>WBMZ01004196.1:0-132358 GCA_013400975.1 Atrichornis clamosus
GTCCTTGCTGCCAGCTCCTGCCCAGCTTGCTGCCCCAGACCCCCTTTCCCAGAGCTGTTCCCAACCTATATGCCTGCAAGAGAGTCTTCCTTCCCAGATGCAGCACTTTGCATTTGTTTTCTTGAAATTCATAAGGTTTCTGTTGGCCCATCACTCCAGCCTGTCTGGAAGCCTCTGAAAGACAGGCCTTCCATGGAGAGTATTGGTCGGCCACCCTCAATTTGGCATTATCTGCAAATCTGATGAGAACGTTCTCCACGACCTCTTCCAGGTCACTGGTCCCAGGATATGAGTACCTACCCTGTTGCATGTTACAGGCAGAAAAATGACCTCCCAACCATGAGACTCTGAGCCTGACCATCCAACTTGTCCCTTACTGATTTAACTGTCCACCCATCCAGACTGCAACATTGCAGGAGGCAGTGTTAAGTATTCATTTGTTCACATGGATATGTTTTTGATACAGTTTCAGAAGTTCACTCAGGTCATGGTTTCATGTCAGTGTTTAGTCACAACACAGTTTAAGGTAATCCCATGTACTCCCCTTCCCTTTCAGATAATCTGGATTCTGAACAGAAGACTTCTGGTTCACAGTTTTGGTATCAAGATATTTCGTCTGCACCAATACTCCATGTTTCCATGGGCCACGGCCTCAGATATATGTGGGTCAGAAAGTGCAATTTAGGACTGACTTTTTGGAACTTCATCCTATTACATACTCAGCAAAGGCATGATGTGACCAGAGCAGTTTTTTCGCATTTTGTCAAGGATGTGGCTCTCCTCACACACCTGTTTCTCTGTAGAGCATTACAGATGTGGAACCATTTTGTCCAGAATTCAGTTACTTGAGCACAAGTCCCAGTCTCTTTACCCAATATGCCTAACAATCATTCAAAGAACATTCATGATAAAAGCAAGGACTCTAGTAACCATGTGACATGAAGACTTGGTATTATTAAGATGTAATGGAATAGAAAGAGATGTAAATGTAAAAGATGATGGGTGTTTACCTTCTTAAAGGTATTTTCCTTGTGGAGTATATAAGTAGGAGTTGAGTGCTCTTCTATCAACTGGTTGTTAAGACAGTACCTTCCAGGCAATGTTTTATTATTTTTACTTTTTCCATCACTGACCCTGGCTTCTGTTCTGTTTTTCTGCACTCCATGAGCATTCCTCTGGGAAATGGACTTCATTGGGCTAGATTTATAGTGACAGTGATCTACAAGTCATGCTGATGGAAAATTTATTATAGTTTGGGATTAGCTGCTAATCTTTGGGATTACTAAAACTATACCACTTGGACGTTCTTCTTTTTGTTTTAATTGCCAGTGTTATGAACAAAGGGCACAGCCAGTCTAGCATCTGGTGTATGTGTATAATTTCTTACGAGCATTGACAGACAAATAAATACGAGCTATTTTCAAAGTGACCTTCTCCTTCCATCCATATTAGAATGTTCTGACAAAATTCATAATTGACTGAAGTCTTTTTATAGCAGCAATGAACCTAATGACCAGGGACAGAGTTTCCAGGCTGCCACGTCTCTGCTCAGTGTCCTGTCATAGCTGTGGCTCCAGTTGGGCTACATCCGATCAGGGCAGTGCCTGTGCTCTGGCAGAGTGCAGAGACGCAGCAGCTTCCCTCCACTGCAGGGTTTTGACTTCACAGCAGATAAAATTTCTAACTGGAATAACCTTGCTTTGGAAGTATCTAATAAACCCCACCTGGCCACATGTCCTATTGTTCACAGAATGGAGATTAAGCAATCAGCAGTAGTCTATGGACAATTTGTTCCTAAGTTCTAAAAAAATCCTTCTTGTTCTCTCCATCATGCATTACTAAGTGATATTGATTTTTAGTACAGTTTACCGTTCTTGCTTCAGCCTATGGTAAGAAGAAATCGGATTCATGATAAAGATTTAACCTACATTGTGAGCTTCCTGGCAACTCCACCAGTTGAAATGACTTCTTGCAACTTCACTATACCACAACTCCCCCTGAGTTCCTGAGAGTAATGAAATAGCTTCTTGCCTTCCAGTTCCTGAAAGACAGAACCATGTAACAGGAACCTCAGCCATCTGCCACAAAAAAAGAAAACATAGGACAGGGAGTAGTTTGCAATTTAACCTCTTCTTTTTTTTCTTACTCAATGTGTCTTCACATTCCTCTGAAAGTACCTAAGGACTGGAATACCATCTAAAAGGATACTAATGTGGAAAGAAAAGTTTGACATATTAAAATTAAAAAGTCACACTTCTTTGGCAATATGCCAACTTGAGACACATGACAGAGTGCAGTCACTTGCAAAATAATTTATGCTCACAGTGGCTTGGTCGATGGGATAGTTTGAATGACAAATGCCACTGCATTCCTGATGTTCTCTTAGTGACCTACACACAGACACATATCTAATACCACATCATATCAGGCACTTCACCAGCATCAGTTACCTAAGCACAGAGGAGAAAGTGGAGCAGAAAAGGTACCTTTAACATTTGCTGTGGTAGATTTGGGGTAAGTGCTGCGGCATGAAATATTATATAAATGTAGTATTATCATATGGTCTCTTAAGACGCTTCCACAGGCTGCTCAGAAAGGTTGTGGAGTCTTCCACTCTGGAGATATTCAAAACTCACCTGGATATGATTCTGGACAACCTGCTCGAGGAAAGTCTGCTTTAGCAGGGGCATTGGACTCGATGATCTTCAGAGGTCCCTTCCAAACCCAACCCTTCTGTGATCCTGTGAACATTTCAGAAGGAATATTTTTATACATCTGTAAAGTACTGACAGTAATTGGCAGGAACTGTGGACACAAAGACAGCAGCTCCTGTGGACATGGCCTCAGAGTAAGCACTGTGTGAAGAAGCTGGGCTCCAGCTCTACTCCCAGTCCATGACTTCATGACATCTGCCTCAACTCCTCTGCCAGTGAGAAACAGGAATGATCAATCACATTGCAAAAGCCTGGAGCAAAAGGTGCTAGGTAAGGTTGAAAGCCTGACATTTGATTATCTTTTTGCATTTGTAGTGCACTTTGATGTGGCCACTGAGAAAGGACGAGAGCAGCAGGTAAGGAAGCAAGCCAGGTGCTTTTTCAGAATGCCCAGATGGCAGTATGTGTCATGTCAAAGATGGCAAGAGAACATATACTTCCTGCTTCACAGAAAAATCATTCTTCCAGGTACCTTTTGCTCCATGATGTTTAATTGAAGTCCATTTTATTTACAATGTAAGAAAACATTGTTTTGTTACTGGGTAAAAGTAATTATTTAGAGAACATAACCCAAAAAGCTATCTTGAATGTATGCATTTTTTATACTTCAAAAGACTTCTGGCAATTCTTTACCATAAAATAGTAGGTAACAAGCCAGAAGAAGACCTGAAAAACTGAAAGATTAAAAGTAGTTCTTAGAAAGCAAATCGACTTCCCCACAAATGAAAAAAAAATTCAGTGGGAGGCTTTTTACAGAGAACCCCCTGGAGATAAGCAAAAGATAAGAAGCTCCTCAATTGCACCATGAAAGATAATGTTAAAAGAGACCTTTCAAACTAGGCTGTGTTTTTTAAAGTAAAGGCTTTTGTTGTTTGTTCTCACTATTTAAATCTTTTTCAAGCAGACTAAGAGGACACACATTTATTTCAACCATGAGTTTATAGTTTGCCCATACAAAAGGGACAGACTTTGTCTATATATCACAGAGGAAGATGAGAGTAGACAGCCTTACTCAATTCCTACCTTCCTGTTAAAAAGCAAGATGTTTTTGCATCTTTTTTGTGGAGAGTTTTATTTTTGCTTTCACCCAGATGTACATTTCACCTTCTCAAAAGAGAATTTCTTTTGTTGAAAAAAGTTTTCTCAGGCTTATTGTTCCCAGAATCAATTTCTGAGCAGGATCAGATGAGTATCTGTCCCTAATACTGACACACAGAGGTTACACCACTCTGAAACAAAACAAAGTGGACGCTACATGGTGTGGTGGTGTTTGTCTCTGCATAGTCTGTGGAGGCAAAGGACAGGGAGAGACAGATGCTTGGGCTAACACATGGGACATGCTGAAGAGAACTAGAGCCTGTTGGGATTTTTAACCATTATCCTGACAACTGACAGCAAAGGTCAGAATAGATGGTGTCTGAAAAGGAACAGGTCTCTTCAGTTTGCTTTCCTTTCATCAGGAAAACACACTCTTTGTACAATCAACCAGTTCTTTCAACAATGAACTGGCTAGAGATGAGTCACTAAAATGAATAATCCTTTTTAATCTCTTTGAAAAACATCCTGTTAGCATTGCCATATTCTAGGAATTGTTATAACAGGAGCAGAAAAAGGATTAAGTGCTTAAACCTGTCCCGTCAGTACAAGTTTATTGCAGTAGAATCTCTCTGTTGGTAATGAGTCTTTACTTATTACAAAAACAAGAGAATATTCCTATTCTGTTTCTCTTCTTCTGTAACAAGCCCTCTAGGATCCACCAATAATAAGGCTATTTAAAAAAATTACAACCTAGATCAACTCACAGCACATGCTGAGGATGACATAAAAGTAAGGATCACAAGTTCACCAAGATCACACCAGAGCCTGTTCCCAATGCCTTTCATTGAGAGCATTACACTCGTGCCAGCAAATCCTCCAAAGTGTATGAATCCTGTAGACTCACTGCTGTCCTTGCCATGCTTTGCAGCACAGTGCTGTGCCTCTTTCAAAAGGTGAGTAATTCTAGCAAGTGATTAAAATATGTAGCATGTTCTTAGTAGCATAAGGCTGAAGCCTGTGCTTTCAACACAAAATGCTAAAAGGCTGTCAGCTGTGCATAATGAAAAAGCTCTCCAGCTACCTGACAGGAACTATTAGTCTCATGAGCTATGAAAATTGCTAGAGGAGGCAGATGACTACTTTGTTTTCCCCACAATAGTTAAAATGGCAAGCGCTTGCTAAAACATTTAGTGTTAATAGAAACTGATGACAAGCTCTTACTGGTCTCCTTTCCTGGAGTGAGAGTTCAAGAATATTGCCTCCTTTCACTGCCCGTCACATTCAGGAATCTGAAAGATGTTGAAGGTGATATAATACAGAACACATGAAGACATCCTCAATTAATCTCAAATAAATTTACAAGGCTTTATCACCAACAGGTGGCCCAGCAGCACTTGTTTTGAGTGCTTCTTTTAAAATACGTCACAAGGTGCTCAAGTCACACCAGCTCTGCTCCCATGGACTAACATAGACTTCAGCAGAAGCAGAGTGGGAGGACACCAGCTGTATTTGCAGGGTGGGGCAGGTGTTGTGTTTTTAAGTCAAAGTCCTTGGTCATATCCCAGCCCCAGAGCAAATTTACCCCACAATGTATCATCAGTCCTAAGTCACTGACTGTCCACATCACGAACAGGCTGGAGCTCACAACCAGCTGGTTTGCCCTTTTTTTTTCCTGTGCTGGGCTTCTTCCCAAAAGCAAGCAGGTTGGAGAGGGAACAGTCTGCACCTGTACCTCACGTCAAGATGGAGCTGAGTCAGAGCTCAAATTTGCACCTAGAGCTCTCCAGCTCTTGGCACATCTTCCACCTCCACTGAGTAATTAAAAACTGCTGAGCAAGACTTTTTAGTTATTACAGATTAGATTCACCCTTCTGTCAGATGAATTTTAATAATGTTTGCAACAAGTATTACAGATGATGGGATAATAGTCCTTAGATGTAAAACATATATAAAATAACCGTTGATTTAACGTATATGCATCATATTTATTATTTTAATATAAATATTTAGATCTATAACCCATAATTAAGATCTCACCAGAATATAGAAGGGTAGTATCTGATAACAAGAAACTACAGATATGGCCAAGAGCTATGCATTTCTTTTCAGTAAATGATAACACAGCTGGGGGTGGTGTCGTGGTTTAGGCCCAGCTGGAAATTAAGTACCATGCAGCTGCTCACTCCACCAATCCACACTCCCCGTCTTAGTACTTAAAACCATGTCAGTAGTTCAGTCCTGCCAGCCCACTCTATCCCACCAAATAGAGTATAAATTTATCAGGCCTTAATGCTTAACTTTTTTTTTTGTACCTACATTTTAATTGAAAAAACAGCATAAATCTCCCCTTTTTAATGGTTATAAATGACTCTTCCAGTTCTGATTTTCCTAATGTTAATTTATATCAAATTTACAAGTCCTTTCTCTATTAAACAGCAAGAGTTTTTAATCCCCTCCTTGAACTGTGTGGAGGAGCTTTAGGCTCCTCATCTTGGGAAAAAGACAGCTAGGATGGATCAAAGAGGACACCTGTAACAGTCCACTTGTCAAGATACCTGGTTGTGGAGAATAAACTCTCCTAGTCATTGTTTCTCCTTTTATCCTGACTCTTCCTGGAGTCCAAAGAAAAAGAGAGTAAGTGATAAGCTATATTTCCTGAAAAAATTATCTTGCTTCATTTCACTTATCATTAGTTTGCTTTGGAGGTTCTACTTTGAATACCATGTTAATGATTTTTGACTCCTTCAGGGAAGTGAGTGAGAAGACAAAAAGCAATTCTCATCAGGCACCTTTTCTCATGTACAATACCTGCATATTCAGCTGCCATTTTAAAACTACTGCAACACTTTGGAGTCTATGTGAAGTTGTATAAATTAAAAAGTTTAGCAAGTGTAGTGGAATATTCAAAAAATAAACAAGTATTTCATCACCATTCAGGAGTGCCAGACACTTTGGGCAGACTGTGATCCAGCAGGGACAGACCTGGTCCAGGCATTTAGGACTGACTTCTTTTCTAACGAACCGTAGCTCACCTCACTTTCAAGGGAGCAATGGCATTTTTTAGCAATTGTAAACAACCTAAACATAGATGAAACAAAAATCTTGTATATCACTTTATTCTAAATAAAGGTTGAAGAGAGTACTAAAGTCCTATGGATTTATTGTGTAACAATGTACATAAACAGAACCTTTGTCTGAATTTGTGACTTTCATGTGTTAGTATTTAATGTATTTTTGTTCAGGAAGTAGAAGAAAAATCAGTTGGTCACAAGTCTATGCAACTATATAAAATTAGATTCATAAGAACCCATAGGAATTATAAGAATGTCCTTTGCTGAACCTTGGTGCCTCATGGAAGACTTGGCCACATGTGAAAGGAGGTAGATGATCTTACACATTCCCTCTCCTAGTACTTGCTGCCACATGATGAGTTAATATTTGATTAGACAGTGCTGTATCTATGACACCTGTTCACCAGGGAGACTAGGCCAACAACTGATGTAATCTACCTTATTATATACTTAATGATAGAGGAGAAGTGCTGCTTTTTCAGCTTCCCACGTCTGCTTTTCATTTCCTCTCCTACACATTCCTGAGGGGTCATGTTCAGTGCCTTGCAAGAGCAAACAAACAACTACAATTTTTTTTCTCTCTCTCCCTGTGATTCTCTGCAATTTGCCTGAAAAAGAGGAGAAAAGGTTTAAAAATTTCCTCTACTGTGTGTTTCTGGAAAGAAAACTACTTCTTACCAGTAGTTATTAAAATACCTGTGTTGGCTAGATTCCTCTGATTACAACAGGTCAGGACAGAAAACACACAAAAAAAAATGCTTTGGTACTATGGCTACATGAAAGAGCTCATAATTTTTATAGTGGTGGTTCATGCATTTGGCTATTGCTTTCAGATTCTCTTCACAAATGTCCTCTCAAGGCAACCCTGCCCTTTGACTGGTAGGACCTACTTAATTTTTTAGGTCAGTTGTCTGAAAAAGTGAGTAGTTGTTAAGTGCCACCTTGCAAGACCTCCAAAGCACCTCATCTGGGCAGATTCCCAACTATTCTCCGTTGTTTGTACCTGTGATTCCCAGGTCGCAATGCCTTCCTCTAGGAAATGTGATTCTGGTTTGCACCACGAGCAAAGCCAGTAATCTTTGCAATCTGAATACAATTTTTACTTCAAATGTATAAGGCTGTGTTCAGGAGACTCTAGTCTCAGCCAGTGCAATTTCTGTATTTTGTTCAATTCAGCCTTCACAATTTCTGTAGCTTTCCTGTTAAGAAATCCCCATCTCTGCAAGGAATCCCTCAAATTCTCGCATAACTGTAGGTGATTATAACATTTCACATATTGTCTTTCTTACTCGGAGTAACTGCTGTCATAATGTGAATACATAATCTAGGGAATAATTTCTCAAATTTCAAATTTTTCCTTCCCATTTTAAAGAAGTCATCATCTTTCCCTAACGTAAGATTTGCCTTTGAACAGAGGAAGAGGGCTACAGTGTTTTGGGGGTTTTTTTGAACACCAGAACTTATTTTCTATGTGGTTTTTTTAATTGGGAAAAGGAAGGCTGAGAATAAGACTGGGTATATTTTTCATTGCCCTGGGCTAGGTCCTTTCCTCAGTTCAGGGACAAAGCTGAAAGGCCTGGATTGTACCATCTTTGAACAGAGACAGTTGACAGTTCACTACTGATCAAGGGTGGTCAAAAAATCTGTGAAAAAGTTGTAGTCAGTCTATGTGGAAATGGGAGCAAATGGTAATTTTGTTTGTAGATGCTGAGCTACCAGGAATCTTTGCTTCTGTCTGGTACTCACCTTTAACTGGTCAGAGGTCCCACAGACACTGCAACACATCCATGCCAGGGAAATAGGAGGTGGCTCTCAATATAACCATAAAACGATGTGTACTGAGACTGCCCCGGGAATCAGTGTTTGAGCATCCTGGCTCTGTGGGGATTCCCAGATACATTACTGAAAGCGGCACACAGAAACAATTCCTGACATGGGATTCATGTGACCGCATTTCAAGTCCCTATGATTTTGCTGACACTTTGACCACATCTTAAAAACAGGTTCATGTCCAAAATTAGGCTGGAAAAAATGCTGCTATAATTACTTAGAGGAAATAGGAAGATGAGAACATCTTCCACTGCCAGCTACTATGCCTGCACAGATAACAAAAGCTTTGGCAGAAGATAACACGGGCATGTTCCCGCACTCTCCACTTTGAACCTCTTCCAGGAACCAATGGCGAGAACTGAGCACTGTGGTGCAAGCCTGAAAGGTATGTTCTAGCAAAAAGATGCCACGGGTTACACTGGTCTAAAAGCTGTGCACTAATTACAGAAAGGTTTGATCTATGCTCTTTAGATCATTTTACCAGGACTTTCTCCCCTACCCAAGCTATTTTACATGTGTATTTACTACAGTGTAAGTCACACATCATGAAGTTGAGATGACAAATGAATCCTGCCACAATTCTGCATGTTTTCTTAGGCAAGACAGGAGTTGACAGAGCATCAAATGATCGTGTTCCATCTATAACTTTCACTCTGTCAAGTCTTCTGTCCTATGTAACACCAATTATAATAAATATAGCTGACTGCATATAGCCAGAGGAAAACAAAGGTAGTTCTCTAACATGTGTAAAAGATTCAGACATTTTAAAATCTTTTGCATTTGTTTATACTCTGTTCCCTCTGGTTTGAAGACAATAAAAAGCTGGAAAGGGATCTATCTTTACAAATCAATACTGAAAAAAGTAAGCAAGAATATTCAGCTCAGAGTATCATCCTCTTATAGTGGGAGCTGAAGAGAGAAGGTGGTGTCAGTAAGGCTGACTGGGTAAAATATCTTTACAATAGAAGCATTCCTGTGTTCATGAGAAGTAGTAGTCATTTATCCTCCCACAGGTATTAACACATCAAGCAACACAACAAGCTTATTGTCTGCTAGAGAGAAATAACCAAAACCCACACACTCCCCTCTGCATTTTTTGGAAGAACTTTCCTTTGACACTGAAGGAAGAGAATGGTTTAAAGATTACACTTAGAGGTAATTTTTTTTTAAGTTGTTCTGTTAGTACATCTTTCATAAAGAGTATGTTCTTCTTGTTCAGCTATTAGTGCTAAAAGTAAGTTTCTGTATTATTTTTTATTTGTAATTATGCTGTAGAGACATCCTCAAACTTACAAACACAATTACTTTCATACTATACTGTAACTAATGGATGGGTGGAATTATTTCTTTTACCATCTTACCTCAGTCTGAAAGAGACAGGCTGAACACTTCCATGTAGCCACTGGATACTTCTTTTCTTAATAATTAATTATATCCCAGACCATCCATCACTAGTCTTAGCATTCATCTGAGCCTGAAATATGCATGTAAGGATCCACCCTGATCTCTCATGTTCTCACTGTTATCTAATTCAGAATGTGCAGATCACAAGAAAGATTATTTCTGTACAAAGAGGCAGAAATGCAGTGGGCAGCACATCACTGCCACTATGTGCCCAGCAGAGAGAGGGGAAGCTCCAGCACAAACTCAGGAAGAACGCTGCCGGTCTCCTCACAAAAGTCCCAGTGCAGGTATGACCAACCACCTTCACAGAGTAAGGGATGGAGATACAGGCAGATACTGAGATAGCTGCAGTTTCAACTAGTCAGTGCCCTTTCTTTGTGTCAGGTGCTGCATTTTCTATTTAGTGGGTGCTCTGAGATCCATGTGCCTGGCCCCATGCTTATGTTTCACCTTACATAGCTGGTGCAGACTATTCCAGATTTGTAAAACATGAAAGGTAGGAAAGGAATTCTCAAGCAGTCATGCAGCTTTACAATTTCAGTCATGAAAAGGTATGGCTTTAATAAAATCACTTTTCTGGAAGCCCAATACGGGGATATTGTTCTCAGGAGTCCTGTTACACAGAAAAAGTGTATTTCATCAAGGAAGTTACCGCTATGAAATGGGTAAGAGATATACCTATAAACTGAATGTACATCTATCAGAAAAGATACACAGGCTAAGAGACCATTTGTTTCAAAATATATATTGGATCATTTAATTATATTCTATTTTTATTTTGCAGTATGCATAGATTTTTTTTTTAACTGAAAACTGCTCCATTCCTGTTTCAAAGGGAAAATTGCTGGTGATTAGAACATGTCAGAATAGAGATGGAGACATGGGGAAATAGTCATATAGTCAACAGTCTCCTGTTAGCAGATTACAGGCAAAGGTGTTAGTGTAAAGTTGTGTGTCCCAGTGTTACCACAAAGAGGGCAAGGGCACCACCTGCTGTTTTAGAAATGCATTTATTTGGGTCATGACAGAGACTTTTCAAGTACTGAACGCAAAAACTCCCCTGAAGTTGAAGATTCTGCAAGTCGATTTGAGTAACTGATGAGTCTGCAGTTGGCTGTACACACAATGAACTGTACTGTAGCCAAAACGCTGGCCATAAATGACTGAATATGAGGTACTTAAGAGAATTTTGAAAGCAAGGAAGTGTTTCATATGGGCTCTTCCTCACCCAGGGCATCAAAATCTAGCATTCACTCATTTTCATGAGATCTGATTGGTATTCAATAAGCACCAAAAAGTTTACTGACTGATTTCAGAAGAAATAGCTTCTTTAGCATGACAGTGGTTTAGGTCATGTTATGAGCTGGAGGTTATGGAATGAATAATTACTACTATATAAGTAAGACATCAAACTACAGTTCATGAAGTTTTCAAAAATTTTCAAAGGACCTTGTTTCCAAATGCTTCCAGTTGAGAAGACAAGGGTTCATAACACACCCAGCTGCAGTTGAGTAGTCCCTTCATTGGCAGCAGGAATTGAATTCTCATGCCCAGAAATGATTTAAACATACATGAAGGACTTTATATAAAGTTTGGCAGTTCTGGGACAATTTGACCATAGCAAATTAAATCCCTAGCTGATCAGGAGATAAGCTGGAGAGTGTGAGCAGCAGTTTGGATGCTCGGAGTTAACAGAGACCAAATCTCTGCTTAGTTCTTCCTAGATGCCACAAGGAATCACCTTAGAGTCTTCTCCTTTCCTTCTGAATATCAAGTGTCACTTTGGAAAACCCTGCATGAGGCTGCTTAGACACAACCAGACCCTTGTATTTTATAGGCTAGCAGGGAGATTTCATGAGAACTGGCCATTCATAAATAAAATTATCAAATGCCAAAACTTCCATGAGAGTTAAGAATCATTGCTAAAGAAAATGGCCGATTTCTATACAGAAGCCTTCAGCCATTTGTCGAGAAAATGTCCACAAGGATTTTAAGTAAAAGCCAAGTTCATAACAGCAGCAGTAGCGGCAGTGCCTTCACAAATTTGGGAAAACAACATGAAACTTTAATAAATTACATGCTTTAGCCAAGGAAAACAATAGCATGGCCAATTTCCTTTTAAACCAGAGCCAAGATTCACCTTACCCACTTACAAGCAAAATTATATGAGATACTTTAATTTCTATCCTGTATAATTCACTTCTGACTTGTGCATGAAAAGTTCAAAGAAAGAGTGAAAAACGTGCATAACTTGATTGATTCCCATGAGCTGAGATGAAGTCAGCAGATTTTTGTAATGTGTTCACATCAAACATATTTTAGCAATAGATGTTTCTCATGTTTCATCTATCAGTTTCAGTTCTTACAAGATAACCACAGAGGCGTCAGTACGGTGTCGTTTCCCCCTTTAGAAGATGCTTTGTACATCTGCAAGATGTGCAAAACAAAAATCATCTAGGATTGCATTAAGCTTGTGCATTTATTGGTGGCTTATTAAAAATTAAATCATTGCTGCAAATGAATGCTAATAACAAATTAGTAAAAACTTCTTCCTTTCTTCTGTTTTTTTTTTTACACAAATAGTTTTATTACAAACTTGAATTCTTAAGAAATACACATGTAAGAAATTACACAAAGGCCTTGGCATTTGCAAAAATCTTTTGGTATTTGCATGGTAATAGTCCATAAAACATTTTTGGACACAAACGTGCTCAAACAATGGTATCATTGCATAGAAATTCTTTAGAAATATTTCTGAGGCTACTTTGAAGATTCTTTTTGGCACAATATTAACAAAATTAAGGCCTTAAACTTTTCAAAATCAAGTCATTCAGTGTGTGAGTAGTGTTTAAAACCCTGAAAAATATTAAATACAGAATAAAGACTATAAGCTCAAAGCAGGATTTACTATTATAAAAACAAATAGCTATTAACCTGGGTTCAGTCTCTGCACCTTCAGCATTGAAATGACCTATGTAAAACGAACATTTCACATCATATTTTGGCATTTAACACCTAATTCATGACACTGAAAAAGTCTTGTAACCTTCTTTTTGGAATTATAAACTCAGAGATTGATTTGCCTAATGGTTGGTATCTATATAAATTACTAAAATATTTATATATATATTTTTTCTTGACCATTGCTGGATCATTCTTTATTCCACAGGAAAGTTTGTTCTACTGCATAAAGAAGCTGCGTAGTACCAACATAGCAGAAACACTTGCCTATTTGTGAAGCAAATTTGTCAATCTCTCCCAGATGTAGTCCCATTAAACCAACAGCACTAAAGGCTACAAACAGAAGCAAAGGTTTGCAGGATGGCACTCTATGTTGTGGAAAGATGGTTACATATTGCTTAACCACAGTCTGTAATCCCAAACCTCTTTTTTACATTAGTATTGCTTTGTACAGGAACAATAAGTACACACCCAAGAGTCTGGGATTTTAAGACACCTAGATAACGGTAACAACAAACTTATCTGGGGAAGAAAAATGAATCTAAATATATAATACAAGAATGAGAAAGGGGGGTCAAACAGTATAAGGCAGAACTGCATACCTCCTAGCACCTTTGCATTTTTTTTCTGGATAAATGCTGACGTTTTTTTCTATCAGTGCATTGCATTTATATAAAAAATACATATACTTTGATCAAAAGTGCCATTTGGCATGTCAACATTTGAAGCTTATCTTTGTTGTCTCTTTTCTTCTTTAGCAAGGACAGGGCCAGTAAAGCAGTGTGTGTTAGTTATGCAAGTTCCTAAAAGGCACTTTACTGTTTTCATATTGGACAACAATGAGGTACATATGATATATGTCTAGGCTTCATTGCTGTTAAACGAATAGCACCATATTGTGTGAAATTAGTTGAAATTCAAAAGTCATTATGTTTTTCTCATACAGACTTGACAACGGCTAACATTTGAGCGTAGATCCCCTGCTTTCAAAGTTGAGGGAGTCGGTTTCCTATTAAAAAGAAATAAATGAAAAAAACCCATTAACAATTGTTGATACAAACAGACACTTTTCAGGTTTATAACTGACAACACAAACTTTGAATGCAAGCCTCTCTTCAAGCCTGTGCTGAGTCAAGGTGTTCCTAAGTTCTCCAATGTGTCGCCACTTCCAAGTTTAGTCACAAACTATCGTAAGATTAGTTTCAAATTTCACACATTCACAGTTACTGAAGAACTCCATTCTTTCATAAGGCAGAACATTTTCTTAACCAGAAAACACTATTTGTTAAAGCAGCAGTTTGAAAACATGCTAGAATTTTGGTAGTAAAATACAATTGGGCAAAGAAGCTGATTACATTTGACTACTCATGGGTTTTTGCTAATTCTTGTGAGTTTATAGAAAAATGAAAAGCTAGCAAAGGAAATTATGTGATGTCGAATAGAAAGAAAAACCAAAGCCTTTAGTCTCTAACTGTCACAAGGAGTTACTCCTAGCAACTGGAACTAAAGCATTTTCAGACAAAAGTGTGCTTACATTTAGTGCTTTTCATTAAAAAAGATTATAAATTTACAGGAAATCGAGGAGTATTTGTGAATTATGACAGCAGAGCACGTCCCCTGATCTGAGATGATTTTATTAATCTGAGGTATAGTTTATAGTCAGAAAAGGGTATGAAGCTGATAAGTCTCTGGCTAGGCCTCAATGAATGGAAAAAACTGTAGTACTTACTCCTCTAAATTTTCTTCTGACTAGCTTTCCTCTTTCCTAGGGAGCCAGTGCTTACCCCACTGATGGGTGGTTTTGGTAGTAGTTTTTCTGGTTGATGAGATTACCACAAGCCCCAGTGATACTCAGTCCCAGTTCAATTTTTCTACCTACTCAGTTGACAACTATCTGATAAACAAACTGAAAACTGGCTAAACAACCTGCTTCATTCTGAGACAGGCAAGGCAGCATTCACAGATCTAGAAGACATGAAGAGACGAATGGCACCAGGAGCAGCAGTCAGACTGTGGTGGGAGAGGGTGCTTGCCTACACTCCAGAAGAACGTCTGCTAACCAGCTAAGCTATAGAGACTGGGAACTGATCTATACGATAACATATTAGTAACATTCATATAGGGCAAATTAGACTGTGTTGAAAAGTACTAATGTGCAGGAGATCAGCAGAAGGCCTACTACCACCAGCTGCCTTTTACTCAAACATACTTCCTCTAACATTAGGGAAAGGTAAATAATTGTTCAACTCACTTAGTTCAACACCTGTACTAATTTCAAGTGCTTCTATTATATGCTAACATCCATTACAGGAAATGTTATATTCTAATCTAATTTCAACCAGTGTGTCAGCCTATCCCAGTTACCGCTCGGTGAATACAATCAGACATAGTGGAATTGTGAACATTGTTAGATTATTCTGAAAAGCAAAATACAAGGTACAAATGACATATTATAAACACTAACTAATGATACATTTATTAATTCCCCCAAAAGCTATCAATTTTTTTCTTTCTGTTATGAAAATAATTAACTACATAAACTAACTGCGCTAGTGGACAGCCAATACTTGAACCTATATTACATTCAAACAATACTTCTTTCATTCAGTGATAAGGCTCAACTGAGTCTTAAAGACTGATAAATAAATCATGAACTTACTTGAACATCTCATTCCTCTCTATAGTGGCAAGCCAGAAGCTGTAAGCATTTGCATAATAATTGCAGGTGCCCCGGCCATGGCATTCAATGAAGGGAGCGCTGCGAAACTCCTCCAGGCAGGAACCAGGAGATGCCAGGGCCTGGCCAGAGCCCTCTGCACCAGCACTGGTGTGCTAAAAAATGCAAAAGCATTGGTCAGGGAGGGACTCTTTACCTCTTTGCTACAACATCAATGAAACCTTTTGCACAAATATTTCTTCACACTTCTCTCCTTGTCCTCTGTTCTGTCCATCTGCTGTTTCGTTCCTCAGTTCAAGGAGGAGCAAGAAGGTGGAGTTGAAGGGCTCCAGGGATGGCACTGGGTTCTATCACTTAACAGCAGCATGACACATCAGCAACAATAACTTCAGGGTAGCTGCATGCACAGAAATCCTCCAGGACTCAGAGCAGGACCCAAGCTGTCTCTATGTAAGCAACAGGCCAGGACCAGCTCTTGGCCCAGAAGGCAAAAGTAACAGCTTTTATCTGAATAGCTTAACCCAATTCCCACCCCACATCACAGTGGCCTCTCTCCCACTGCCAAGTGCTAACAGCTCTGGAGCCATGCCATTTCTCAGACCATGCCCAGGTCTCGCCTGGGAAAATGACCAGATTCTTTTAAAAGTCACTAGAAAGGGTGGAGGTCTAAGCGCCCTCCAAGAACCTGAAGTGACATAGTCAGATATTAACCTTCCCAGAGCAGGAGCGTAGATCAAAATCCTGAAGCAAATGCTTTCCTCAGATCAGAGTATGCCCCAGTGCACTTACCATGACAAAGGAGTAACCAATCCAAAGTGAACTCCAGCCTTCAGGACATGGTGGTATTTGAATTGTTTGACTGTGAACAGCTATTACCATAGCAGGAGCTTCACATACAGAGCATCTAGAAAGACCAAGATGTGAATGAGCTGCATGCACTTAAGGATTAATACTTCTTTATTCAGAATCTACTTGCTTTTCATAATCTTGAAACAGAAAATGTTGTCATATTAAAAACAAAAGAAAATCACGTTTCGTTTAGAAAAACAGTCAACTGGTTAATTTTTCTTTTTTGTTAACTTCTAATTTCTTTTGTTAACTTCTAATTGCTCCCTTACTTAGAGACACTTCAACTATTAAGTCTTACCCCTATTAGCCTTCCTATGAGAAAAGAACAAGCGACCTCTTATCTGAATATTTACATTTATTTGTCTTTTTCTAGTCCCATTTGTACTGTAATTTCTAAAAGTGCTCAATGTCATGCACATGGGAGGTAAATAGCCAAGCATTGTAACTCAGCAAGTATCACTTAAAAGTGGTCTACTGTGATCAGAAACAAGTAACAGCAATTCATCATCCTAAACTTAGCTCTGATTTCCAGAGAAAAAGCCATCTCTCTGGAAAATGTCTTACAAAGGTAATCATTGCTAATCTAATCTAATGCAGACTCCTTCCCATGAATTTTCCTTGAAAGTGTTTTTTATTTACATTTGTGTTCTTTATCTTCAGTAAGAGATTTCTAGCAAAGTAACTTGAGCAACAAACTTCAAAGCAATTCTTCAGAAGGGCATGTAGCACCAGTTCTTTTATTTTAGATAAATTCATTGTGTCATAAAACTGCTAGGTTACTGAATAAGCCAATGATCAATTGTGTCTTCACAGGAGAATCATAAAAAAACCATTAGTTGGACTGGAATTTTAGTGTGGGGGCTAGTAATAAGGAATTTGGTAGATATAATCCATTTTTTCTTGCACAACTCCTCAACTGGCTAATGCAGTTAGCAGTTATGAAAATGATTCAAAACTAAACTGGCTGATTCCTGTAATCAGAGCAGTGAAAAGACTCAAGTGCAAAATGGATTAAGTTGGATTCTGAAAAATGTAGAGAAGCAAAGGAATTCAGAATGAAAGCCTTCTATTTCTGCCTTGTGAAGACTGCTTTCATACCTACTGCCTTCATCTTTAGTGCAGAAGCAAGACAGTTATTTTAAGAAACACATCAATGAAAGAGTAAGTTAAAAGAAGGAATGTAAAGCTGCCTCTATTCTCGGAGCTCTGCTTTGCTTCAAGAGATTTCTGGTATTTCAGTAGAAGGCCTTACATGAAAGAAGTCCCATAACTCAAGGCAGCAAGTGACAGTTCTACACATTTTCAACTTTTGGACAAGGAAAACTGTAGGTTAAAAAGCATCAACCAATGAAATAAATGGAAAGAACAGTCTTTCAGATTCCTGGCTAATTTTCTAAAATGAATGTTACAACTATCTCACTCGTTGCTATGGCTAAAAGGAGAAAAACACAAAGACACATGCACACATATACATATGTACATATAAATACATACACACTCATTTTTATGGTGCAAAAGCTACTCTATGGCATAAGGTAAGGCAAAATGTTGGTGGGCACCTCCTTGAGCAAGAGTTTCAAAGGTGATTGTTAAAGGTTGTTTTGGGTGCATAATATGGGATGGCAAAAAAAGGAATATGAATTGCAGAAGACGGTAATTTGAATTTTTCTGAAAGTCAAGCCCATTCCATTCACATGCAATGAACAACCAAAAATGTAAGACCAACAAAAGCTATAGTCTCTCTTGAGAATCTTGTCCTCAATCTGCCTGCTCATTTTCAAGACATACCAATTTCTTTGGCACTAAATCAATAGTAAGAGTACAGAGTACAACTGAAGGCACAGCATGAATTCCATTAGGCAAAATAAATATCAAATGTTTTGCAGTACAGCCATATAGTTTTTTGAACATCCAAGATTTCCAAACTACAACCCACTGATGATTTGGATAGTCCTTTCTCTTCGATAGACCTCAGACAACATTACCAGCAGTCTTCACTCCCATTCCCTACATATGGCTGGAAGAGGGATCAGCAAGAGCTGATACAGATTAGCGGCAAAGACAGGAATGATAGTAATGCCTATATCTAATGATTATCACTTAAGCTGTAAGTCGAAGATTCCCTCCTCAGATTCATATCCAACTGTGGTGCAGTTTACCACCCTTTTACTCACAACTCCACCTTCAGCACTGGACATATTATGCCAGGAGAGTTTTTCTATTGGCCTTAAAATTTAAAAATGGACCAAAAGTTCAACATGTTGCATTGATGCAGAACAGATATGTCTCTGATATAAGCACTACTCTTTATGCTAGGTGAGAATCTGGAATTATTAAAAAATAGATGACTGATTTTGCAATTGTTTCCTTTAATTCAGACAAAAATGACTGTATTTAAGCAGAATGTCCAAAACAATGGAAGAAGCCTGCCAGTCTACTGTATGATAAATAATGCTACCATTTCAAACAAAAGGAAACTGAGCCGTAAAAAGCTTCTAGCTATGGCTAGTCAAAAAACAGAAGTGTTTTGGACAAGAATTGTGAATAAATACAAAACTTCTTCTCCTTCAAAATACATCATAGCTTTAGCAAGACATTTCAAAGTACATCTTTTCATTTCAATTATACTCAAAATAGACTACTCTATTTATTTGGGTTTCCCTCAAAAGGGGTTTATTTTTGATCAAAGTCTAGACTGAAAACATGCACACTTTGAAACATTTTATCAAAAGAATTAAAACTTTAAATTTAAAGGCAACGAATAAAAATATACAGATTAAAAACTTTGTCCAGAAAAATAAAGTACCCTACGCTCTTTCCACAGGCTTCTTCACTTTATAAATACAGCAGAACTGAAACCATACCTGCTGATGAATGGTCTGATATTATCTCCGGTGATAGGAGCCATGCTCATTGGCATGGGTTCAGGAGTGGACAGCCAGTACGAGTAGTCATTCCTTGATGCAAAATTACAGACGTTGTTGATATTGCAGAATAAGAAAGGCATGGTGCTAAATTTACGAAGACAGCTTCCTGCCGTGCCTGAAATGTTAAGTGAAAGGTTACTTCTTAACACAGTTTTGTCAAACTATTTTCAACTGCTTAACAATTATTTACAGGAGCTGCTAAAAAAGCAGAGGACTCTTGCTCTGGAAGGCCCAGTTCTCTCAGAGGAAGTGACTTCTCTTAGCCTCATGAGGAAAGAACAGGACAAGGCAAGGAGTAATCCTGTCTTGCCTGTAGAATTATGGAATACATTAGGTTGGAACTGACCTCTAGAGGTCATCTATCTTAATCCCCTGACAGTTAGATCTGGTTGCTTGGGTCCAGAGTCAGTGGAGTTTTGAGGATCTCCAAACACAGAAATTCAACCACCTCTGTGGGGTCCTGTTCCAGTGGTTGACCATCAGCATGGTAAGAAAGCTTTTAGCTATGTTTCACTGAAATGTACCTCATACTTGTGTCCACTGCTTCTTCTGTCACTGAAACCCTCTGAGAAGGGACTCCACCCTCTCTACCCTCCCTGAAGACAGCTGTAGACTGCAATAAAGGCCTCCTCAGAAATACCTGTTAAGGCTGAGCAAACCCAGTTCCATCAGACTGTCCAGACCTCACTAGTCATCTCAGTAACTAGCTGTTGTACTCACTGTGGTATAGCAACATCTTCCTTGTTCTGAGTGGCCTAAGTCTGGGCCAGAGTCACTACACAGAATTGTTCAGTACAATTCTACAAATGAAAGAAATGAATTCTATCCGAATTCTAATTTGGTCTCTACTTACCCAGATCTTGGCCATGTGCTCTTTCATTGCCTTGTACATAAAGCAAGGAGTAGCCATGGTAAATCAGCCTTGTTCCAAATGGACACGATGGTTCTTCAGTGGTTTGACTGTGTCGGGTAACAAGGAAGCCATGAGCAACAGATGGTGCCCCTGGTGGGCCCATAGCCCCAGGCAAGCCGTCAGGGCCAGGTGGACCAGGGAATCCTCTGGGCCCTACAACACAGAGAGTCCCCTTTTATTTCTACAGACAGCAGTACTCTCCCTACATAACTGAAGAAGAGAAATTTGATACATTCACACCTAATATCATATGTTGTTTTTCCATGAAGGAATCAGGTCTTTGAAAAACTCATGGGCTTACCTGGGGGACCATAAGGACCAATTTCTCCTTTCTGCCCAGGTTGACCATCAAACCCTGGACTGCCAGGTGGTCCAGGTACACCTGAAGGTCCTGTCAACCCTGTTGAAAAACAAGGAATAATTATTACTGGATATTATTTCATGTTAGTTCTGATTTTTTGGCTTTTAATACAGTACAGCACAGGTACACCCTCAGCATAAACTAAACTCATGCAGATTCAGTGCATACAGTTCAGTATCTAGAGCACATATGAGGGTTACTGCAGGCAAAGTGATTATATAGAAGAGAAGAACAGAGAAGTAAGGAGAGGGCATCCTTCTAAAATAACTAGTATTTGCCTGGAATGTGAAGACGATGGGCAGCAATCTCCTCTCTCTGGTTACCATATGACTCAATCAAAAATAGACCATAAAAAGTAGGGTCATGAACAGTGTGAAAATGAGTATTCTCTTAGCTTCTTCACAAAAAGATTTTCAGACACATTTTGTGTCTTCCCTTTATCGATTTTTAGGGATGCTATGAATCCCATATAAACTCAGCAACTCTGACTTAGGAAAAAGTTAACACCATCAGCACCATAGCAACCTTTCTGTGACCCATCAGAAGGTTTAGACACTCACAGCTTTCCTTTTCCTGCTCACCCAAAATGCAATATTGCGTTTATGTATCGAATTGACTACTAGTAGATGGATCCCATACAAGCAAACTCATGTTGTGTTCAATCACTGAGGTTATTTCATAGCTATTTCCTAAAGGACTGAAGTTGCAGAGCTGTAACCCCATCTTCAAGAGAAAACTTTTGTATCTACTATATTAATTAGAAAGAAGATATTCATGATATTCCACTGTAATTCCCGATCAACTTATCATAAATTGTTCAGGAAAAAAGCTTTCCCTTAGAATCTTAACACTTCTGAGCTCCCACTCTCCATGTCACAACATTCTGAAGGACGTGTCCTTGTGCCAGCATTTCATTTGTCTTACCCTTTGCTCCGTTCTCTTATTTTCTAATGTGTTTAGTTTTTGCAGTTCACCTACTCCTTATAAAAATTGCAATGTCTGGACTAAAAGAAGAAATCTAGGACCACGGAACAAGCTTCCTCAAGAAGCACTTTTCACTCTAAGATCAAGTGTTTTTCCTCATGCTTGTCTTCTCCCAGAGACACACAGCAATTAAGTTTGGATTCAAGACTAAAGACAGAAGATACCCTAACAAATACATTCTGGGGAAAGGATGAGCAGAGTGTTGCAAGCCATTCTGCTTACTGCTGATCTCAGATACTGATGTGATGATTGTAGAGTGAGAGCCTATAAAAAAAGATCACCAGGAAGGCATCTGTTTAGGATGAGCTTCAAAAAGGACGCTCATCCTCATCATTGACACAGTTTAAGTGGCTTACAAACAGTTGGATAAAATTATACCAAAAATCTTGTAGTATCTAGCCTACCACTGGTCTATTTTTACATTACTTAAAATGTATTTCTACTGGCAATTTGGAAACTCTCACCTTGCTGTCCTTTGGGACCTGGAAGTCCTGGGAATCCTTTGAGACCAACTGGTCCTACAGGGCCAGGTAAACCAGGATCCCCTTTAACAAGCTGAAAAGGACCTGGTGGGCCTGGTGGGCCTTGTAAACCTGTGTAAGTTAACAGAGAAAATCAGCACATATTTAGTATTGCACAATAAGAAAAAATGAAAAAACAATATTACCTTGTATTGCCATTTAAGCAATCAGAGACCAGAGCCTATCACAGACAGCCCCAAGGTATCCATGTCCGAGATTTTACAGGTGAATTAAACTGCAAAGCTTCCCAAACGGAAGCCTACCTATGCTGATATCTCCAGGCAAAAAGACCTTCCATGGACTGAAATAACTGTACAGACCTCAAGTTGAATGAAGTTTTCTCAGCAAGTCTGCAAATGGCACCAAGCTGAGTGGTGCAGTCAACAAGCTGGAGGGAAGGGATGCCATCCAGAGGGACCTTGACAGACTTGACAAGTGGGCCAATGGGAATCTCAGGAATTTCAACAAGGCCAAGTGTAAGGTCCTACATATGGGTCAGGGCAATCCACACTATCAGTACAGACTGGGGGATAAACGGATTGAAAGCAGCCCTGCAGAGAAGGATTTGGGAAACACAGGTAGATGAAAAATTGGACAAGACAGCAATGTCTGGTCACAGCCCAGAAAGCCAATTCGGTTCTGGGCTACATGAAAAGAAGCGTAGCCAGCAAGCCAAGGGAGGTAATTCTCCCCCTCTGCTGTGTTCTCATAAAACCCCACCTGGAGTAGTATATGCAGCTCTGGGGTCCCCTGTGCAAGAAGGA
The DNA here is from genome assembly GCA_013400975.1 of Atrichornis clamosus. Classification (NCBI taxonomy): domain Eukaryota; kingdom Metazoa; phylum Chordata; class Aves; order Passeriformes; family Menuridae; genus Atrichornis; species Atrichornis clamosus. Next base: position 23,015 of record WBMZ01004196.1, read on the forward strand.
CATGCACCTCTTAGGGCAGGTCCAGAGGAGGGCCACGAAAATAATCAGAGGGGTGGAACAGATCTTCTATGAAGACAGTCTGAGAGTTGGGCTTGTTCAGGCTGGAGAAGGCCCAGGGAAGACCTCACCATGGCCTTTCAATATATTAAAGGGGCTTACAAGAAAGACTGAGAGAGATTTTTTACCAGGGTCTGGAGTGACAGGACAGGGGGCAACAGTGTGAAAGAAGTAAGTGTTTAAAGGAGGAGTGTGAATTTAGATTGGACTTGAGGAGGANGCTTACAAGAAAGACTGAGAGAGATTTTTTACCAGGGTCTGGAGTGACAGGACAGGGGGCAACAGTGTGAAAGAAGTAAGTGTTTAAAGGAGGAGTGTGAATTTAGATTGGACTTGAGGAGGACATTTTTTTTACTGTGAGCATGATGAGGCACTGGAACAGGTTGTCCAGAGAAGTTACAGATGCTTTATCCCTGGAAGTGTTCAAGGCCAGGTTGGATGAGGCTCTGAGCAACCTAGTTTAGTGAAAGATATCCCTGCCCATGGCAGGCAGGTTGGAAGTAGATGATTTTTAAGGTCCTTTCCAACCCAAACCATTCTGTGATTCTAACCTGACCATTCAGATGCTGAAACTATGACACCTGGTTTCATATTCTAGCTTTTTACATAGAATAAAACAGTGATGGAGATATCCATTCGTTAGTTACAAATAACCACAAATTAGTCACAAATAATCATTTTACTAAAAACATCTGGGAAAAAAAAGCTCAAGTCTTTACATTATACCTTTAGATCCAGGAAGACCTTGGTCACCTCGCTCACCCTTAAGGCCTGGGAAGCCAGGAGATCCTTTTGGACCTGAAGTCAAAGGAAATATTTGCATGAAAATTCAGTAATTTCTTGATTTGGAAGCATATGTTCAGAATAATCACATATGACCCCATGATCCTGAAAAGGACAACTTATTTGCACAAGTGCTTTTTAACTGTTTGCAGGAACACTGTATAAACAACAGCACTAAGTCACCAAAGAAAGGATGACTGAAAACAAATTTCTTTTACTTCTTCTCTTACTTCTCTTCAAAGCATTAAACAAAACAAAAGCATTATGTTTTTTTCTATTAATAACTGTATTTTTTATGCACGAGGTGTGTTCATGTACAAAATGGTGACAGTAGCAGCAATATAGTCAACAACAGAGACATACAGAGCCCATGTTTTCTCACATATAGCTATAACAATTTCTGCTTCAGTTCTCAAGAAAATCTTGAAGATTCTTCACTGGTAGTATCTAACAATTGATTTTACATCTGTGTTTTAAAGGACGTGCACATTTAAAATTTGCAAAGCAAGGACAGGCAAAAGGCAAAAAACCTTGAGAAAAATCTCAATGCTCTTATATGCTTTTTGATGCAGCTTTCAATGTCCTGTTCAGTAATTTGTAACGTAGAGTCAACATTCTTTGAGCATCTCTTTTGAGAGAGGAAGTATATGAAAGAGACATTTTTGCATACTTTTTAGGACTACGGTAAGTTTTCTTCTCACCTGGAACACCTGGAACTCCTGGAGGTCCGAGATCACCCTTTTGACCGATATCTCCTGGTAAACCAGGACTACCCTGCATAAAAGAAAATGTGAAGTATAGTTATCCTACACTATTATGATATGACTCTCAAATAGGCTGTATATTATTGGAAACCTATGAAAAAAAAAATATGAGAAAGCCATTAAGTTTAAGAAATTGTCACTCTTCCATGATTAGATGAGAAGCTTCTCCTACAGGAACTTCTACAGGGAGTGTGATACCTTGTTCTTTCTAAACAATCTTTTGCCTCACAAAGATACCAGAACAGAATAAGGTCCCACTAGTTGTAAAAAGGTCCTCAACCATAGACCATATTCTTATGAAAAATATTAGTGAGCACAAATCTCTGCAAATACTAATTTCAGTGCAGTCCCAGCAGGAGGTTGCTAGTTAGATAATTAAATGGGGTAATTCTAGATCACAGCAGACTTGAAAATTTCTACATTCACACATGGGGTGAAATTAAATATGCTCAACAATTTATAATCCTCTGAAGATTTTTACTTTTCAACAGGGCTAAAACACTCAAGGATCTAAAACACTTGAAATACAATGGGAACTCCTCCTTCTGCCTTCACCATTCTAAACTGTTTCCCTGAAATTAATGGTAACAAGCTGACTGCAGCCTTGCTTCAAGGAAAACCAAGACCATATTTCAAAAGACGCTGTAAATAGTCACTCAAATGCTTGCCAAATTCCTTTTCTTCTTTTTCTGTTGCACATCATCTGCAAAAAGTTTGTGAGTATAGTTGAGAGTTTCTCCCTAGCTGAAGTGGTATGGCAGTGATAGTCCATTGTATAATAAAAGATGGAACACAGGTGGAGGAAAGAAACAAAATCCCTTGCTAAGTAACCTACCAATCAGAGGTTGGTGGTGTGAATTGAATCAGAGGCTGGAGATGTGAATTGAATATCCAGTGAAAAATAACACCAATAGTAGGATTCATCTTATCATATTTGCAGAGAAGTAGAATAGGCACACAGGAGTAATTTTTCATTTGATGCAAGTTAGCTGTTTATACTAAGGTAGAAAGAATGGCTCCCTACAAATGCCTAATTCTTTCCACTGACTACAAAGGGAGAAGAGATGACTAGTTCAAAAATGGATGTCAACAGTGAGACTTCCAAAGTTAAAAGAAATGCTACCCTCAAGAGTGCCAAGGGAGGCATGACTGAAGTAAGATTTCCTGGTTTCCTTCAGTCACAGTATGGGGGATAATTTGAAGAAATGGCTGTCTCTTTGAATGTGAACTTCTGAAGCATAAAACAGGAGGACTAACGTTCATTCAGAAGACAGTTATAAGTCAATCACATTAAAAGATGGAGGTTTTAAATATATTTTTTAGGTTATAATTATAAAATGGATTTGTAAGAGGAGTTTATTAGAAGCTTTCTATCAAAATACTTTTCCCACAACAGTATGCATTTCTTAAACTTCTTTTTCTCATCAGATGTAGCTTGGCAAACATTTTTTTTGGACCTGTTCCAAAAAGAACAAACTATTACAGTTTGTGAAAATGATGAAAATGTTTCTTCTCTCATTTCAACACTAAAATGAACAGAAAAAAATGGGATCTGTATTTCACAGTCTGATCTCTGCATTCACTTTTTTTGGATAGGATTTTTGGACAGACTGTGTCACTCATGTTGTAACAAAAGTCTCCCTTCTGATACAGGTAACCATGTACCTGGAGACCTGTATGAGTAAATGAGCCATAATCAGGGCAGGAGCCTGTCACACTGGATGAAGATATCAGAAACTCATCTTAGTATGTATCACCAGAGGAAGTTTAATCTTTAGTATCACTGTCATTGCAGCATTTCACACCAAGTTAACAACCCACTACTATGAATTGTGTCTCAAGGATAGTAAAACATTTTTTCTGATTGAAGGCATGGAATCAAAATCTTTAGGCATTTCTCGTTCTTTCTCAGCAAACAGTCTTGGACTGGAATATCAACCAGGGAAAAGCTTTACAATTTCCTGGGGTGTAGACGTTTAGTTCTCTGCAGAAGTAGTACCAATTCTTAAGCTAGGGAAAATATACTAGAATGTTATGTTGGAATTAACTATCTTCAAAGTTGGTATGGTATAGTATGGTACAGTATAGTATCAAATATAAAAAGGCATGAACACTGAAGTAAATCCTTAATATCTCTGTGGAGTGGTTCCTGGATGCAGAAAAAAATGCAATAGATCTTTGCATCAAGAATAAAGTGGACCTTTAAAGTTCTGAATTTCATATAAGGACCTTATTCCTGAGTCTTTCTTCCTCTTGTACAGTAGGAATTGTTGAGCCATACCTACCAATTTTCTTATCCTTTTTTCCATAAATATTATTATTATTGTTATTATTGTCTTTTTTTCTTTTTTTTGTAGAATCATTAAGGTTGGAAAGTACCAAGTCCAACCACTAATCCAGCACTGCCATGTTCACTACTAAACCAAAAACTTCAAGTGCTATATACACACATTTTTTGAACACTTCCGGGGATGGTGATTCCAATACTTCCACAGGCAGCTAGTTCCAGTGCCTGACAATCCTTTCAGTGAAGAAATCTTTCCTAATATCCAATCTAAATCTATTCCAGCATAACTGGAGGCCCTTTCCCCTCGTCCTGTCACTTGTTACTTGGGAAAAGAGACCAACCCCCACCTGGCTATAACCTCCTTTCAGGGGGTTGTAGAGAGTGATAAGATCTCCTGAAGCCTCCTTTTTTCTCTGGGCTAAACAACTCCAGGTCCCAGTGTAATAGGAAAGAGGAAACGAAAAGTTAAAAAATAGAGCATATTTTTCAGTGTGGAAAAAGGCAACTTACACTCTAAAAGAAAGAGTATAGAAGACCAGCTATTCTGGATGGCTGTCCTATTCTACTTTGTTCTCCCTAACATACTGAAAAGGGACTATTTTAGGCCAGGGAAAATTAATAATATATGACAAAAGTGTATTAATAGCATTGCATGTTTGTATTTCTAAATCAGCAGCTATATTTCATCACTGACAGTACTGAAACTGCACTTTAATTGAGAGCTTTCATAAGAAAAGCAAACAGTTCAGGTATTTCCAGAAGGCAATTTATTGTGAAATATGCAACCTTTAAAATTAACTCCTAATGCATTTATGGGATTTATGGATGTGCTTCAGCCATCCCATACTGTTAAAACACTGTAAATTATGTTTTGAGTGTTGTATGTTACCACTCACTATCTATAAATTTGTAATATGTTCATTAGCTCACTGGGGCAGCCCTTCCAAGGAAAGAACTGAAATGCTTTCAAACTGACTTTACATCATCAGCAGTGAGTCTAAAGGCACTTTGAGCATAAAGTATCATTATTTTGAACAAGAAGCTCTATGATTAATATATCCATTAATTACAAGAATCAGCTTACAGCAAATCTGGAGTGTACTGAAAGTAACTTACTGGCAGCCCCTGGAAACCTGGATCACCTTTCATTCCTGGACCCCCAGGAGTCCCTGGCCAGCCATTGCTCCCCTGCTCTCCTTTGGCCCCTTTCAGACCTGGAGGTCCTGGTGGCCCTGTTGGGCCTGGTAAACCTGAAAAACAGAAGAAAAGAGTATTTAGTGGCAAAATTGGTTTAGAGGAGTACCTGATGGAGGACAAACTGGATCTACAGATGGACAGAACCAAAATAATTGTTGTAACATTTCAAGAAAAGAAGTAGAAGAATCAGTTGCACAGAAACTCCACATCCTATCATCTCTCAGCCTGTGGCTGACTGAAAATATAGGGAGTTTTCTACAGGTGTAGAACAAGCAGATAGTACATCCCCAGGCATAAACATGCTAAAGGTATATTGTAGCTCTGCTCCACTCTCCTCCTTAGCCTCTGGCACAGGGCCACTGCCATGAAAAGGCCACGCTGGGCCATTTTTAAATACATTAACACTCCAGGACATAGGAACATACAGTCCCGGATGCCTCAAAATAGTAAAAAAAGTCCATAGGGTAACATGACAATGGGAGGCAACCTTCTCAACATTAGAAAGATTTCTAGACAAAGCCAACTGCTTGAGGACATAAAATCAGCCTGTTCTAGGACATAATGCCAAAACTGCCTATGAATGAGAGCTTTTCTCCGACCTGTGAGCAGAGGATAAACAAAGATATGCAATATTGATTATATTATTAATGAATTAGGTGAACCTTGATGAACAGCAGTACATTAATACTGAAGATAAAGAATTACCTGGAAGACCAGGTTGGCCTTGGGGTCCTCTGTCTCCTTTAGGGCCTTCAATTGCACTTCCTGGTAGTCCAGGAAGACCTTGACTGCCCTTAGGGCCTGGTGGACCTGCATATCCTGGTTCCCCTTTCAGGCCTGGGATCCCTGGACTTCCCGGGGATCCTGGAAAACCCACATCGCCCTTTGCACCTAAGATTTGAAACAACCACAGAACATGATTAGAGAGAGGACCACAATCACTGAAACCTGCCTTGTTATCCACTCACAGTAAGCTTTATTCCTTTTGAAAACATTGACCTCGACTTTATACATTTCTATAAAAATGCAAAACTTCAGGAAAACTATTATTCTTCACATTATGATCCAGAGTATGAGGAAATGCGTTTGACTGACATACCTTTTCTTATCTAAACTGATCACTGGGCTATTTTAAGTCGCTCTTAAAATAAATTGACATTCAGCGTTTCTCTATCACTCCTTACACAAAGATTATAAAGGACCCTAAACCTTACTCCACAGGAATTATTATTGTCATAGTCAAGCAATGGATGTTGTGCTTGACTAAGCACAAAAGGCCTTGCCCTTGGAGAAAAATGGAATACTTTTTTACTAAGATCTAGATTTAGACACTTGGTACTTACTTTCAGGCTTGCACAAATAGTTAACTGGGATTCAATCTAGTTTTAGATCATGATTGAGCAAAAAGAACATAGAGTAACTGGCATAAGTACATAATAAGAGAAACAAAATTTATAGATAATATTATCTCTGGCTCTTTGCCTGAACAGAACAAGGTTTTTAAATCCTGGACTTGTTGCCTTGGAACTACAATACATTTAGAACACAAATTATGTCCGTAGAATATATATTTACTCTAAACCCAGATATTTTTAAATGAGCTGAGCTGACAAAATGAGAGACAGGTGAAGTGAGAAACGTGTTCTCACAATCTAGTATTCTATATGCCATATCAAGCTATAATGAGAAAATTTGCTTATTTTAATAAGTTCTCTAACATTAAGGCTTTCACAGCAATTGATGACTGTTAATTAGTCTAAAACGGTAAATAAAAGGTATTCTAAAAGTCTTGTTTATCACTTTGGATTGTCCAGACAAGTTTCCTGTATTTATAATATTAATGAGTGAAGTAAAGCATTGACATTTCAAGCTATATACGTTCTTAAAAATCTGTCAGTCGTTAATTTCATGGGCATACTAGTTGAATCGTTTGTGTTTTCTGGGTGGTTAAAATTGAAAATCTTCTAATTGTAAACAATTTCCTTTATCAACAGCAGTTTGCTATTTTTTCACTGCTGTATCTCCTGCAGTCTAGTGTCTAGGACATACTTATTTCATAAAATGGAGTATGGTGCATTACAGACACCTTGAACAAGCACTGACCAAGCCAATCAAACCATTCTCATAGCACAGGGTAGTGACACACTTTACAAAGAACATAAGGGGACTTGCAGTTGTGACAGCTGTGTGCCTGTACCCAAGCTACTAAGTCTTGAGCCCAGGTAATAAAAATTTTCAGTAAAGTCTCATCAGGACTCTGCTATCTTTTGCATCTCTGCACCATGCTCCTGTGCAAAGCTTAGACATGCTCTACTGACCTATAGAGAGTAACTATTTTAGCAATAAATAAATCTGGGCTGCAAAACAGATTCAGGTAAAAAAATTAGTGCAGTATCCTGGCCACAAAACTATTACCTATAGCTGTCTGGTGCACAGAGCCTCACTAGATTTTGATTCTTGCAAAATTAGTAGGAAAACAGAAATACTTGGAGTCAAAAGCACAGCACACAAATACAGGAGTTATTTGTATTACCTCATCACAGCACAGCTTGCAGTAAATTCCACACTATGAATAATTACCTATTTTAGGGAATATCTAACTCCAAGATGTTGCCACTGTAACAGAAATTAGTATTTGAACCTCTCTGAGCTTCTGCCTGCTCTGAGAAGTTATAGCATGTAAAAGAATGAAGTGGAAAGTATGTCTGCATTACAAAATTACGGTTATAATATGTTGGGAGGGAGGTTTAAAATTAAGTAAGTGTTTTACCTTTATCTCCCTTTGCACCAGGAAATCCTGGAAGTCCTCTACCTGGAAGACCTGCAGTATAGAAACAGAAAAAATTAGAAGATAGGAAAGTACTTACATTTAACCTGTAATGAATAAAATTCTATTATGCAAATACAAACTCCAAATAAATGGCTTATGCAAGAGTTCTTCAGGGCAGAGGCTGTTCTTGTTATGTACTGGTATTGTATTTAGCACAATGGGTCCTGTATGACTGAAAATCCTACCCTAAGAAAAGGCAAGACTGCTCCACAGCTAAGTTGCAGGCTGAAATTAATTCCAAAACACAATTCTTTAAAGTATTGCCAGCTTTTGTGAAAGAAATTCTTTCAAGATTACACTGATTAAACACAGTTGCTCATCTAACTGATCAGCTTTACAGTGACAGATGATAGTAAGTAGTTTGCAAGACACCATACTGACTATTTTCTAAGGTTTCATCCAAAGGAGTCAAATCCAGAACACATCTCTACCAGATTCTCTTGTGCATCTGCATTTTCATACCACAGAAACTGAAGATGACAGTCACAGTACCTTGTTCACCCTTGGCACCAGCTGCACCTGGAATCCCATCGTAACCCGGTTCACCCTTCTGACCAATGGAACCAGTAGGACCCGGAACACCAGGTTCACCTGAAAAATCATTGACATTTTCATTTTACCTATGAGGGGTTTCTTCTTCTCAAGAAAAACTTAGCTTTTTCTTTTGCTCCCACAGAGACCAAGCTGATATTGCATGATGACTTTGGTGTGATTTTTCTCTGAGTTTACTTCTGAATTAAATCAGTCTGAGACAGGGCTCAAGTATTAAAAGATTTTGACACAGCTAATTATCATGAATCTCAGTGAGTTTATAAGGCAGGAACTCCAGCAAAGACTTGTGAACAGCACAGTCCATTGTCTAGTTAGATGATGTGTCCTGCAGCCAGAAAACTGAGAACAGAAGACTTCAAGATCAAAAATGTTGTTATATTCATAACAGCACTGGACTTGCTCTCCTCCATACTCTTATTTCCTCTTTAATATCTGTGTAATGCTTCTAATGTGGTGATTCAGGTTTGGGTGTAAAGATCAATTGAAATGTTTCTAAATGAACTCAAAAACAACAGAAGTCATGGCTGTAGCAACAACCAAACTTGTGAAAGGTAAAATCTATTCCTCAAATAGCGCAGAAGAAATATTAGCCCCCTACTACACTGACTCAGATTTACCTGGGAACATCCATTTCTTTTTTTGCTTATGAAATGAATTTGCATTCTGAGCCAAAATTAATGTAGAATGCAACAGAATTCGTTTTAGCCACTGCCTGGAGATGAACAATATTTTATGTATTTTTTGGTGTTTTACATTTCTTTTTCACCTGGTTCTCCTTTTAAACCTGGAATTCCACTTAAACCAGGAAGTCCTTTTTCACCCTTTTCTCCATGGCGACCAGGGCTTCCTAAAGAAGGAAGAAGAAGAGGGTTCACACATGGGATATTTGGCATAAATTTCACTTTAATTTTTCACTGTAATTTCTGTTTTATAAAAGCACAAACACTTGCCTGGAAATCCTGCCATGCCAGGAGATCCTTTGGGACCTGGGGCACCCGGCATTCCAGGAATTCCTGCACTACCCTTTTCACCCTTATCTCCAGATAAACCTGGACTACCCGTTCTTCCTGGTTCTCCCTAGAAAAAGCAGCACACATAAAATCCATACGTTAATTCAGGAAGATTTTTGTCTGTTTGCAATTGTAGATGTCACCTCTCTTGTTAATCTGACTTTTAAAGAAATCCATTCTCCTTCCATTCATTAACAAAATAATTTATGATTAAATAGGGCATTAAATTCCACTATCAGAGTTTTAAAATTTTTTAACAATTGCTTAATACCTACATATGAAAATGAGCAGTTTTCTATGCATTTTTATGATGGTTATACAAAGTCTTTTCCAAACTAGCATCTTAACTTACTTATTACACTTCATCATCTTAAGAAAAAAAATCTTTTTTTTAAGTCTTCAGCAAGTTTGCTACCAGATTAGTAAGTATTATTTTTACCATTTTTACTTATAAATTCATGGTAACTGTCATCGTACAGCTAGGAAAAGGAATATGAAACAAATGAGAATTTTATTAGATACATTAGAGATTAAATTAAACTTTACAGACTATTAATACAGCTCACTTTTCAGTAGTATCTGAGCACTGTATAGTATCTCTGTAAAAGTACAGTAACATTATTTCAGTGTGATTATTTGCTCTGTTCGTAAGATGCCCTTTTCACAGTATTTACTTAGTATTTTTAAAAGGTCTTCCCCTCCCTTACATTTCTAGCACTGTAAATTAGCAAATTCTGAACAAAGATAATAAAATAACAGAGATAATAAAAGAATGCTGGAGATATTGCTCCCATCAAACAGAATGGATCCAAATCTGTGCAAATGCACACCTTGCAAATTTCTCATAAGGCTTTTAAATTAGCATAATAGGAAATAAAACAGCTTGAAGGCCAACTGCATATTTTCAAATTAAGTGCTTGGCAGAGAGAATCAAATCCTTAGGGGTATAAGTACCTTCTCACCAGGAGCCCCTGGAAAGCCAATTCCAGGAAAACCTGGTGATCCTTTGTCTCCTTTTTCACCTTTTTGCCCGGGGAACCCTGGTGTGCCTGGTGAACCTGGTACTCCAGGAAGACCCTTTTCTCCAGGTGTTCCTAGTAAGAGAAAGGGAAAAATGGATGCATAAGAACCAGTGGTACACCAGCAGTGTTGACAATGATTTTTCAGCATTGCCTTAATTATTCAGAGCTATAGAAGTAAGTCAATTAACTTTTGAGATTCACTCTCTAAATGGGACTTTTCATGGGATGATAAACTCTACCCATTAGAGATGGTCATAACTTTAGATTCAGAGCAAACAGACCTCTTGCTAAAAATATAAACTGAATAAAACTTTACTTTTATTTAAATAATTTCTAATAGGACTACAGTGACAAATGGACTCATCTGCAGCATACTTTTTCTGTCCTCATTTACCATTTCAGACTTCCACATTTGATTTCCTAAATATGCTAGACACAAGGCCATCTGAATGGAGACACAGTTTCCATGTTGAGTTTTAGGTTCTTCTCCATTTTATTCTTTAACAGTCCCTTTCACCACAACATCCTTGCCAGACCAGTACAGTTTGTAATGGACACGCAGTACACAGCAAGTCACCAAACCTTTTAGAAGGGGGAAAATACACAAGAAGCTTAATGCAGTTCACAGACTTGCAAAGACAGAGCCAGACAAATAGGCACCACACGAGAAACTGCCTGCCTGAAACAAATACACAAATCCGAAATATCCAGCTAAAGGATTTGCATGTAGAAACTTAGGAAACCATCCTAATATTTGTATATCACAATAGGATTGAAAAGCAATGTCCCAAAAGCCTAACTTTCAGTCACTGCAAATAGTGCAACTGTTCAGTAGATCTACACCAAAAAATATTCCCTACAGGTCTTTCATGATGTCCTATATTAACTTGAGGAAAAAAATAAAAGCAATTCCTAGCAAACAGTACCTGGCAAACCCATTTCACCAACCGATCCTTTTTGTCCTGGAACTCCTGGATCCCCTGGGTACCCTGGGGGGCCCTGATCACCTTTAGGTCCTATGGACAACAGAGAAATTAAGAATACCATTAATTAATAAGGTTTAAAATACCTGATGAACAGTCTCTCTGCAGTTAGTTTCAGACATACCTGGTTGTCCTGGAGTACCAGGTTCACCATCCCTCCCTGGAATTCCTGGTTCTCCATAATCCCCACGTAGCCCTTTTTCTCCTGTTGCTCCATGGTCCCCTGGACACCAAGAAGACAAATGCAGTGAGATCGTTTTATCAAAATTTACTGTAATTGCACATCATAATCCTTCTAGTTAATTTTTGATCACTGCTGCTTCTCTCTGATGAACAAGGAAATGGCTCAGTAAAACACAACTCTTCAATCATTAAACCAGTACTGAGGAAAAGCTGAAAGCTTATGGGTGAGTGTGCAGATTACAAAGCAAGTTATATCTACAAAAGAAATTGAAATGAATATGTGTTTGAGTTAGATTAATGAGTTATTTGAGAACTGGCAGACTGTATCAGACGTTAACAGAAATTATTGATTTGACTGTTCAGGTCTCTAAAAACGCACATGTGAACAACTAGTTCACAGCCAGAAATTGGCTGTTTTCCCTGTTCCATTTAATGCTAAAGCACCTTCACCAGTCCAGAAGACTTGATCCCTTAGTCTGTGGTGTGCCTCTTCTCCAACTTTTTGCTCATAAACAATTCTCTTAGTGTTGCATAAAGCTGCACAACAACAGGTTACTGAAGATAACTCACTGAATGTTTTAAAGTAAGCATCTTCTATAAAAAATATTTCAAGATGCCTAAACCCAAATTTTTTTCCTTAAACATCATTAACAATATGCCATAAAAATGTTGTGCCTTCTCTGTACAGTTTGTATTTTGGAAGCTTTTAAAAACATTACTGTGATATTCATGTCTAGAGAAATGAAGGTAGCTAAAAGATCAGCAAAGTTATGGAGTATAACAAACTTATTTTTCTCTGCTGGTACTAAGTAACTTTAGGCTGAAGAGGATTAAAAGAGCAGAAATTTGCAGGCTGGGATCTGTTTGGAACCTATTCTTCCAGGCTATGTCAGTAAGGCCAATCTGTAGACTGTGTGTGGTAAGGAAAAGGTAGAGCATAGAAGTTTGCAAGCATGCAATATTAGTGCTGGACAGATTAATAAGTTAGAAACCAGAGAAATTAACCATTTTAATTTCTAAGCAAAGATTTCTTTATTCGCATATAACCAGTGTGCCTAATTTAGATTCTGGAAATAAAATAAAATAAATTATGCTACATGCCAATAGTAGATAAGGAAATAGTGCAAAACAACATATACAAATTTAAGACTTTACATACCACTATATATACCAAGATCAGAAACAAATGAGAAAAAATAATCTAGATGACATCTTTATAGGCTGGGGTCTTCATTAAAAGTACTCTCAGAAACTGCATCTCAGCTGAAGGGCAGATGTACTCCACACTTGCTCACGCCCACCCCTGCAGTCCCTGGCTGCCCCAGCTCCGAGGCACTACTTACCCACATGCCCAGGTTTCTCTGAGACCCAACCAGAACACGTGAGCCCAGGCCTCATTCTGACAATTAGCCAGGACATGGAGATAAGAGGTAGCTAGACTGGGATACTCTCCTGTTTCCACAGTTCAAATACAACATAGTATAGTTATTGAGTGATTCACTGTCAAACAGGAAAGAAGTCTCCTCTGGAATACACTGATGAAATGTACAGAGGACACTTGAAAGGAAAGGCTCAAAAAGAGGACAGGACTAGACTACAGGAGGATTTTGAAGAGTTGGAGTAAAGCTTAAAAATCATCACAAGGAAAATCAAAAGCTGTAATGCACCACATGTGTGGTAAGGAGAGGTCAAAAATATGCACACAAAATGAAAAATGATTACACAGGCAGCAGTCCAGAAGTGAAGGACTAAGAAACACAGCTAATCGCAAACTCAGTCAGCTATTGTTTAAGAAAGAGAAATTTTATTCTAGCAAGGCCTGACTTGAAGTACTTTGCTTGTTTCAGCAATGTTCACTCTAACAAGGATACAGCCAAACTGAGGAGAAATCAGAAAGCATGAAAAGAATAGTAATTGTTTTAGAAAATATTGTATGCAATGAAAGCCTGAAGGATTTAGTTGAGGGAAATGAAAGACCACGTGATCTCAGTAGCTCCCTTCTAAGCCCTACACTTTTACACTTGTATTTTAACTAAAAAAAGTTACCATTTATTAAAAAGTCTTATGGGGATTTTTTAACAAAAAGTAATTTATAATAAGAAGACCAAATATTAAAAGTATGTAAAATATACTCAATTTTTTCTCTGAAAAGAAACACAGTAGAAAGAATGATCTCAAGCAACTAATTTTTCATGCAGCAATAAAAATAAAAATCCAAGAAGAAAGCATTCTCTAAAAAAGCTAACAACTCTTATCACCATAATGTTTCTAAACAGAAAACTGATTGCCCTTCTGCGTATTTCCAGATATCGCTAAACTGACATAAGTTGATCTGTTGGTATCAGTGGCATAAACATGTTTCTTTACTGAATTTGCTTCAGGTCATAAAGAAATATATGTGTCAAAAAAGGCTGCTCATTTTTTTCTTACATTATCAGTTGATCTTCATGGCTACAACTACATATTTTACATGAAAGACAGCTTTTCTCTTCTGGAAAGCTCTAGTTTTTACTTACAACATTTATTTTCTTTTCAGAGAGTCTTCTGATAAAAGAGGTAAAATCAATTATATAAGGGCAAACTGAAGCTCTTCTATTCAACCAAAACCCTTTTGTTCTGTGATTAATCTTTGTTTCTATGGGGTTGAAAAATACCCGAAAAATATCTACATTTACTGTGTGAAATTCTTTAATCTTATTTTAAAAACTGTTGCTTAAAACTAACACAAAACTGAACTCAAAGCACTTGGTAGTATATGAGTATTAATTATACTTATTCACAGTTAGACTAAAGTTACCTTTTTCTCCTTGATCCCCCTTCTGGCCTTTGAGACTAACCATGTCCATGTTGTCCATTGTTCCAGGTTTTCCTGGGAGACCGGCTTCACCTTTATCTCCCTTAACACCAGGATCACCCTGTGGTCCAACTATACCCTTGAAACCTTGGCTACCTATAAAGGGACAGCACAGAATATCATACAGGCATATAAAACTTTGCAAAAATATTTAGTAGACAAAACCAAATTAAATTAGCTATTTATTCAAATTTTGAGCACCAAATACTATGCTCTGCAACAGCTCCTGTCAAGATTTTTTTTCATACCAGGACTTCACAATAGCTCTGTGAAAAAGCTGACATATTTTTCCCACTTCACAGCCATTAATTTTAGACACTTGAAACAATAAGGACAGGAGTCTGGCAGTAATACAGAGCATTATCTGAGGCACTTAATTAAGACCTTCCTGCTGGCTTTTAATAATTTCAAATATGGTATTTCTCTTGGAATAATATCTATGGCAGCCCCACACCTAGCAAACCTTTACGTTGTTGAAGAATAGATCAAAAATCATGTTTGGGTGCCCAAACACATGGCTGCTCCTAGAATATGGCTTTTTATACCATTTCTGCCTTACACGGAAGTATACTTGACATAGACAATTCCATAGGCCAAGTGTACTTCCTTATATTTGGTTATTTCCAGACTTCTTTTGGGAAAAAGGTGGGTTTTACAATCTTCATTTTAAGAAAATCTCTCCCTTACCTTTTTCACCAGGTAACCCTCGATCTCCAACTGGTCCAGGAGTTCCTGGCAATCCAGGAGTTCCCATAACTCCCATTTCTCCTTTGGGTCCTGAAGGCAAAGTGAAAGAGTGAATAACAGAAATAAAGCAAGCAGTGTAAAGAAGTACAAGAAACAGAATTATTTACTGCCTATCATATTAGGAATTGCACTACTTAAGGAAAAATGGGACAAAGAAGATGATTAATCTAAAACAGCCTGATAGAGAAAACCAGAAAAAAACCAGTTTGTAATGGGTTTTTTACAAATTCTTAAAACTTCCTATTACAGCAAACAATGCTGTAATTAACAAAGGCACTATTAAAACCATACTCTGTCACTAAAACTGTGCAGAATAATCCCCTTTCATTATTACAGGCTAAAGGCTAGTTCCTACGAGCTGCTGGATTTGATCCACCAAAGGACTTTGGCAGCAGTTCAGTTATATGTGCATAGAGGTGCTTTACTGACATCAGTCCATGTGTTTTCCCAAGCTTGGGCTCTTTGATGGATCAATTTCTAACTGAGTGAAAGAGTATGATACCACAACTTAATAAAATAGTTGTCAAAGATGCTGGTTTCTGAGGGAAAAGATGTTTACCTGCCGATCCTTTCAGTCCAACAGCCCCCTGCGGACCTGGCAGGCCGGGTAACCCCACAGAGCCTGGTACTCCTGGCTGGCCCTGGCTACCTTTATCTCCTTTTGGTCCTGGCATATCTAGACCTGGGACACCGGGGAAGCCCCTTTCTCCTTTTACTCCAGGAAATCCTAGGAAAAACAGAAGACGCAGGATTAGTCCAACAAAGAACAACAAACAGCATCAACAACCGTATCTGACTATGCCCACCTGTGGTTCACAAATTACATGTCATGGAGAATGAAGACTCAAAGGCAGACAGCAGAACCAATCCTCATTTTCTAAGAGAGGCTCTGAATCTGTATCTATTACCCACCAAAGACCCAAGATCAATCAAACACCAGCATCCTCTCAGGAGGCCTTGCCCGGCATTTTGGACCAGACAGAGGAGGCCCACGGGCACGTCCCCCCATCCACCCGCACCGACCTCACACTGCAAAAACCGCTCACAAGCAACACTTTCACCAGTGCCAACATCCACTTATGCCAAAATTCCACTCCTAAGCACCATCACGGGAGTATTTTCCTCTCACCTGGTGGTCCCTGGGGTCCTGGCTGCCCAGCAGGTCCCGGCAATCCTGGAGGGCCCAGCCCCGGTGCTCCTGGAGGACCCTGCAAGCCTTGGAGACCTGGGAGGCCAGGGTCACCTGCAGGGATACAGGACAGATACAGACCAAGCTGTCTCAGATGCTGTTTGACATCTGGCTTGCTGAAGATGCCAGACAAGGTGCTTTGGAAGCATGTGACCAACAAGACCTCATTCAGCCACTAACACCTCCAGCCTGGGCTTGGAGGAAGGGCTGTTCTTTGCTGCTAGCGTTTGCTACTGGTGGGTGGTAGGAAAAAATGAGGAGAAGGGAAAAAGGCAATTCCCTGAGATAACTGTAGGATATTTCAGTAATGAATGGACTTTTTGCTACCTCTATGGGAGACTGACCTAAAAAGAAATACAAATATAGAGCTGTATTTTTCCAGTAATGTTACCTCTGAATCCTTGTTGTCCAGGTATGCCTGGAAAGCCTTGCTCGCCACGTAAGCCAGGCAGTCCTGGATTTCCCTTTTCTCCAGGGATGCCAGCTGGGCCAGGGGGGCCTGGCAATCCCTTAGGACCAGGGAGACCTACGCCAGGTTCACCCTAGCCAAAGAAACACAACAGATTTGGAATCAACACATCAAAGCCAAGAAATACTAAGTGTATTTAAATAATGCAGTATAGAGCTAATGTATAGACCTCTATACATGACTTCAGGGGAGAGCTGTAAGCCCTTTAGTGTTAAAGCCAAGCATATATCTCTCTACTGTCTTCCCTTGTGTGCACAGTGGGAAACACAAAATGAAAGACAGCTTGGCCAACTTTTTAAAGAGTTTTTCTTTGCACACATTCCTGTTAACATAGACAGTCACAGACAACAGTATCAGCAGCTGACATCTACCTTTTGACCTTGTAAACCTGGAACACCTGGCAAACCATCCAGACCAGGGGTTCCTGGAGTTCCTGGTAGACCAGGTGAGCCAGGCTGACCTTGGAAACCTATAAAACAAAACAAAACAAAACAACACAATACTCACATCATTACTGTCTCTGCCTATGAGTGATCTCTGCTGTTTCTTCAAGCCTCTAACTGAACTATTCACACCCTCACAAGGACATGTTAAAAAAGATCATTAAAAAGTTTATGTCAAACTTCTAGAGATGCCAGTACTCAAATGTTTCAGCAAAGATCCCAAAGCTGACTTTTGTGCAGCAGTTGTCTTCTGATGAGAAACAACCACCCA
The DNA here is from genome assembly GCA_013400975.1 of Atrichornis clamosus. Classification (NCBI taxonomy): domain Eukaryota; kingdom Metazoa; phylum Chordata; class Aves; order Passeriformes; family Menuridae; genus Atrichornis; species Atrichornis clamosus. The sequence goes on from WBMZ01004196.1 coordinate 40,656, forward strand.
GAAGAAATAAATGCACCCAGAAGAGTGTCTCCTCTTAAATGAATAGCCTTGTGGGTTCATCTCCCATCTTCCCTGTGAGAAATATTCTGCAAAGTCTTCTTTACAAAAGGCAACTTATTGTGTGGGGCATCAGACTGAGGGATGGACACCAAAATCCACCTGTGAATCAACACCTTTTGTTCAGTATATGCCTTGTGACACGTGCTACATGTCCCACTGTGGGTTGCATACAGACGGCTTCTATGCCACAGCTAGCCGATGAACTGCACCTTGGGAATGCAGGAAGGAATACTTACAACATTCTGCAAATCACTTAAAGATAGCACTCACTCAACATCAGCACATGCCAATAAATTCAGATGAAACAGGCAGAAATCCAGCTTTTAGGCTAAGACTCCAGAAAATCATTGAGCAGAGCTGAGTTCAAGGAAGGGTCCTTGAAAGAAATGTATTTGATTTGTCATTCTTTTCTTGCTGGCCATTCAAGTGCATACAGCAATTCTTTTCCAGATACATTTAGCCTTTTCTGTCCCAATGTAGTCTCAGAGGAACTAGAGATGGTCAGAGGGAAAAATATGTCCTTTCTCTTTATGGAGTTTCTGACCCTCCCAGTTCACTGATGTGTGGAATCATAAGAAATAATAATGAAGACACACAAGAATTTTGGTGATTGAGGTGGCTGCTGAAAACTCAGTCACATAGTTCTAAATGAGTAGCAGCACTGTGAAATACGCCTTCGAAAAATCCCAAACCAGAATATGAACATTTAGACTCCCTCTAAGCTACTTGTACACCCTGACAACGGCCATGGAGGGAAGACTAAACTTAGATTGAGTAAGCTGAAATTCTAACCAAACCACCCTCAGCTGCCTGGGACCCAGCAGAGCTGTAAGCTCTGGCCCAAAACTGCTATGGTTATGTCAGCATATTATTTTGACCAACCACACACAGTGTTCTTCATCTCTCAGAAGGGACATATCATCTCAGCAAGCTCAGCTGCTGCAATATAAGATGCTGTACTGTATCACTTTCTATTCTGGCAGTAGTTGTGACATTGTCTGTAGCAGAACCATTTCACTGCACAAAACAAGTGTGCACTGAAAGAATGCTCGTTGTGGTGATTGTTGACTTTTGCAAGAGAACTTCTTCAGCTGCACCTCCCAAATCCCACGCAGCCATGGCTGGATGACAGTGTAAACCTCCATCCACACTCCAGTTACACCAGCTCTGGTAGGTGGACAACTTTATCTTACCTTTGGGACCTGGAGGTCCAGGGAACCCTATACCTGGCTGCCCAACTGCACCTTTTTCTCCTGGTACGCCGGGTCTACCTGGAAGCCCAGGATTCCCTTTGTCACCTTTGCAAATGAAAACAAAACAAATGTTACCACAAAGGCTAACTTCTGGAGAACAGAACCATTCTGAGCATCAGCCAAAGATTAACAGACTGCTCTACCTTGTGGTCCAGGGAAACCAGGTGGCCCAGGAAGGCCATCTGCCCCAGGAGGTCCAGGGAGCGATATAGTTCGTCCTGCTTCACCCTTTGCTCCTGTGAATGTAAAGTTCTATTAAGTACAAGATACGATGAAATTAAACAAGGGAGTTTTACCTAGCCAGCAATAGCAGTTCATCCATATTAATTCAAGTGACTTGTTTTGAAGTTTTCTTGGTAGAAGATTCACAGAAAACTAGGATGAACCTAAACCATCCCGTTTCATCTAGTAAACTCTTCAAGAAAACTGCCCTCAAAGATTTGCCACTATACTGCAGAAAGCAAATAGTGATTTGAATTAGAAAGTCTTTTTACTTCAGTCTTAAATTCTCATGATTCTCTAGGCTGTACCACTTAAAGGGCACAACTGCTTACATTTAAAAAAATTTTTTTAAAGCACACTATAGTATTACCTGGAAGTCCTGGTAAACCTGGGGTTCCAGCAAAGCCTCTGTCTCCTTTGTCACCAGGTAATCCTGCAGCACCTATCCCAGGAGGACCAGGAAAACCTCTTTCACCACGTACTCCAGGGAATCCAGGCTGGCCAGGGGGACCACGTTCTCCTTTCAAGCCAGCTGTACCCTAATTTTTGGAAAGTATACGTGTAATTATTGCCTGATTGGCAAGACAGAACACATCATCCTCTCTGAATACTTAGTAACTTGGATTTAGCACAGGTGTCTGTAATGTTGAAGAAAGTGGATTTTTTCTACTGAGATCAATGGAAACAGAACTAGGTTCCACATGGAAAAGCACATGAAGTCATACCTAGTGTGCAATGTAGCTAACTGGACCATGTGGGCCATGTTCCCAATAGTGGATCTTGGAGCAGATGCGAGCTCCACACTCAGCTCCGTATCCGTATCAGCTGAACTCTACCAGTGCAAGATTCTGAGGCATTACTTTACACAAGAAGAGAAATATGCTAGAACAGACTTGAATCTTGTCTTAACAATCTCTACTTGGATAACCGCATTCCTTCAATCATCTCCTAATACCTGCTAAATCATTCACACTACTTCTCACTATCAAGCTGTGAGAAAGGCAGAAAGGAATAAAACCAATGTTCATGTCCAAAACTTTGCTCTATAGTCCTGAAAGTAACAAGCCATGCTGAATGCATTTGAGTCAGATCACTCATTTGCACGACACGTAAAAAGAAATGGTTAAAATATAACTCTGAAATAGTCTGTTGTTGAAGAACTCTATTCCTCACTAGTTCCAGTGAAAATGGAATCTTCTTCAAAGGAAGAATGTACTACTCAAGGTAAGGACAAGATGTGGAAAAATGAATGAGGCCAATCAACATAATGCATGTATAGGGCACAAAAACATGCCAATAATTATCTGAAAGACAAGATGTATAGCACAGTAAGTAAACATAAATAAACACACAGCAGGACAATATGTAAACATAAAGAAACACACATACCGCTGCTCCTTTTGGACCCTGGGGACCTGGAAATCCATCTTTTCCTGGTCTTCCTTCTCTTCCAGGAATACCTGGTTGTCCTGGGAAACCAGGATCTCCCTTTTCACCTTTCAGGATAGTATCGTAAGTAAAATCTCCAGGTTCTCCTTTTGCCCCAGGGCTTCCCATAAGCCCTGGAGTGCCAGGGGGGCCCTGAAATTTTATAAATTCAGATGTCATCGGTTGCCCTATAAACCCTTCAACTGATACAAAAGAAAACAAATCTCCAGAAATTAAAGTGCAGTCCCAAATCAAGGGAACCACTAAGTTTTTAGCTGAGGAGGTCAAATGAGAATATTTTCCCTGACACAGCAGTCTTGGAAGCAGAAATCTTCTCCCTGGGTAGTTTACTCGTGACATTCACCTGATGTGAATACATGTGTTCCTTCATTATTAACATTCATTGATTTTATACAACTGACACTCACAATCAATTGGTAATATCAGAGTACTATGCACATGCTCAGAAAACAGATTTGTAAGCTCTCTTGGAAATAAATTATTTACCTAAAAATATACCTATAGGATTTTCAAAATTTCCATTTTTCCCCTACAGATTTTCTAGGACTTAAATGAACTTTTCTTTTGGGAACAGTCTCTATAATTTCTAGTGAATTGGAGCTACTCACTAGGGTAGTAAAACACAAACTTCAATGCCCACTGCTTGCAGCTCATGTGTTTCCTCCACTTAAACCTGAACCAGAACATGGTCACTGGTAATCTTTTCATTAGCATTGTGGTGTTCTGAATCAGAAATTCTGATATTCTGGCATGACTGTAAACAATGTCAGCTTGCAAGGCTGGCCTCCATGTAGTTTTTCAAAGTTAAATTATATCATGAGTCACCGTCTGGCTGAACTTTGTGAAGCAAAACAAGTTTAAATGCATTCAGAACTGCAACCAGTCCTTGTCTATTAAAAACATGAACAGAACTTAAGAGGCAATAAAAGTAAAATAAAAAGGTGTGGCAAAATATGTGCCAAGAACAAATACCAGACAACCAGAAAAAGCTTAAATACATTAGGATGTCTTTAATTTTTCTTCACTGTTTCTTTCATGGGTCCCATTGATGTTATAATACATTCAGCCACTGGGTAATACAATTTATTGTGGATGCAATAGATAAGGACTTGAAGGAATTTCAAGTAAGTTTGCCAATGACACTAAATTGGGAGGGACTGTAAACTCCCTCAAGGATAGAGATGCCCTGCAGAAAGACCCTGACAATTAGAAAGATGGGCGATGACCAACCATATGAAGTCTAACCAGGGCAAGCGCTGGATTCTGCACCTGGGATGGGGCAACCCCGACTGTGTGTACAGACCAGGGAACGAGAAGCTGGAGACCAGCACTGCGACCTGAGGGTCCTTGTCGATGGCAAGTTGAGCATGAGTGAGCAGTGCCCTGGCAGCCAGGAGGGCCAGCAGTGTCCGGGGGGGCATCAGGCCCAGCATCGCCAGCCGGGCAAGGGAGGGATTGTCCCGCTCTGCTCTGCACTGGGGCGGCCTCACCTCGAGTGCTGGGGGCAGTTCTGGGCACCACAATATAAAATAAATATTAAACTGCCAGAGAGTGTCCAAAGAAGGCAAGGAGGATGGTGAAGGGCCTTGAGGGGAAGCCATAAGAGGAGTGGCTGAGGTCACTCAGTCTGTTCAGCCTGGAGAAGAGGAGACTGAGGGGAGACCTCATTGCAGTTACAACTTCCTCGTAAGGGGAAGCAGAGGAGCAGGTACAGATCTCTTTACTCTCATGACTAGTGACAGGGCTCAAGGAAACGGCATGAAGTGCAGTCAGGGGAGGTTTAGGTTGGATATCAGGAAAAGGTTTTTCACCCAGAGGGTGGTTAAGTACTGGAACAGACTCCCCAGGGAAATGGTCACAGCATCAAGCCTGACAGAGTTTAAGAAGTATTTGGGTAACTCTCTCAGGCACTTGGGATGTCCTGCACAGGGCCAGGAGTTGGATTCAATCATCCTGATGAGTCCCTTTCAACTCAGCATATTCTGTTACTCTATTATTCAAAATTCAGAAAAACTGCTACAGTATGACGCGTGCTAGCATTAGACTGCTTACACTACACTAGATGGCACTGTCTCTCTCTCTATATAATATAGATGTGCTTAACAGCAATGGGTTACTGGAGCAATTCACAAGAAGGTCAGGGAAGACCTGCATTTGTTTCCTGTGAAATCGTACTCTTCACCCAAGTCTGCTGCTTAGCTTTCTCAGACAGAAGGCCATGTGGCCTGCTGAGCTCTTATGATAGGCAAACTCAGAAGTATAACCAATATCTGACAGCTCTCTTTTAGCTCTTACAGTTCTAACCCACCGCTTCCTACTTCATTTTATTAGGCATAGTTAACCTTAATTTTATCATATCAGTGCACCAGTCTGTTTTTAAACAGAACTGCTGCACAACCACACCGATACACTGATCACCACATGGTTTTTGATTGCATGCCTAGTAGGATATGTAGTATTTGGCAAGGCTTTACTTACTGGTACCCCTGGAAGGCCATCAAGTCCAGGTAAACCTCTGTCACCCTTGAAACCCGATTGTCCTGGAAAACCTTATCAGAGAGACAAAAATATAGTTTTATTTATTACATGCTTTTACAGATAGCTCAATGTATGTGAATTTTTTGGGATCCTTCTCAAAGTGTCTCATTCCATTCCCAGTTATACCAACATAATGCTGCTAAAGGCAGTGAAGTTGTCTCGATTCATGCTCTCATGTGCTGCATGTCTGCATTCATAAACTCAGAAGTTGATGATTCATTTGACTGAGGAATGAATTCACCAATTCATGTAACCAACACAGTACTGAAACAACTTAAATCATATTCTTTTTTCTGAATAGCCTCTAGAAAAGCCATTCAGTATAATATTATTTTTTACATGTGGCACTTCTGTCATATGGCAGCAAAAAAATTATGTATTGTTGGGGCCATAGAATTTACTACTGGAATTGGAAACAAATGTATGGGTCACTGTCAAGCCTGGGCACATATGCAAATGGTTCCCACATTATATCTCACTTTCACAACCATCTGTGAAAATATTTGGGCCACAGTTTACAAAGACCTTTAATTGGGGCCAATTTCTGCTTCTCTGGTAATTCTGGTTGATTGTATTGGAAATTTGGAATCAGGACAAAAATAGGAATATTCCACCCTCCTTTCATTAGACCTTTCATTAGTTTCACAAACAATTTGATTAGTGGGACAAAAAGTAATTAATTTTATTATGTATATTGCATTTTTTAGAATTTAGCCTACATAGTTCATTCTCAGGTGGGTTAAGTAGTTTTTACCTGCTGGACCCGGTGGTCCTTGTGGTCCTGGAAGTCCAGGAGGTCCTACTTTATCACACAAGGCACAGGCTTCACCTTTGTCACCTAAAAAAAAGAAAACAACAAAGCAAATTAATAACAACAAAAAGATTTACGACAACTACAAGCAGGTGGATTTGGGGCAAATGTCAATTTAATACACTTCATGCTGAAAGAATAAAAATAGATGTGTTACTTCTAATTATGTGCTTCGAAGAGAAAATATCTGCAAGTTATGTTCAATGTTCTTTAAAATTTTTGAAGGAATGGCATGAAAATCAACATAAATCTAATCCTAGTGATAACATTTAAGAGAATGGTTAAAGGGCCAGGTTGAAGAGGATGAAAAAGAAGAAAAGAAATATTCACTGGGTATAGAGAAAATAAAAATATTAAAGCAGAAAAAGGAGAACCTCTATAGTCACTGTAATTTTGCAGTTTGAGAAAAATAGTGATGAGAATGAGATTAGGAAGGGTCAATCATCATGTAAATGAGTGCAGCTCATTTTTTTTTAATGTCCATTTAGTCAATGCTGTTAAAACACATGGTTGACAGTCCTATTTACAGAATCATAGAATCAACTAGGTTGGAAAGGACCTCTGAGACCATCGAGTCTGAACACCACCATGTCAACTAGACCACAGCATTGAGTGCCCTAGCCAGGCTTTCCTTAAACACCTCCAGGGACGGTGACTCCACCACCTCCCTGGGCAGCCCATTCCAATGCCCAATCACCCCTTCTGCGAAGAGCTTCTTCCTAATGTCCAACCAAAGGCTGTTTATAGGTGTTATAATTTTATCTTCAATAATACTCATGGCAATGATTCATAAGCCATTTTCTTTCTCAACTCATCTGCCCCTCTCTAATTCTTCATCTCAGAATTCAGATCTTAAATTGCCATGAACAGCTCAATTTTCTCTGCACGGGGCTATACTCAACCCTTTCTTTCCTCCTAGCTCCTCTTTCAGCCCATCCTTTATAACTTTCCAATGAGTAGGCTAAGGGAAATATAAGAGAAGTTTGTATCACACTATTCTATACACAGTATCTTTCTTTACTCACCAGAGACTCAAGAAACATCTTCCATGTCCATGAACTATTTATTTAGCAAACTTTAAGTACACTTTCTCTGGATCCAGCCTAATTTGCGCAGCCTCTTTACATACCCACTAGTATACGGAGCATTAGGAAACAATCACTTTAAAATATTATTACCTTTCTCTCCCATCTCTCCTGGAAATCCATCTCTTCCTGGAAGTCCAGGACTACCTGGTGCACCAGGTTCTCCCTGCTGGCACTGATCAATTCCATCTGAAATGAAAATGCAATAACAAATACTGTTTTGACAAGAGCAAGTTTCCATTATAGGGCTGCATTTATGTCATACCTGAAATGTTACCTATGAAAAGTCAGGATAGCATTTTACTCTTTTATTTGATTTACTTCAAAAAATTTATCTGGCATTTTTATTCCATATACACTGCTTAAGGAACTCTGAGAATTACAGAGAAAAGACAGGCTCTGTCATAATAAGGTTACAAAAAACTTTCACATAAAATCTATTTTCATTTTAAGTTTTGTGTAAGAAAAGTACTATGGGTGAAAAACTGCTGTTTTGACTCTCAAGAGAACGGAGAGTATTGATGTTCTGAAGAAATTCATTAAGACTCTAGTTTTGTACCCTGACTTCTGTTTTGAACATTCTAGGAGACTTTCTAGGTCAAGAGCAGCTTAACATCTATTTAACTTCTTCACTCAGATCAAGCTTCCTGAAAAAAACAAAACCTCATATGTTAGGAACTGAAATAGGTAACGAATGAGAATATTTAGCAGGCTTAATATGAGAATATAAATTGTGCTTGTTCTGTTTGGTGATATGATGCAGGATCTGACCCAATATAGTATGACATCATTTTGGTCAAAGCCAGTAGTCAAAATGTTAATGTGAAGCTTGGAAAACAGCAGTTAAATGAAAACAAATTGCTTCTCATTATGCACTTGAAGAAAGCTAAAGAAGTGTCTGAGGAAGGAGCAGAATCAAGCAGTGACAGTAACATGTATGAAAAACAGGAATTGCTCTTATTTTTAGGACAAGGTAAGATTTAGGTATTTAATTCCATATTCTGCATGCTGGATTTTGTACCATTTCATTGGCAAACATGGCAACAAGTAGGCATCTTCAATTGGTTTCGAACAAAGTATTTTTTGATTAGGAATTCCATAGAAAATACTGTTTCTTTCAATAGCTTTAAAGTATCTAAGCCATTGTTGAAACGACAACTTAACTCACAGTATAATTATCACCTATAGCAAAAGTTTTACCTCCATCAAAGAGTTAAAGTATCAGTTGTAAGGAGCACGGACCACTTCCACATGTACTGTTGTTATTGCTTCATTTCAGAGCAAAACTATTTTTCTCTTTAAAACTCTTTATCACAATCTAATAAAACATAGATTATTTTATAATAGAAACTTCTGGCAAACCAGTACCTCATGCTGCAGCTCTCACACCTGTTCAATCTGTTCCACAGACTGGTATTGCAGACCAGTAAATTGTGCTATTGAACAGCTATCTTTTATGCTAAGAACAGTACTAGTATCTGCTATTTTTTTAATTGAAACTATACAAATGTCTCCAGGTCGGCACAACAGAACACAGAACAAACTAGTATGTATTAAGGTCAATTGTTTAGTTATAGTTTAATGGTTTACAGTGAATTTTTAAGAAATTTTTAAAACATTTCTTTAGCAAAGAATTCTTGTCCTTTCCCAATAAGGAAACAAGTGGCTTCCTGCATTGTGCAACAGCTTTTACTTGGTCCATCAACATCACAGATATGTTTCTTCCATGACATAGATGCATCTTGATAATAGCTTTTATAGTCTCGTCTTTTTTTTTTATTTTTCTATGTGCATTATTGAGTCTTCAATGTGAAAAGCAAGCAAGGGCTTTACCTACCTGTTTTGCCCGGAGGTCCTGGTGGGCCAGGCAACCCAGGGGGACCTGGGAAACCATCTCTTCCAGGGATTCCAGGTGAAGGAAATCCCGGAGAACCCTTTTCACCTTTTTCACCTCTCTCTCCAGGGACACCAGGTGATCCTACCCTGTCTGGAATTGGTCGACCTTTGGACAGAGTAAAACATACATGAAAAAATGACAAGTGAAAAGATAGCAACATTACCGACACATTAGCTTCCATAGGGTTTCAGAGATAAATGGATAAATGTTAGTGAAGAAGAAAATAGGGACTGTATTTTAATTATTGGTGATTTATATAAAATTGAGTTTATATACTCACTACAGCCGAGAGTATCTCACTTCTGTTAGGTCCCTAAACAAACACACATACTCTGCATCAAGTGCTTTCCTGAGATTTAGCTGAACTCACTTTTGCTGGGTAGTAAATAGTGCCAGGACAGGAGCTGAGTTAGCTATTGCACCTAGAAACTATTACACACTTCCTTACCTCATAATAAACCAAATCTAAAACATACCTAGAAAGGGAGAGCATGTCTAATAACTTCAATAAATAAGTATTCAGCAATGCTAGCAGATTTCAATAATGCTAAAACCAAAATGGTTTGTAAGAATAATAAGCAAAAACCAGCCAATAGATAGAAGCAGTTAAACAGCTACAAAAAACTCCCTACTTAAGACCTCCTTTTAGCTATTTGTACAGTCGCCCAGGTCTTCATATTTTAATGACTTATTTCAGTTCACAACTCATCACTAGACTTGATCACTAAACTGTTTTGAGTCTTTTGCAACAATGCAGGAAGATACAAAAGCCACACAAAGTTCAGTTTCTGTAGGGTAATTACAGACGAAGAGCTACCATTTCAGCCTGTGGTACATAGTATCTCCTCCCTGAAATGCGACAAGTTTCCTGGAAACTATCTGCTCCTGGCTCACATTAATTTCATATTTAGCTCACTGTCAAAATAGAAAGTGAAAGCAAAGGAGGTAATACTAGTATCACTGCAGGATGTGTTAAGAGTCAGATTTCCATGGATTCCAAGCAGATATCATGGTGTAGTTCAAACATATGTACATGTACATATATACATAAAAGTAGTGTTATCATGGATGTGAAGATGTTTAGACCATGAAAAAGGCAACCTATGCAGGCAAAAGAAATAACTTTTATTAGATCAAGTGACACAGTCAAAAACAGCAGGAAATCTTCAGGAATGACTTTGACCTAATAAGCATCATTTCTCCCTACAAACCTTATTTTATTATATTTATGCAAACATTCATAGAGCAAACTAAAGATCTACCTATGAGTATACATACTTGTGTCTACATGCACACTTTCACACATGCTAACATTTAACAACTCTTCTTGCCCAATGGAGTCATACTCTCTGGGCTATCTCTGACTGGCTGTGCACTCTAATTTTTCAATTTCAGTAGGAAGTTATCAGGGCAGAACAGAAAGAACAAGGCTGGATCACACCAGAGACATGAGAAAAGCAATCTACAGGAAGGTTCTGCAGGGATGATTAGACCCCTGGAGAGGTCACTGCTTGGGTGTTGGGTAAGTCAGTCAGTAACTGACAGCAAAGGAGAATATTTCTCAGAACTGTTCACCCAACAACACATTAAAAATGTGAAAAAAACAGTGGCCATAATTTCATACCTGGAGGTCCTGGGATTCCTTGGGCACCAGGGAAGCCTTTAGAAAGAGAAGTTTTCAATTAGGCAATGAATTCAGCAATGCCAATGAAAGTGAACTTTTAGCACATATTATTTAAATTCACATGCAAGCCAGTATGTCCTGAAGCAAATCTGAAGTTAAATAATCTATATGTATCTGCAAGAAATACTTTCAGGGAAAAGGTCCTGCTGTGTGCCAACTTCCCCAGTGATTTTTCTTGAATAGGCTAAAGTCTGTAACGGGGAAAATGGGAAAGAGAATGCTTGATTTTCTCTGTTTATTGAAGACTTTTTAAAATTATGCAAGCCAACCTTAAGATTAAAAATTGGCTACTGACTTTTATAAAGAGGTCTCAAGACTCTCTACATGATTATCCTCTTTATGTTTGTGCTGATTTCCATACCTCTTAAATTATCTCACTGGATTATTTAACTACCATAAAAACTGATCCCAGTTTACCATTTTCATCTATAACTGAAAGACAATCTTAGTTATGTTGAGAATCAGAAGTGTTCTACAGGCTACTACAAAATGTAATAACCTGAAAACAATTAAATAAAGAACTAAAACATTACACTGTAATACAGAGCTCCTGAGCTCACAGAAAGTAAAATTTTAATTTCCTTTAGCAACAAAACTAAAAGTATAACTCAATCAAATAGACAAGACAAAATACATACCTTTTTCACCTTTTTGACCTTTCAGTCCAGGCAAACCTGAAACTCCAGGGTCTCCTTTTTCACCAAAGGTATCTACTGGTCCTGCATCTATCATCTAAATCACAGGACAAAGACTAGGACACTTGAAACATACAATTGTGTCATCATTTGTACCTCCCCCATCTTCATCTGATGGTACAGAGGCCATTTTAGTTTTTAACGACAATCTGGAGTAGTTCTGATTATATTTGCAATGTCAGCAAGTGAGAGGGTTGTAGGTGCTGAGGAATTACCAGAGAACTTAAATATTTCCTATTCTACCCAAATGCCTTCATATCAGTCACAAATTAAGTGGAGAGCTTTCATAGCATCCTCCTCACCAAGAATCATGCCAGAAAGCATCAACATGGTCCAAGCACTGACCCATCAGGTTTGTATTACCTTTAACTTTTAAATATTATATTCTGGCAATTTTTGCTAGCATTGATCTCGCCATATAGGTTACTAACATTTACAATAAAATATTCAGGAAATACAATTTTTCAAATCAAATTAACAGACGTCAGGAATGTTTCCCCGTGTTGGGGAAACAGCATCACCAATCTATTTGTTGCTGACTAACCCCATTTTTTATTTGAAGCGTTAGAAAAATTATAATTTGCTGTCCTGGTTTCTTCCTGTGTATAGGGGCCAATTTCTGCTCAGGGACTCTTTGGACATCGACCAGTGAGTGCTGAGCAATGGTACTGTGAGCATCACTTGTCTTTCTCTGGTTTTTTTCCTCTCTCTCTTCTTGTTACCGCCCTATTCTTCATTATTATTACTACTACCACTACTATTGATATTATTAACTTTAATTAATAAATTGTTCTTCTCTCAACCCATGAGTTTTACCTTTTCCCAATTCTCCTTCCCTTCCCACCTCAGGGAGGGATGGTGAGTGAGCGATCAGCTGTCTGGTACTTAAGTTGTGAGGTGGCATTAAACCACAACAGCTGCAAAGCTGACAGATTTACTTCTTTGAACTGTCTTTTGGATACTGTGTAGTGATTAGCAATGCTTACAATTTTCGTAGTCCAAAATGTTTGAAATTCATATTCTTTGAGGGCGCCTTTCCCAAATTTCAAACCTATTTTAAAGAACTGCCCCAACTTTTGCTTCCATTAAGAAAAAATACAGACATGACTGATGAAAGAGAGATCTGAACATGCATAGTCTCTCTTTTTAATCTCATTGTTTGAGAAGTTTGACTTTCACAAAATTTAATTTAATTTAATTTTAGGTTTAAACTAAAACACAAATTTATTTTACTTACTCTTCCCGGAGGTCCTGGATAACCTCGCTCCCCTTTGTCACCCTAAATCAAAACAGAATTCACATTTTAAAACCAGATCAGATTTTTTTCCCAACATAATCAGATTTCCTCAACAAATGAACACTTTGATATAGACACATACAACCTCCAAATGGTAAGTACCTGGATTGCTATAATAACCAGCATTAGTAAGTAGTTAGTTTGCAGGCCTGTACTGGTTTGCACTATGTAAAGAGAAGCTGGAATTTTTAGGGAAGTACACTTATACATATGCTGGCTGAGCAAAGAGCCTGTGAAAATAAAGCCTGCATTAATCAATCCATATAAGAGATCTAAATTGGGGATACCTACACTACCTTTGTTTTGACTTTTCCCAGTCTTTGAATGGTGACATACAGCTTAGCAACACTCATTTAATATTGCTTTATGTGCATTCATTGCTTTAATGCACTCTATGAGCACACCAGAAAAGCTATTAACTCATTCTGTGTGAAGGGAAGCAAAAGATGCTACTGCTCACCTTTGTACCAGGCTCCCCAGGCCGCCCTGGAATCCCAAATCCTCCAGGCAAACCCTGTGTGTAGAAGACAGCGAAACCAGAATAGACAAATATAGGTGGATCTTAGCTGTGGCAGCAGCAAAGTTTTATATTTTCAAACTAATTCACTGAAAGCAACAACTTCAAGTAAACAATTCAAAAGGCTAGAAAATGTCAACCACTTATAATACACAGACAGTTCTTTGTTTCAAATGTTAAGAAACAGAAGTGGAAACCGAGTAAAATACATACAGGTTCTCCTTTCGGTCCTGGATCACCATCTTTTCCAGGCTTTCCCTGTAAAACATCAAGTTCCACTCTGCTTAAACAGACAACCACTTACATACAGTTTTTAAATATGGTGGATGAAATACAAAACAATCACTATTGCAAATGCATTGATCCAAATGTGCTAATGCAGCTAATAGAGCAGAGGGTACAAACTGTGAATATGCTTAGTGCTTATATCACCCAACACACTACAAGGTCAAATTAAATAAAATCCTGCATATCTGTTCCCAGATCCAGGAATAACATAGATTTCCCTGTCAAAGAGTCTTCAAGATAAAATATGTCTACAGCAGAGGAAACTGAAATCAGATCCAGCATACTTTTTCTTCATAGCAATCCCTTTCTGTACATATACTCTTCAAATTCACAAAACATTTATTCATAGATATCAGTGGCTCAGCTCCAGCAGAAGGCTTGGAGAGTGCCCCTGTATCAGACTGTGTGATAGTGTAGTGGTAAATCCACTTCCCTAACAGTGAATTTCAAATTACAAGGCAGATGATACACTAGAATCCAAAACCTCCTCCTCTGGAGTAAAGTTATTAACTACTAAGCCACTGTGTTAACCTGTAGAGGGGATTAGATTCCCTTGAAGTAGTCATCCGATACATGATAAATGACCTAGACGGCCTAACCCACTTTTCAGCATTTTCCCTTCCTCTTCCTCTGCACCATAACAGCACTGGCATGTTGGCTTGTAGCGTAATCCATTGGAGACTGGCTTTTATTTAGTGTCCCAGTGCTTAGGTATGTGTAGCATAAGCAATATGTATTTGTCCCATAAACCCAAGAAAATGTATATACTTAATACACAAAGTAACAGTGCATGTAATTCAGCTTAAAAAGTAATCCCATCAGTTTAGGTCAAAAAACTTGGTCTAAAACATCACACTTGAAGGATAAAAATGAAAGAACAGGCCACCACTGTTGGAAGTGTGCAGCTCTGGTATCTTATAAAGAAGAGTAACAGGTAATTTTTAAAGATTAATTAAAACTATGATCTGCAAAGTCAAGAGAGTCTTCAAATGTACACTGGGATCCAAATTAACCATATGGTTTAATTTCATTAAACTAAAATATCAGATCTTAACATCTGTTCATCTTTCAAGGCTTAGCTTAATTTCAGAAGTAGCTAGGATTTCCTGAACAATTACATAAAAAATATCTTAGAAATTTTGTTCAGGGAACTCTGCAGAAACTGAAAACTCTATTTTTGATAAATTCAGATGCTCTGGTTTGCTCAACAAGTTCTAAGCCAACATGTCTCATTTTTCCAGCTTTAAGCCCTCATTTACAATAAGTGTAAAAATACATAAACAATAGCAAAGATAATCCCATCACATAACTTTACTGAAAGGTTAATAGAACATCTGACCTTGAAGTACAGTAGAAAGGGAGATTTTCTCTTTTTCAGACTGAAGTATAATTGAATGTCTATAGATGTGCTGGGCCTCACAGTTTATGAAGACCCACAATTTGAGAAACTTAGAATTACTTAGAATACTTTAGATACATTTGAGCATAGAAAAATGTACAATTTTGCTACCTGCTCAGCTTTGAAAGATACAGCATGACTCATGCAGAAGTTGTATGGATGAGACTAGGATACAAGTGACACCAGGCAAATGTACAGACCTTATGGCCTCAAGCACCTGCAGTCAGGCTAGAACCCAGCAAGCAGAAGTACTTCAGTCACCTGAAGTTTTGCTCCATTCATTGTCTTTGTAAGAAGCTGTACCTTTAGGCTAAGCAGGCTTATTTCATCAATTGCACATGAGAGTATTTTAAACAAAGTCAATGTGTTCCAGTTAGCTAAAGTCACCCCTAGAGACAGTGGTTTTTTCTTTGCTTTTTCTTCTGTTCTGGGATGACCTAATCTTGCTTCAGGCGGGATCAATGGGAGTTTTGCCATTGCCTTCAGCACCGCGAGCTACTGTTAAGTGTCTTTAGTTACCCGAAACGTTACATACTAACATTACTTACTGCACACTACTACCTCAGTTGTACACCTGTCCTACAGCAAAACTTGCTTGTTGGAAATATACCAAATTTGCTGTTTAACTAATGGTTACTAAGTTTAATTAGTTTATGGAAACTATACAATAACTACAATTATGGTATTGATAAAATTGAGTATACTTACACGTGGACCGGGCTTCCCAGGTTCACCCTTTTCTCCTTTGAAACCCGAACCTGGCAATCCCTGAAAAATAAATACTCACCAGAATAAAAATATTGCCAAATTTCAAAGTAAATTTGCTTTTATCAAATAGCTATAAACATATTCAGTGCCATTATCAGATTCTTTACAATTTTTATAGTAGTAAAAAAAAATTACACAATACTCACTGGGATTCCCTGTTCACCCTTTTCACCTGGATCACCCTAAAGAAATTATTTTTTAAAAGTAGGTTAGTAAACAAAACCTTAACCATTATTCATTTAGGTTGTAAATAATTCTTCAGTATATTCTTCAGTATACATCAGCAGAGGAACGTTTAATCCTGTTCTTCATTTCAAGAACTATGTCTAATAGTATGATGTGCAAGAATTTAGACAAATACAAAAATGAATCCATTAGGCTAGTTTATTTTAGTAGTATGTATTTATTAGATTGCTTAATTCAATAATTGAAAAATTCACTAGCACTAAGATTTCATGAATGTGCATATGAAAAGTTGAGTATATGCTACTTAATTCAAACTTTTATAATATTTTTAGGCTATCCTATGCTTACCAATCCTCCTTCCTCAGAAAGTCATGTGTTGCATGAATTACTTATTTATGAAATTATTGATGCATTCAGATTTATCATATATTTTTTAGAGAGACTGCTAGAATGACAATCAAAATTCATACCTGAAGTAAAAACTGGGATAAATTTTTGAAAAATCAGCTCAATTTTGAAAATTTGACTTTTATTTTCTTTTTCCTGTATTACTTTTGTTTGCCCATTCCTGTTGATGTTATTTTAATGCAGACTACAAGAAGCTTAATCATTTAACATCTCACCTTTTCTCCCCTGATGATTTCACTCCCTTTTTCTTTCACGTGTGGTGCTGGTCCTGGGGGTCCTGGGGGGCCCCTTACCCCTTGTTCTCCCTGTCAACAGCAAATCCAGGATAGTCCATTGAAAACAGTATGACACTGAGATCAAACACTCCTAAGACCAGTAACATTAAAGAGAACTACCACTTGCTTTTAAAAATGTAGTTAAGTGGGCTTTGAAAAAATTCTTATTTCAGCAAAATCAGTGAGAGCAAGGGTTACAAACACAGTTACAGAAGTCACTACTGTGTAATTGGTTACAAATAGAGACTGCTCTGAAGAAAGATCTCTGAATCCACTTTTAGGGTGAACATTGATTAATACCAAATGTCAGGAACATATCCAATTAATTACAGCAATAGTACAAAAGTTTTAAAGTGTCTCCTTCAGGAGGAAGGAGATCAGGAGGAAAGAGGTTGCGTAGAGCAAGTCAACACCTAAAGGAAAATGTTCATCAAAGTTAATAGTGCTCCATCAGCTTCACAGCTGTCCACAAAGGCCAACTGCAAGATGGTAACTGTGGAATCGGTTTTTAGTATGTATGTGTCCATTGCTGGGTGAGAGTTTCCTTCCATAATGCAAAAGCACTATCTTTAACAGTAAAACATCTCCAAAAAGGCTTGATACACTTCTGTCAAGCAGTTATGCACAGCAATACCATTCATCTTTTGGTAAAGACAAACTTGAGGAGTCCACAAAATCTCCACACACTTCTATGACATCTTTGACTTCTACAATATTTTTCAATAAATTTCATGATAACAATTTCAACAATGTGCCATGTTGCAAAAAAATTCTATCCATTAGGAATACTGTGATTCAAAATACATTAATCAGGTGATGGACTAAAAAAAGAAACCTGACCTGAGTAATATAATTTACTTATACCCCAAAAGCCCTCTGCCAATGACACTCATGAGAAGCTTCTGGGTAAGTGCTCAGACACATTCTGAATTTACTGAGTAGCCCTTGACTGCATGCAGTTCTTGTCTCCTGGAAACAAAACACAAGGTACTTTTGGCCTAGACCTCTCAGTGTGAGAGGTAACAGATTAAAGTTGACATGTATTACCTCCCATTTGACACTGATTAAGATAATAAATGGGATCCTGGAGCATATCTTTTGGCTTAGATTAATTCAAAAGTAAACCAGTCTGTGTGCTCTGAAACCTCTTTCTGGTTGTGTCAAAACACAATAAAAGGGGACAACTGAAAGATCTGCTTGTGTACACTACCAAAACAAACTAAGGCAGACAGGCCCACAAGAGTCCTACCACAATTAATTCTAATCATTCTGAAAAGCACATTAAATCTCATCCCTTAGAACTAAATTGATTTCAAAAAAATCTCATTATGAGTCCTAATATACAGGATAAATGTTTCCAGATATGCCTACTGCAAATTGAAGTAGTTTTCCAGTCACAGCTGGAAAACAGAATGCTGAACTAAATTAATGTCTGGTATAACATCATCATTAACTAAATCTGTAACCACTCATGACTTTTGTTCATTTAGGTGTAAGTTGAAGTCTTCCAAAAATTACAATGTTGATATTCTCCACTGATTACAGTTTTCTTTATTTAAAACAAAGTCTCAAGAATATTTCTAACAGTTGTTCTCTAGAAGTTCACAAGAGACCTACCTTTTCACCTTTGGGACCCTGAAAGCCCAAGCCCATGTAGCCCTGCAAATGTAAATCATCCACACTCAGTCAGTTTTTACCAGCAGTGCATACATGCATATATATACACATATGAAGGTATTAAGTACACATCAGGTGCTAACAGAAAATGTAAGAGACAGAATATGTCCTTTAAATGCATGTGTGAAGCAAATAAACAATCATGTCCTAAT
Source organism: Atrichornis clamosus (assembly GCA_013400975.1). NCBI lineage: Eukaryota > Metazoa > Chordata > Aves > Passeriformes > Menuridae > Atrichornis > Atrichornis clamosus. Next base: position 59,317 of record WBMZ01004196.1, read on the forward strand.
CTCCCTGTTGTTTTTTTAAGCTGTGTCACAGCATCTTGGGAAAAAAACCCCTGAAATTTATCAGATAATTTTATTGCCAACATGTTCCTTTCCCAACACTTTAGTGAAAATGTTGACATTTTAAAATTAATTCAATTAACCATAAAATGTTGTAATTACTACTAATTTAATCAAGTGAGATAACAGACCTAGACAAATTTGAAAAAAACAGTGGTATAAATCTCTATAATGTCCATTAAGACACAAAATCAGATCACAAAGTGTAAAAAACCCCACTCCTTTAGGACCATTAGTTTCCAGAGTTCTGGGGATCGAGTATGCAAAATAAATGAACTATTAGACTTAATATTTGTATTAAAGAGTCTTACCTTCTCTCCTGGGAATCCTGGTGGCCCGGGGGGACCCTACAAGATAATACACTTTAGCATGTATATGTATAGGTGGATAATGCCTTATTTTATGAAAATAGCAAAAAGGAAAATATTTTCATTAAACTTACTCATTTCATTTTTCTCTTGCTATGCATACGTCACAATTCAGAATAAAAAATAATAACAAAGAGAATCTGTCTGAGATATCTCATCAATTACCATAACAACAGATAGTTGATAACCTGGTTCCACAGTACTACTTACTGCAGCTACACATAAGAGCAACCTCAACAAACGTGGATTTTGATCTGGCTGCTAGGTTTGTAGTTTATTTTCTATAAATTAATCTGGGGAAGAGAGGAAAGGAGGACTAACCACTACAGTTTCTCCCCCACAAAAACACCCTGCAAGAGTGCAAGAAGAGAAGATGACTGTAGGAGCAGCTGCTACTGAAAACCTGTGCTGCATAGTAATTTCTGCCATGGTAGAGTTCAGGAGGCTAAACATGAAGCCTGGAACCACACATTATCTTTCCCTAATCCCAGCCGAAATCTGCTACACACACCTTCTAGAACATTCCTATAATAAATATCTATAAGTGAAGTGCAAATCACCATGAAAGGAAACTTACTGGCTCTCCTGGAGGACCTTGTGGCCCCATTGGTCCCTGAAAACCTGAAGCTCCGGGTGGACCCTATGAAAAATTCAAATGGCATCATAAAAAAGTGATACTTATTTTGTCATTTCATGATACTGATATAACTGCAATTGAAACTCACTGCTATTCAAACATCATTTAGACTTACAGGTAGTCCAGGTTGGCCAGGAAACCCTTTTTCACCTTTTAGCACACCAGAAGGTAAAAGACCAATCACTTCACCTGGATCTCCCTATAATAAAAAAAAGAAAAAGAATAATACTTGAACATCAATTCAAATACATTCAAACCCACTAACATTGACAGAGGAGGAAAGTTGGAGCTATGCATACTTTGGAAATCATTTGGAAAGCTGACTTTAAAAAAATCACCTTAGTTCTTTTAATTCAGCTGAAACATAGAGACAACAGAAGTTAAGACCTTAATTGCCAAATGTACTTTAAAGCCACCTGAAGAGATTCCAGTACCAAATCTACCTTCATACCTTATTTCCCATACTGTAATGGGTAGTCAGAATCGTTCTTCCATGAAATTTATCACTACTACAGTGCCACCACACAAATGGAGCACCTGACCTGACTGCTGAGAGTAGTGGTAACCTCACAATCTGCTTCCCACGATGAGATCTTCATGCTTACACCTAATTTTGACATAAAGGCCATTTACAGTGTTCTTTTTCTTCAAAAAAGGAATACACTTAGTCCTACTTTAGAAAACTATTCTGACCGCCACCCATTTCTTTATGTCTCTTGATAGTAAAAGGTCTCATTTTTCCTGTGTTTTTGTATGAAATTACAATACTGTAAGTGATTTTATTTCAGTTCTGCACCTATGCATACACGTCCAGGGAAGAAACATTTGAGTACTTCCGTGTTTCTAGACTGAGTCAGTTCTTCCCGTGTGGCAGTAAGAGAAAAGGACATTTTATAACTTGGGTTGTCATGTCATTACAAATTTGAGATTACATTTAGGCTTATATTTAGGTTGTGGATCCAAATAAAATCTGCTCATTTTAAAAAGGAAAAGCTCTCTGGTGTCATTCAATGCTTCATTCTCCAGTTCACAAAATGCACTCAGATACCTAATGAGTCAGATTTCTTTTCTTTATGAAAACTGTTTAGTATGTGTTGGATGCTTCTCATGTTGTGGGGTAGGTCATAACCTTCTTCCACAAACATCAAACATGTTTCAATAAATCAAATGCCAATATAAAAACAAATGTTTGAATCACAAAACCTATCTATCTAAATCTTTACACACAATTAGGTGGCCACCATAGTGTCTGTACAGTTTTTATGATATATACTACTTTTTTTCCTTTTGCAATCCATGTAACACTTACCTGCACGGAACAACATATATGTTCAATTGTTATTAACTGGAGGTCAACCCACTGTCTTTATTTTGTGGGGCTGCAGAACAGAGTACAAAGCGAAAAAAGGCAACACAACTTTTCAGTCCTTAGGTAAAGACTGCTAGTCTTAGAGGGTGTAGAGATCACTCAAATTCTTATTGTTAGAAGCAGGATATAAATACACTTAGAGTAAAATGTACCTTCATTCCCGGAGGTCCTGGGGGTCCCTGTGAGAAAACAGACATATTTGTTGTTATTGCTCCTCAGTGTTGTATATTTTACATCTTATACTCTATATCATTTCCCATAGTTGTATTTGCATTTCAAGAATCAGGGTTGAAAAAAGTGAATCAAGCAGGAAAGAATTTACTTACTATACTTCCAGTCAGTCCTGGTAAGCCTGGGGGACCTACTGGACCTCTTTCACCCTAAGGGGCACAGAGACATTGGTTTTGTTTAGGGAACATATGTTTGAGGGATGGTTTTATTTCAACACAGAGACGTTGTTATAAACGTATGTAAATGTCACCTTTGTGCCATTACATCCTGGAATGCCAGGTGGACCAGGAGGGCCATCTTGTCCAGGAATGCCCTACATTAAAAGAAAGTAAAGAAATTACCAATATTAATAATAATCCAGGTCAGATGTCATTATTAAAACTTTGATGTTCTTTGTAAAAATACATTTACTTCATACGTACAGGAAGGCCTGGGTTTCCTGGAAAGCCTGAAACTCCTGGCGGGCCCTGCAATTGAGAAAAACACAAACTGAAATAACAAATCCACCAAACAGCAAGGACAAGCAGCAGCCCAAGTTGAATCTCCAGTGATGACAGTAAAAATAAGTAGCATTTAGACTTCCTTGACAAAAAAGCCCTAATCTTCAAAACCTCTCAAATACGTCACCTTAGTAATCAATAACTGAAAACAACATTTTATATATATGCAACTTTTTAAGCAGTAGGGACTAGATCAGAGCTTCATGTACAGGTAGAAGGGAAGGCACAGGTGTTGGCTTCTCACAATCACCATTCCCAACATGAAATTTACTGTAGGCATCTCTTCATAGCAGACAATGATGTTAACACACCATAAAGATGCTTCTCTATCTTTCATACTCCTCATCAGTGTATCAATTCATTCTTATTATCAAAAACCCCACCAGGCTGAGACAGCTTTCTCCTTGAACAGCTTTTCAGTGTAATGAATCAGGCAATTAAGTTGGCACATCATTTTCATCCTATCATCTCTACTTATCCATGCAGTATTTTCTAATATATGTATTATAAAGCAGAAAAGACGTATGCTCAGAATCCTGAGCTCAGTGTATTTGCTTCTTCCAAAACTTCCTAATTGCTAAAATACAGTTTATTTGCACTGTAGCAAACAAATACATTTTTCAGTAGATACCACTTTACATTAACACTCAGGAACCCCAGGGTATCATGAACATCATGGATTGAAATAAGGATTTTTTGATCTTGCAGAATACCCTCTCTGTAATACCTCATAAACTGCAGTTACTTCAGTAAATTCTATGTGCTGCAGCAACTGCAGGCAAATGGAGAACAAAACTGAGATGACATTTTGATAATCTGTGAGCAAGAGGGTACAGATGAAAATACATGCATCATTACTGGCCAAGTCCTTTGAGTCCTCTCTCATCATGATATTGTGATGTGTGAAAAGGCTCAGAAAGGGCTTGGAACCTCACAAAACCCCAAAATACATGGCCCTAACTAATATAATGTGCTAAAATAAGTGCCCCATTAAACAGAAATGACAACAGAAGATCACAGACTTATTCAGAGCCTCTTCTAGCAAAGTTAAGAAATGTTTTTCCCTGGCTTTAATTTGGCACTGCATCTCGTACACATTTTTAACACACGTGCTCATGAGTATGTCAGCTTCTCTGCTGGAGTGCTTCAAGGTTAGATGGCAAATATAAAGGAGAATTTTGCAAGAGGAAATAAGTTTGGTTCATACTGAACCTGGAAAAAAGCCTTCTGGTACGACAGGAAGATATCAAAGGCATATTAAAACCAGTGCTGTTGATGCAGTGCTAAGTATCAGGTAAAAATGCATATGGATAAAGTACTGGCTGCCCAATGCAGCAAGAACTTCAAAGGCGAAAGTGAGAATTTTGAAATTCCTGTGCAGCACAAGGGGATGTAATTGATTAACTCAGAGACTAACCTCCTCTTGCACTTGAAGGCAGCCATGGAGAGTTAAAGATACGTAAACCCAAAGACATCAGAATTGCAAGAAAGTAAGGCAGAACTCACTCTTGTTCCCTTTGTTCCTGGCAGTCCTGGTTCTCCAGTATCACCCTGAAAAGGAAAAGAGAAAGCTTTATCTTTATTTGGGACAACAATTTAGGGAAATCTGATTGTTTCGAATACCAAAGCTTAAATTCTTACCTTAAGCCCTGGTGGCCCAGGGGGACCTTCAGGTCCTTGCATTCCAGGAAACCCAATCACACCCTGTAGTCCCGGCAATCCTCTTTCTCCCTGTGGAAGAAGAAAACTAATTAGCAACTATAAAACTGAAGCTCCTTCTTCAACTAACTCACATATCCCACTTCTGTGCTCAAGAAACCTGTTAGGTGGTAAGAAGCTACACGTGACAGTAAAGAGTTCACGTTGGCACTTGAAAAGACGGATTAATATAAATAAAGAAATATTTCTGGTTCAATAATAGACTGTCAGGGGCTGAGTGCGGCATAACAGAAAAGTACTCTTTAAATGTGAATTAAACTTTTTTTCTCGATAGCATTGTTCATAGAACATTTATACTCCTGGGATCAGAAAGGTCACTTTCCCTCTAATAAAACCTACCTGCATTCCTACTAGAGAGATACTGCCAAATCCCAGTAGAAAATCTAACAGCACAAATCAGAAATTTGTGATTGTAAATTTCTGAAAACCACAAATATCACTGTTTAGAAAACTAGTGTATGAATGGCAAGTAACACTCTTCTTATACACCATACACAACAGCAGGTTTTGGAGACCAGATTGTCACTTAGACTTGAATTTCAGGGTGGTTCAGAGACAGGGTGCTTCGAGATACAGGATCTTCCCAAGAAACTGAACATACAATAGATTGTATGTGTCATCCTCTTGATTCTGCTTTAATGCTGTATGGGACACCTGTGCTGTCCCTCTCCCTATAACTCCAGATGTATTTAAATCAGATAAATTTAGAGGCAGAAAACCTATCTACACTCTAGATCAATATTGCAGCTATCATACATTCACTATATTTAGACTCCCAGTGAAAGCAAGAGGAATGCTGCCTAATAAAGGCTGCAAAATCTACACAAAGGGAGAGGGGAAAAAAACCTATGCATGTCAATTCCTGGAAACAGCAAATCAAAAGCCACATGTTCCATGTAAGAAATAACCAGAGTTGTCCTTTCAAGGTGTGATGTGAAACAAGGAGAAACACTTCATATTGTTAAGAATTGTGGGAATATGGGATGAAAAAAATTTTAGTGTGCAACTGCAAAAAGTTCTACAAATTTGGAAAACAGCTAAAAGACATGGCACACGTTTTAGAAACTCAAAACACAGCAATTTTCAAGGGATAGCAGCAAGAAAATAAAATCAACAAGGTTCAAAACACACAAAGGGAAGCTACAAAGACCTAAGAATTTTCAGTAAATAGTGAGAGACGAGATTGCTATTTGTAATTAACAATCAATTTAGTATTTGATTTTGGAATGGTGATTAACAACTAACTTTTCTCCTGTTTGCTCAGAACAAAGATTCCCAGGAATATGCTGGCTACTTAGAGGTCGGTCAGCTGAGGACTGAGAGCATATGAGAACATCTGACTCTTGGAGAGCTCATTTGTTCAGGAAGTATAACAGGCATCCTGCAAAGAAAAAGTTATGACATGCAGGCAGGAGGAACTGAGTGATAACCAACAGACATGGTGCTACAGTGTCAGAAGATGACAGGAGCTGGGAGATTTGTGGAGTTACTGGACTCATATTGGTTTCTAGTTCCTTGTCCAGGATTTTTTTTAAATGAAGAGACAAGGGAAAAGAGACATTATTGATGTGCAAGAAGAGCAGGACCAAGGAGGAAGGGAAGAAAACTATAACTGAGATAATAAAAGCATGAGATAGTAAAATCAAAATAACACTCATTTATCAAAAATTCCTGCCAGAAAGAATTATCCTGCTATTTCTGCTCTTCTTCCTCTCACAAAAATAATTTTTTTCAATAAAAAGGAACTTTCTGAGGCAAACATTCAGTTTCAAATTGAAGCACTGAAATGGCACAATTTCCTCTATTTAATCCCCAATATTCTTTGTCATGGTTTGAGAATAAAGTTTGCTGGTAACCCAAATCTAAAGCCATGTGTTAGACCAGAAAACAAAGCAAACATCAGAATAGCTGAAGAAATGTGTTTCTAGGTCAGCTGTAAGAGGTACAAAGTCCAAGTTCTAAAGTAACTAAAATTGCTTTGAAAAATATTTTAAGGAAGAATGCATCACTATCCAGGTCTCTGAACAAATGTTGAAGTAATTAGCAACCTGAAATACATCTGTAAAGTTAAACAAAATACTCAGGTACATAAACCCATACTTTGATAGGTTAATTAGCACTGCTGTCACAATTGTATTTCTACAAAATCAGTTGTTATGCCATTCAGACCAGGATTTCACACAGAACCCTGGGCACTTGCCCTCAACTCCTGCTGGGAGATAGGCTAAGGAGGGAGAAGACATTCAAGTACATACAACAGGGTTTTCCATTGCTGAAGGAATGTACAATGTGTGCAAATGAGAAAAAAACAAGATTATTTTGACACCCACAGAGAAATATGCCTCATGTGTAACATATGTGACTCATATCAGTCATGTGTAACATGGCTGATATCTTCCGCACTCAGAAGTTCTGCCCATCTGAGGATTTCACCACACTTTGAACCACTGCGTTCTGCAACACAGGGAAACAATCTTTCCTCCATTCCTAAGGAAAGATAAAACTGAGGTTTACAGCTCAGATTTTCACTTAGTCTAAGGCTCCCTTAGATCATTCTGGAGCTGTAAAAGGGCCTTAATGTGCCTGTAAATCACTTACTAAGGGAATGACTGCTTCAGCTTGCCAAGAGGGTTACCTAAAGGCTTAAAGTACATAAAAACTTGCACTTCCAAGGCAACTACAGTGATTTGCCTTAAGGCTGTCTACAGCCTTGCAGGCTGCCCTGTCTGAGGGGTATAACATAGCTGGAGGAGCAGAGTTGAGACCATACCAAGTCACTTTGAGCTAAGATACATTCAGGTTTCTCTAGAAACGTATTTATTTTCCTGACTTGAACTGTTAGGCCAAGAATAACAACCGGCTATTTGTCCAGAACTTCTGGACACAAAGTCCAGCTACTGGATGTTCCAAGGCCTGGAAAACATAACTCCTGAGCATGTGGAGGCCTGTACCATCCCAAAAACCACAGACTCATGATTTCTCTTAGTGGAACTGAGCTCATTTTTTTTCCTAGAGGCAAGTAAGGAAACATAAAGACACTGCATGTGTGAGAGCTGCCTGATCCCTCTCTGCATGCCACCTTGGCTGCTTATTCTAGCAGGGAATCCTACACACTGCAAACACCTCTCCCTCTACTCTGCCTTCTCATTTGCTTTTACTGCAAAGTAGGTTTGGGGTAAATAATCCAAACTAAGTATTGGGTAAGAAGCCCAGACTTCTGCAGTTTCAGGCTACAGAGTTAATGGAATTTAAGTCCTATGTGCCACCCATGGAAACTCAGAGAAGTTAGGGCAATCTATTCCATCAAGTCCCAGTAACAGACCTATGGATGTCTCCTGAGTTCCAGTCCCTTTCTTTAATCCAGGTATCAGTCTGCCTCTTTGTACAATAGCCTTGGAAAACTATTGTTGCCAATACTTGTGAGGAAAGCAGCAGCACTAACAAACAAAAATCTTACTTCAGTACTCCTGTTTGAGTTAGTACAAGCTTCCACCATAAGATACTTCTTTTGCATAAGTGATACTACACCAACTTACAGTAAAATTCTATCAGTCTCAGAGCATCTACACTGAACAAGAGAGTACAGAAACTCTACTATCCTTAAACTTCAAAGTGGCCTAATGTCACTGAGTAGATTAGACTCCAGAGATCACTGAAGTAACAACATTTATACTTCTGCTTTCCTACCCCAAGTGGTTTACTTGGAACTTCAAGATCAGATGAAGCTATCACTTATTCCACTGTACAGCAGAGACATAACATGTCCTGAGATGCCTTGCATTGAAAGGGAACACTTGAGCAGCATCCTTCCCTGGCTTGCCTGTCTGTTCCTTTCTTCACTCGATGTTCCAGCCAAACAGCCCAACAGCAAGTGTTTGTGTTACATTTATGCTGCAACTCAACAAGCACAAACACTACATAAGTTGGTAAACACCGGGTCATCACTGCTACTCCCCTTATTTTTTGCTCAGCACTGAGATTTCTAGCTGTGATGCGTGAAGAGCATGAGACTCCGACTTCAAGGGTTATGTATTGTTCAAGTTCCAATACTTACAGCTGCAAAACCTTGGCAAGTAATACTGAAAGAGCTTCTGCTTCTTACAAATCAATTCATGGGACTCAAAAATTAGAACAGATGTAACCAAGTCATCTGTATCTCTGCTGATTCAATGTAAGCTGTCAGAAAGCACAAAGGAGAACACATTACTCAGTTCACAAAAATTAAAATTCTGCCACTCAGCTGCTGAAAATGTGGAGGTGCTACGTAAAAAGATAGGAAGTGCTCAGTCACCACTGCACTAATTTAACAAGCAAGATGCCTGTGTTAGTCTAGTTTTTGCGAAATGCCTTTTCATTAGGTAGTTCAAATTAAAATTGAATGGACTTCTAAACAGACATGAACCTGTTAAGAGCTTAACTGCATGGGCTGATGTTTTTTCTGGCACCTACCCTTCCAAATGGTGCCATTAAACGCTGTTTGACACATTGAACAACTACAGATTGCTAAGCAAGAGAGTCACATAAACTAAGTAGTTTCAGAAGATTCAGATGTTATATATCAAGGGCTGAGAGGGAGGAAACAATAACCACCCCATTATAAATTATTTCCCCTATTACTTTGCCTAGGGACTGCTGGACTGGGAGATTTTAGACTTGAGAGACTGGTAACATGGCTATAAATCAACTGCTTCCCGAAGTGCAAGCTCACAGGGTGTCCGTGTCTGTACAAGTATGATGTTCTCAGACTCTCCAGAGACTCAGGCACATGGTGAATAACAATGTGCAGATCTCCCCAAAGCCATTTGAAAGATGCTTCATTCCTTAACATTTGCCTCTGCCAGAGATCCCCCAGCAGCTGAAATGACAGCACAGACACGTGTTTGCCCTTCAGCTGAAAAGGCATAAAACTCAGTCTTAGGGAAGGATGTCACAAGGCAGCTAAACTGATCTACCCAGCAAAGGTGGCTCTTCTCCTTCTCCTTCTGAAGGGATGGAACCACCTCACCCTTCTTTACACCACCTGGTATGATTCCCTCAGCTTCCACTGCACCAGTCCAACTCACTAAATTTACTCACTTTTCTGTAGCGAGTGAGCTTGCTCTGGCCTGTGTGAGCTGAAGAGCTCACCAGGTGGCCAGACAGCTGCCAAAAACAATGCGAGGAGAACATAGCAATGTAGGACACAAGGTGAAAAAGCAGCAAGAGCAGTTTCTCACACCAGCACAGTGGGGTTTGCTGGAGTTCATCCACCACAGCTCCTCAGCTGTGCCTTCGCTGCAAGGGAAACTGAGCTGGGAGCCAACACATCCTTGGCCTTGCCAGAGGGCCATCTTCAGACCAGTGTCACTGCCGACTCCCACATGTCATAAGCTCAGAATTCCTCTCACAAGTGCATGTGCTTTACTGCTCCCAAAAGTTAACATTTGTTAAACTGAAATTCTACCAAAGGCATATTTGGCAAAGAAATGCAACTGTTTCAAGACGAAAACTGGCAATGCCGTTTCCAAATAGAGAGAAATAGGGCCTGACTGTTAAAAGGAAAACCTGGCACTCAAAACAGTCATCACACCTTGATGCTCCAGTGTGACCTCATAAAATCCACAGCAATGGACAACAGCCTTGCAATGCGCTCAAACATGGTTTCTACCCAGACTATCCCAAGCCACATGAAAGGTGAATGCAGGTCTGTATTTGTTCCTTCAGCTGATGTAACTGTGAGCACTGGAGTGAATTGGCTCCAAGGTGTTAGACCAGTAATTACAGAGCACAGTGGGAAACAGTATTGTGCAATCTGAGTAACACTCTCAAGTCACAGTGTTTCTCTCCACAATCTTTCAAACATGTGTTAGAGAGTTGTAATTGGCTCAGTGTTGCATTAGTGAAGACACAGAGGTGGGGAATATCCAAATCTTCATTAAAAGTGTATTTTTAACCACGAGAGGGAGCACTGGCCCTGAATATATTTCAGGAATAAAATAAACATGTACAATAAATGTCATCTGTTTGTCCTCAGCTGCACTTACCATTTTCAGTATTTTATTGAAAGTGTGAAGTGGATATCAGTCAAGCAGAATTATTGCTATATGCTCACAGGATGTGTGTCCTCAAATGCACTGAGGATGTTTAACATTACTAAATTCCCACTGCACATTCTTCAGCAGAATCTATCTGTACTACAGCTATACAATTCTGGAGCCACACAAGTAACAAGTAATTAATTACACAAATATAACTCTGTAGACATGCAAAGAATCTGTGTAGGAGCTCTGTAAAGATCTTGGCTCACACAGAGGTTTTGGGGCTGAGTTCCTGACAGTATGTAGAAGAGGGGGCTGAGGCAGAGAGAGGGGGAGAGTCAGCAAAATCTGGATCCTTGCACTGCCAGGAAGCATCTGAAAGAACTCACTCCCATGGAAACAGGAATGCAGCATTTTTGGCATGACCAACAGAAGGAGCAGACATGACAGTTTTACATCACCTGCACAGCTCCTCAGTCGGGCTGGCTGTGGGCTGGATGAGTCCCCTGAACAACTTCAACCACTGGCAGGGCTGCTCTACATTATACGTAGACATGTATGACAATAGCGAGCTTCCCAAACAGCTGCTGGGGAACAGCACTCTCTACTCATGATGTCTCTGCCATGGTGTTCATCCTGACATCTCCTTCTCCCTTTGCTCCCTCCCCAGTGACTTCCACCTGTGTGACTCCTTCAGTTCCACAGTTAAATGAGCTCTCAGACTGCATTTTGAGGGGGGAACACTGAGAAGTGCCTGTTTATGATGCAAAAGCCAGTGCCACACAGGTTCATACAGAATGGGGCAAAAGCTGCACCCTGATCACCAAATCTTATTCAGCACTGTGTTTTCACTCCCTGACAGGATTACTCTTCCTACTATGAAAGTATCCTTTCTCCAGCATTGTGAATTTACAACACTAGGGAACCTGTGTGGCTTTATATAAGATGAGCCCAAACCTCCAATAGTGACTCTATTGATATAAACATTTAATTAGATGGCTGCTCAGGTTTCAGGTTCAGGGACTGAGCATGGGCCTCTGCCTCCTAAATACTAAAGAATGCTTACACCAAAAGCATATTTCTGTGGCATCTCACAGCTGCACAGAACATTCCTCAGAAAGCTGCTAAGTGCTTCCCAGGAGTATAAAAATAGAAACAATGATGTTTTATTATCCTTCTCCCTACTATCAGTATCTATGTGCTTAGCTGATGCTCAGGTGGGTGGATATACAGTGTCTCTCTAAGAAATTCAGAAGCCGAATAAGAAGTAAAATAAGCTGAGTGAAGTAAAATTAACATTCAAAAGCCAATCACGGCTATCATGTAATTGGTGTCAAGCCCTTGGTTTCCTATCAGCATCGTACAATTTTAGTTAAATCAGCTGTAAGTAAGAGCCCCTCCCTACATAACAAGTCTTCTTCATGTAATTCCTATTCTTGTTCACCCCATAGTTATTCCTCATTTTCGAAATATGGTGGTCCATTTTTTCAATGCAGCTGCTCAAAGTTCACTTTTTAGGACTTCTTGAGCTATGTACACTCTTTCCTTAAACTCTCAATATTTCATTTGTGTGTCTTTGGTTGATGCACATTGTGTGTGAGATTTCACTCCAGTGTAAGTAAATATTAGAGATCCAGAAGTAGCTAGGATGCTGAGGGAGTATGTATTTATTCATAGCATGATTGAGGGAATGGTATATGAAGTACAGGAATACCAAAGAAGACAGCAGAAGCCAACAGACAGCAAGCAAACTTCATCTTCAACTGTGAAAGTCTGCCTGCACAAAATTTGTCAGTTTAACACCAAAGTATGTTGTTCATTGTCTTTATGTTTCATTGTCTTTCCTGATATTTTAAAAAAACCCCATCACAATAACACAACTTATGATGTTTCAGGAGGAAGTCACAGATACACATGAGGTTCTCCAATTTTATTTTATCTTTTAAATCTTTTATCAGACATGGGTCGAGGAGCCTCTTCCCATCAGCTAGAGCCACCCCGGGGAACAGAAGAACCTCAAAGAACCACGAGGGAAGAGGATGTTTGAAGGACAAATGTGTTTGCACTGCAAAAAGAAAAAGGAAATGCTATCACCTGCATACAGGTTGAATCAAAAGGGTGCTATATTTCCCACCCCTTCTAATCATCTGTTGAATACATTAGGTCTGAGTAACTCTTCCTTTGTTTTATTACATATTGTGTTAAATCACTTCCAGTGTTGAAGGTCCAAGAATATAAGGGGTAAAAATGCTCCCCACCCTTCCTACTTCATTAATGAAAATTATTTAGCATTTGTTTGCATTTGGCATTGTTCAAAGGCTCAAATTTAAAGATGAAACAGCAGGGAAAAAAAGGGATCTTGAACTTTTCAGGGTTTTTTTAATTTATTTTTGTTCAGATTCTAGACTGGGAATGAAATGTGACGTTACATGCAAGTTTTATTCTCTTGCCAAAGGTTTGTCATGGACATATTTACAGAAAATAATCTCTTCCATAAATAGTAAAAACATGGGCAGCTGGTCCTAGACAGTACGGACTGCAATAAAGTTCTCATAATGAAGTGGCTCATATCTTAAGGGTATGCGACAGACAGCACTATTTGAGACAGTGCTCGTCTAGCTGCTTTTTTGGGTTAGGTTGGAAACAGCATTTCTAAAGTTTTAAACATTTTGAAAGTTCCGTAGGAATAAAATATTTTTTCACAAAAGCTGTAGGAAATATTCTGGCTTCTGACTTATAATCCTGTAAATACCACAAGGCAATGTGGTATTGTGCCTCAAAAGTGTAAATCAGTGCTTCTTCACTTTAATGTCTCTTGACTCAACCAGATCCATTGTAAACCAGACACTACAATATATATTTTTGCAGTACCTCCAGGGTTGTTCAGCCTAAGTCAAAAAAGTTAGCAAAGATGCAGTAATCATTAATAATAATGAAAACAAGTATCTTTCTTATTTTGACATTGTAGAGGATATCAGCTGTCAGTGAATGTCAACCAGAAGTTGGTGTATTGCTTAGCAGGTGGCTTTAAGGATTTTTCTGGAAAAAAAAAAAAATCACAACCAAAAACCCCCCAAAACTGAAAAAAAACCCCAAACAAAGCAAACAAAAAAACCCAACAAAACCAACCAAACAAAAAACCCCCAAACAAAGAAAAACCCAAAACAACCCCCCCAAAAAAAACCAAAACCAAAACAAAGACAAAACAAAATAGAAACAAAAGAAAAACCCCACCAAAAACCCAACCAAGGACACGTGAAGAGGCCTGTCAGAATAAATGACATCCGTGGTGTCTGACTGCCACCCAGAGGACCCCGTGGGGAAGTGACACAGCCTGGCTCCGGGACACCGCCAGCCCCCGGCACAGCCCCTCCCTCCGGCCCCGGTCCCCTCTGCTCCCCTTGAAAGCTGACGGAGCCCAGTGACACGCAGCGGGCCAAGGCAGTCTTGCTATCTAAAGCTTAGGGTTTCACTTTCACAAACACTATCTTTTCCCGTTTTTTGCTGAAGGAAACAGTGTCACTCAGTTCTCACGCCTTGGCACCGATTTATAAACTCATTGCATTTAATACCTAGAACTTCCTAAAGAGATCCTTTTGTAGGAGTTTCATTAGTCTGAATCTGTCCTTACTGGATTCCCAGCTTCTATTTCCACACTTTCAAACGGAAATGCAGTTTGAGTCGAGATTTTGCTATCACATCCTTAACTCACAAACCCCGTTAAAGCTGCTGCATACAGATGCAGGCAGCACTGGCTTCTCGGTTCATTGCTCTGTTCATTTGGTATTCCTCCCGTTTTTTCACCTGACTACCGACATTGGAGCCAGAGGGCATTTTAGACTGCCCCTCTGTACTAGAGTCCCTCCCCTCCATCACCTCCACTGAAAACCACTTCTTTTACAGTTCTGCATCATCTTTCAGCCTTTGCTTGGCATCCGAGCAAACCTTCTAACAAAATTAAGGGCTACCAAACCCTTTCAAGGCTTTTAGTATTCTGCTAACTAGCCATGAAATGCTTTTGTTGCATCTGTTTACAGTCAGTGACAAAATAGGGAGAGAACATCCCATTTGATGCTAGCGACTGTGCTCACTCACTCACTCAACTCAGTACCCTGTGCACATTGATCTCTGACACAAGCCTTGGTGAGAATTATTTTTGTTGGCATATCAATACATTTAAAAATGTTCCAGCTGAACTTCGGTGGAAGATGTCACATGCTTTCTTTAAGAGCTACAAAATGTATGGGTACGTCTTGCCACTCTAGTCACTCCCAAATATTCTAAGAGATATAAACATGATTTTCCAGACAGCTAAGTTTCTTTTCCCTTGGCTTTACATTAATTTTGCTTTTCTTCTGTTGTTAAAGATTATGTAGGAGAGCATTTTATCTAATACTGAAAGCTAGTCATTATTTTCATCATTTAATTCAACTTCCTTTGCTACCGTTCTGTAGCCCTTTCTCAGGTGTTGCAGTTACTTGAAGGAAATGTAAACCCTTTTCAATATCTCTTAAAAATGGTTTCTCAACTGTTTTTGCTCCTGTGATAATAAACTTCTTTCTTGGCTAAACTAAAGATGTTCTCCAGCAGGTTAGAAACTTGGCTGTGTGATAAAGCACTCCACTATCAGTCCTTTCGCAGCTACTTCAGGTTTGCTCTTTGAAAATCCCACTTCCACGCTGCTTCTTACTTTCTGTCTCGTTCCAGGCATATATGGTTACAAGTTTTGCTATTGCTTACGCTGAAAGTGGTTCTGAGAACTTTATATAAAACTTGGCTTTTTACCCTTTCTTAATGAAATCCAAACTTTGAGAGAATCCAGATTCACTTTTCTGAAAGCCGACATCATATGGCCAGATGTTTTCAGTGACTAATCTAAGTTATGACCCCGCTCTGAAAGCACAGGTCTAAAATCTGAAATAAGAAGTAGCTGAGAGCCAGGAAGCAAACAACTAAATACCATTAGGTATGAGATTTTTTTTAAAAAGACAACCAAAAAAACGCCCTCCCAAACCACTTTTTGCTGTTGGCTAGGAAGACTAGAAAGTAATTTAAGAAGGTTACCATATTACTGTGGTTCCCTAGTGATAATTAGATATGTCCAGGTTGCTTCTTGTGAATACTGCTACAGAGAAAATGTAGACAAAGACTGATTATTAAGTGCATCAAATATTAAATCCTTGTGTGGGAACTGACATATCACAGAACTGTCAATTTTAATGGCTGTCTTCATCTGAGATCCCCAGCAAATACAATCTAAATTGAAGAGCAGAATGATCTAAAGAAACCTAAGGTGTTAACTACAAAATGTAACTACTGCTGTTCCTCAGACATTTGGTGTCCCAGACTCAGAAGTTACACCCACAAAACCCTGCCAGCATTGCCGAGTATTAGTGGGCAATAAGACTGGACACTGAAAAACTGCACATCAGGATGAAAGTTTTGTAATCACTATCTAGTCAGTAGATATTGTTTACGTGGACATAATTTTAAATTTGGGAAGATTCCAAACTCTTGCATGGAAGCTGCACAGGCACTGGGCAGCTCCTCTTCCTGAGCACGAGGATTCAGAGCAGCAGAGATCTTACACATCTTTTCTTGTCCTACTCTGATCTCACATTAGGGAAGCTTGACTGACTTCACTGGATGCTCACATACTTCAGATCAAACCAAGGCCCTGCAATCCTGCCAGGAACCATAACGAAGGTATACACTAACAGTAGTTGCACAAATGCAAAATCAAGCCCCGTGACCTTGTTTTATTCCATTAAGAAATGCCTGATCTTATTATGCCAACACCCTTACAAACAAAGATAATGGATCTAGCAACAGCTGCTTAAAAAGCAATATTATGCTAACTGAAATACTTTATGAAAGCTTTCAGAAGTCAGCTCTGAAAACTAAAGATGAGCATGTCCCATCACATAATACTACAGGGATGTCTGCTTTTATAGCCCTCTTTCCATTGAGATAAATTCATCAGTGTAATCCACTGGTTTATGTTAATCGAAGATACCCACTGTACTGAGTGCAAAAATATATCTTAATAAAGAAAATGTCGCCAGAGACAATTGGGACAAATGGTTACTATAACCATTTTAAACTAAGAAAAGCTGATGGTCTCAGATGCCACTTAGCAGTTTAGTCTGACAGCTGGGAAAGAGTAGAAAACTTTTCAATAGTTAGCATATTGCACTCAAGATTATTCAAAGTTGATTGACATTTTGTTCTTTTCAAGAATAGCAGCTCTCTTGATGAAGTATGGATGTTTTTTTTCCCTGATTTGAATTAAAAAGATTATTTTTCTCTGAGTGAAGGGTAAATCAATAAAAATATACTACTGTTACTGCAGAATTGACAAAAAACATTGAGACAATGTCCTGATTTTCAAAAATATTTATGAATCACAAGCTTCCTTGTAGACCATCAGATCTGCAGCTGATCAGTACTTTTCTTATTTTATTACTGTCTTCTGAGTCTGCCCTTTCAGGAATGATTAGATGATTTCATGTTATCTATTAGACCTTTCCAGACTCCAGACACATTCTTGCCTCCCACATTGCCTGTCACCCTACTTGCCAATTACATTATATGGTTCCAGTTTTCTTAGTGTCCTCAGTTCATGGTCTTCCAACTCAGGCACAAACTGGTGCTCTACACAAAGTTCCTACTGCAGCCACTTAAACAGGAACACTGAGCAGTGCTTGCTAAAACCAAGTAGTGGTAAATGAAAAGTGTTAAAAATTTAACATTCTTGATTTTAAGGAAGACTAATAATAAAGGTTGACTATCAAAAGCACAGATCTAATGAATATTGATTTGCTCCACTAAAGAAACTGATTTGTTGCCTTCTACTATATTTTCAAGGAAACTCAAACTACGTAAGAGTGATCTTCCCACTGATTTCTCTCCAACAAGAGGGTTTATATTGTGTTAAAACATCAACATCAGAAATATTTTTGCTCTATCTTTTGATACCTAAAATGACAGAAAAACCCTCGAACGTCCTCCCAGTCTGGTAAACCTTAAAAAAAATATATCCAGGGACACAGTCCACTGCAACAGTCAACTCTTCATTACAGAGAGCAAAGGGAGAAGCACAATCCCCTTCAGACAGCAAAACCATGTGTGATTTTTAAGACAGTAGAAGCGTGCAGGAGAGAAAAGGCTGGTCTCTGCTCCTGTTCATGGGGAACTCCAGAGATGTCCCACTGACTGTCAGTCTAAGTCAGAGATACCTGGCTTCCAAACCCAAAATACCTCAAGCAAAGCCAGTTTATGTACTTCTGCAGCATGGTCAATCCACACAGGGGTGATGCAACCATCAAGGGAAACAGAAGAGTAATTTTCATGTAGTCATAATAATACAGATACAGTCTCAGAATGAGGCAAACAAATATATGCCAGAATTAAATTATTTGCTCAAGTTTTCCTATCTCTCAAACAAAAAAAAAGTCAAAACCAGCAGTTACATTAAGAGTTAATTCTACCCTTATTTTCTATGTTCTTTCAGAGTATCTTAGCAAATATTTTATTTTTTTAAATTGCAATACTTCATGCTCAATGACAAAAGCATGTTTGATATTCTTGTTGACTTCAACTTTCATTGGTTAATGCTGAGACAGTGAAATTATCATAAAATATTTTTACTAAAGAATGAGGATTTATACTTCAGTGCATTCTAACTGATAAGTCTGAGAAGATTAATCATTCTGTATTACTTAAGCAAGGTTCCAATGTTGCCTCCATTTGCATGTTTCTGATAGAGAGTAAAAGTAGTGCAGATGGTCATGAATGAGAGAACAAACCTTCTTGGAAAAAGTCAGTGCATGGAGAATTTTACTCATCTCTGTACAGTCTTTGTTCTGAATTGTAATTAAATGCTTAACATGCTTTTTCTACACACACTAACAGCTATCACTTCTTATCTCCACAGCTGCTTGAAATTGTTCTCCAAATCTAGGTAGGCATAAAAGGGAAAACATAGCTTCAGTCTACTTCTGAGGAGCTCAATAAAATGTAGGCAAGCATTCAAAACTCTAACCAGTTTAAACAGATCTCACACTTCAGCGAGGTTTAAGAGAACAGTCAAGTTATGCAGAAAACTAAATAAAAAGCGTAAGAGGTAATAAATGAAGATGTTTTAGGCTAATCTCTCTAATGGAAAACAGTGAGGTATTATTTATTATTTTAGCAATATTATGTTTTTCTAAAACTTCTGTACCTTTTGTTCAGCAAATATGTGATACTTGACATTATATAGCTTAAAACAACAGCTTGATGTTCAGTGTAATAATAAAGGCTTTATAGGATAAGGGCCATCTGTTGCAATTAGGCTCACTTTCTGAATTTTCTGAAAGAGATGAAAACCCTTAGACTTTGTCAATTATATGCCCTTGATAAAGTATGAGTCATGTTAAAGGAGTTTGGCATAGAGATGCAATTTTCATAGAAATAGTCTGATGAGAGAACATATTAAATGTACTCTAAATATGGCCTTCATATTGATAAAATTATTCTCAAATGAGAGAGAAAAATATGGCAATGTAATTTACTCTTCCATGTCTGAAATGCTCTTGGGTAATATTTCTTGGGCATTTCACAGCTTTTAAGTCAAATACCATTTTCAGCACTTTTTCTGTTGAGATCATTAGTATGATTATTTGGCCAAATGAACTTTAATTAAACCCCAGCAGACTGTAGGGTCTGGAACTACTTCCCACAATACAGTAGGAAATATATCTCCAGATGTGAATAATTAAGGCATTAAAGAGGAAACCCAGCACCCACTTCCGCAGCTCCCGAAGCTCCCATGGCAGTAAAGCGGTGTGGGTGGATTGCTGAAGAGTGTGGGTGGATTGGAAAAGGCCCTCCAGCATTTGTGCACTTCTGCATGACATGGAAGCCAGATCAAAAGGGTTTCCAGTGTAGGCAGCATGTTGGCTGTGGATGGTGTGGGGCAGAGTGGATATGTGTTCCCACGCAAGTGGCTACATGAGAAGTGGAGAGCAGATGTTCCCTTAATGTGGTCTCCTGGGTGCCACAGGAGCTGGGCATGGCAGCCTTCTCCTAGCTCAGATCTTGGCTAGGATCAGTCTTTCTAATCTGTCCTCTAAGTAAGCAGCATTCACGTAGATTTCTGAAGCAACAGGTACCATTACTGCTATGTGTGTTCATAGGAACCATGTTTAGCAGGGACATGTTTCAAATCCAAATGCATTTGTTGGAAAGACCATTTCTACAAATATAACAGAGGCAAGCACGAAGGATGCTCCCCTTACTTTTCCTCACCAGATTATCTCTTCAGGCCTGGGACTGAATGGCAGGCTGTCCTTATTCTAGACAGACATTAAATGTAAAGAATCAGGATGAAAAACTGCACTAGGCTGAAAGAAGGCAGGAGGCAGATTTTTAAAAATAAAACTCAGTTTTCTATTGAGAATCCTAAGTACATGTTTGAAAGCCTCAGAGTTAACATAATGAGCAAGCATTGATCTAAATCAAGCTCCGTGTTAAATGCATTCCAAAATACCTTCAAATGCCTTTCTTGACCATTATTTTCTAGTTTCTATAGAACTTTTAAGTTCTATAACTTATTCATTCACCTGTCTAGATGTCTCTAATATCAGTAACTTTATTTTCTACACAATCTAAAGTTATGTAAATATTTCACTTCACACCTGCTTAAAGTCAGAGAAGTTTGTGATGGAACCCATTAGGAAGAGTAGAGAGTACACTGACATGGTAGAATTTAGTATGTCTTCTGTTACTATGGACTGATATTTTTCTCTCTTCTACATTTTTAAACAGCCTACATTAATGTGAGGTAGTTTTAGATTCTAGCATATCAGACAAACATCTATTTCTTTTAAAGAGAACATTTTGAAACGCTGGGCTATGCAAACTAAAAATGCCAGCAAGAGCTCTAGCAAACAGACAGGAATGCAGCTGGAAATAAATGAAGCATAAGGTTTAATACCATTTATTTCCCCAAGCTATCATTTTTTAAAATGATCTTCTTACAAGATGCTGGCATACTCTATGAACTGAAAACTAATGTCTTTCAACAAAAGAGTTACAACATGTCTCTTTCATTCTACTGTGACTCATTCGTACTTGTTAGTGAACAATAAGATCAAGCTATCAAGGAATAAATTCAGAGTTTTGAACCTTTCCCAAATCTTTGCTGTATTTGTTTTTAATATATAGTTGACTTTTATTAAACAGACACTAATGGGTCGTTAAAAAAGGAGACTCCATCTGAATGATGTTTTGGACCTTGACACTTTTTATCTGTGTCACAAATTAATCTATGCTCTATTACAAAGAAAATGATCTTGCTTGGGCCTCCAATTAAGTAATTTACATTCCTAGTTCTGGAAAACACCAAAAAAAAGCCACCAACAGACATTCTTAAATCCTTCATCCGTAAATATGCAGCTATTGCCTTAGAGACAATCAATGTAGAATACCAGCTGTCTATTTATATCAAAGAACAAAACAACCCCCAAAACAAAAAGCAAACAAACCTCCCACCTCTTTTAAGCATTCCTTTGGGTGACCTAAACAACTTACCTCGAAAAACATACCCAAAGCAACCACAGGATGATAAAACTTTGGTTTACACTCATTTATAATGGTAGATATACGGCACATGTGCATGCACAAGGGAACACATCATAGATTAAAATCTCTACAAGCAAAATTGGAACAGATAAGGAGAGTGATTGAATGTCTACAATATTTACAAAAGCAGGTAATTTACAGGGGGAATTCACGGAATGCTTAAGTATGCTATAATTTTTCATCACTGTTACTGCTTTAAAAGAAGACTTTACAGTGCCTTTTCTGTTTCATACACAAGATGTTTGGATAACTGAATGGGAACTTTCAAACTCATTTGCAAGGTTCTGTCAAAAAGTTTTAAATCCTTTTTTTTTTTCGTGACCTGCAACACTTTTCTTTATTTAAGTTGATTATTAACCTCCTTCCTATTGCAGGTCTTTGCCCCCCAGGGCTAACCCTGGTCAGGGTCCATTGATTACGATGCATCACAGCTGTCCTGGAGCACAATCTGCACAGCATGCTGAGAGCAACTGAACTGAGAGTTTCTGAACTGAACTGCTTGCCTCATTTCCAGAGGAGCTCAGGATGTCAAGCCTGATGCGCACTGGAAAGGCTGGAGATGAGGCGTAGGAAAGGTGAGAGTGACGGGTTAGCATCCCACTCGATGGGGAAGGAGGGAGGGCACAGCCAAGCACTGGGCTGGGGGCTTCACCCTGGAGTGAGGGCATTCGACCACCTCCCACCCCCGGCCCTCCTGCCCTCTGCAGCCACACACACCAAGCTGGCTGCTTTTTGGAAACCCTGCTGAGAGGCACGCAGCCGGGCCTTGGCAATGCTCCCTGGTGGAGCAAGCCTTCACCGAAAGCAATGGCTCACCTGACTGCCAGTAGATTCTATACCCTGTGGTTGAAATAAGCAAGAAAATGAAATGGAGACACCTGACTTACCTTTTGCCCTTTTACTCCACTGCAGTCACATTTTCCACAACCAGAACAACCCTGAAAATAAAAGAAATTGAGAATTAAAGGTCTGAGCTGGGTTACAGGCAGAACATATTGCAAGGAGCCAGGGAGGTCAGCAGCCACACACTGACTGCAAGGCTGGTCAGCACTGGGAATGTTTGCTTAAGCCCATATGGTACCATGAGAGAAGTCAGGTTAACTGATGCACAGCTAAAAGCTTACAGTCGCTCTGTGCTACCAAAGATGCACTTAAGTGCATCCGGGCTACTCTCTACTTTTCCTCTTCATAGTCATAAAGCAACAGGGAAGCAACTCAGCAGTCTATTGCTTTTACTGTTGTCATGCCCCTTAGAAAAAAAACTAGGAAGAAACGAAGCAAAACATTTGTATCAGTGAATATTCCACCGCGGCACAAGAGATCCTTCAGCAGTCCCTTTAGGCCATTATTCGGAAGCAGTCAGGGATGGCACCTCCCCAGACAGCTCTCAGCACAGATGCTGGGCACCTGTGCCTTTATACCTGCAGGCTCCACAGTCTACCGGGATCTCAGTACTTCTGGGAAATGAAAAGAAAATGTACCTAATCCATTTTGAATTTGGAAAGCCCCCAATGAGACCAATAAATATTACTCTGGAAAGTGAAATAATACAGTAAGATTTTTACTAGGCAAATACATTTTATTTTAAAGTAAAGCATCAAAGAGAAATGGGCCTTTCATACTTAAAATAAAATTATTAAAGGCTGTCCAATAAAACTAAAGTACCGTCTCCTGAAAAATGTACTGCTCTTGTTGACATTCTTTCTTTGTATATGTAGATTCACTGAATTTGTTTTTTGAAGTAGAATTTTTTCCATATTGACATAAAGCAAAAACAATCACAAATTTTATCTTACATTATTACAGCATTTTACCACATTATATTATAAATTCACAGAAAGGTGAGAATTAACACTGATTAGAATGAGTATTTATCATATAATGCAGAAAGATAATTGGATCTGAGAAAACACCAACACATGCTGAATGCAGCCTCAGAAAGGATCAGGGGGGAAAAATGCCACCCACTGAATAATCAGCTTTACTCCTTGCAGGACACGGTTATGCCTGGAAAAACGTTGGGTCTCCCCTTACAAGAAGTGACCCGATGTGACCTCTCTTAGTTTTTCAGACCTGGTGAGATCCCAGCTGGAGGACGCATGCTTGCAGCTCATACTTCCTCCTCCAGCATCATGTAGAATGTTATCAGTTTTATCAACACATCCCCTAAACTCAGAAGAAGTCTGCTTTAATTGCATCTGGGAATGTACTTAAAATACGTCACTGAATCATTATAAACATCTGTTTTCAAGTTAATCCCTGCATATTTCCTTCAGCCTATTATTTAACATGCACTGGTTTAGAAAAAAAGTATGTTGTTATTTAAGTAGGGTTTTGTTCTTAAGTTTAACATAGCCGGAAGAATGGGCTTGTACTTTCAAATCCCTGTTTGTCCCCACAAAAATGATTCCATTATGTTCAATTTTTCCTGTTTCTTAAACCTCAGATTAGAATAACCACAGGCGAGGAAGGTATGAAGGTACTGAGCATCAGGGAGCACAGCTGCACAAGGTCCTGTTTGCAGGCAAGCACTGCACCCTGCTGTGCCAGAACAGGACACCTGCCCTACAGAACACTGCCTTTATTTTGCCGAAGCATCACCTCCTACTATCACTGACTGCAACCTCTGTGGGTGGAGGGGAGGTAGGCCAACAGTGACAGCCACTACTGAATACGATTATCCTCAACTCCTAAAATGTTTTTGGAATCTGAGGGATGTGCCAACATTCTGCCTATACTGGGAAGAAGTATGAGGTCTTCCCTCCTGGTTCTCTGGGAAGCGGGGAGGGCCAGACTGGACACAGTTTACGGATCAAAGGTCACTTTAAGGAGGTCAAAGGGGCACTTAAGAAATGAGATACTGGGAGAGAGAAAGATCATTACAGCAAGTACAGCACTCACTACAAGGCAAACTGAAATGATGCAAATTATTGTTCATTTCTAAACTTCTATGTTTTTAAATCAGTCTCATGATATGAATAATTCACTTAATGGTTTCCCATTACACGACTAGTGATAATGAGGCAAATAAAGAGAAATAACTTTGCCATATCTCCCAGACATCCTCTTTGAAACAATGCCTTCCCCAGAAACGGCATGGAGCTTGGAACAATCACTGCTGTCCAACAAGTGCCAAAACAGAGAAGGAACAGTGCTGGGCAGGAAGCATAATCTGTGGGGGAGAGTGGTAGATGAAAAGGCAGGCTCATATTTATCCCTTGTCTAGGAGCCAGTTACAGGCTAATCCAAAGATTTTGGCCAGGTGCACTGCACCAGGCACCTCACCTATTTTGCATTATACACTCACAGTTTTCAAACAGCCATAGCTTCCTTGCACCACAGGCCAGCCTCTAATATAATATTTGAGGACACTAATTTTATCTTACTCCTCCCACAAAATATCAGCCCAGAAGCAGAAGCTCATTTTAGTGATACAAATTGTTTCATTTCTTGACAAGCATTTCCACTCCATTTCATTCTTCCAGACTGTCTGCAACTGATAAGCTTAGTGAATCATCCTAGCAAATCAGTGTTAAACTATAAAAAGATTATGTCCCTTCAACACGACACACACGGATGTGCTGCATGCAGCCTGAGTCTTTGCCTAAAGGACAGTTATTTATTTACAATCATATTAACATATAGTTAAAAAAACGTTCTGCTAATGAATGGGTATCCCAATCCAGACCTCTAGCTTCCATGACTCACATACCGAGCCTCAGAAACCTTAAGCCCTGTCAGTGACAGAGCTGAGAAAGCTGCTGAAATTCCCTGCAGCAGATGGAACAAACTCTGCTCAGCAATGCAGCCTGTAAGAAATCTGTCAGACTGGAGCTGCAGACTTGTTGCGTTATTCCCTGTTTTTCCACGTCCAGCTACTTTCCTGGCGCTTGAGGACTACTGCTTGGAACTTGCACAGGAACGATGCAAACGGCCAGATGAGCAGCCTAGGAGGGAGACGACTGCCATATTTGGAAATGCACCATTTCTGGAGGCTACAGACATCTCCAAAAAAATACAAAGGCCCAGTCAGTTCTTGGAAGCTCCACTCTCTTACAGAAGTGCATTTCTCAAGACAAAATGTAGTTCTCTTTCCCACAACATCACCTCCAGCTCTGCTTACAGAGTTTCAGTTGCTGAGCCAGCCACCAGCTTTAGACTATTTGCTTAGGTATCAATCGAGCTCACATTATACCCTGTAAAGCACAGGTGTAAGTTAGAGACTTAATTAAATTCTCACTGTTTACTTAACTCTGTTCACGCTAAAAATCTCATTCCAGGGAATGTAGTCACTTTTCCTACCCAAAATACAGTATCTTTCAAGTCACAGAAAATCCTGTGAACAGGTGAATGGTCAGACTAGCATAGATATTAAAATTCTCAGACTATTCACAGATTACCTAATTCATAGCTTCAAAACATAAAAATAATCATAATTATTTCATCTCATAATTCATTCCTTACAAAATGACAATTTCTGTTTAGACAGGATGCTTAAACTGATGATGTTTTCTGATTAAACAGTGTAGATTTCCCACTCTACATTGCTTTAGTTCAAATCCCAGTTTGAGCTGCATTTCCATACCAGTTTCTAGCTGAAACACAAGAAAGGCTAGGCCAATCGGATGGCCGTTTGACAGTGACAACTTTAAGTCTGGATCTCCTCCCTCCACAAAATCAACGCCTTTCCACCTCTATGTTAGCCTAGTCTCATGGAAGGCCAAGGGAGGTTTATCCCTACGTAGGAGACACCACACTTCTTCCTAAGCACAGGCACATACAACTCATGTAGCTGATATGAGAGCTGCATCAATAATGTCTTCACGTTTCACATCCCACCAAATACAGACATAGGGAGGGGATGCCAACTGCAGGACACTTATCTTGCATTCCTCTCATATTTTCTCCTCTTTTCAGAATGTCAAAATAGCTCCCTGGCTGTATTACTATTCTTGTCTTCACCCTTTAGATATAACTATTGAATAAGCAGAACTGCTCTTCGTGTGCAAAGTACCACTAGAGGAAACCACTCCTATATTCCAGTTAACCTTGATATTTTTTTTAACTGATTTTGCAGTCCATTAACAACTTTGAAAAAAAAAAAGTAGCTAAAACTCCTGATTTATACTTAGCTAGAACAAAGAAGACAGCAAAAAAAACCCAGACTGTCTTAGCAACTTAGCAAAATTTGCATATACACCCTTACAGGAGCTGATACAAAGCCAGTTTTCCTGGACCGATGACTTGAACTTCAACTCTTAAAATGGTTCAGGGAAAGGAATGTCTGCCATTCTTTCATTTTGAGGACTTAAAGCAAAGACCAGAAACTGAGCACAGTTCTCATGTCTTTTGTAAACCCATCAATTTCAGATGTCTGCAGACAGAAAAATAGCAGACAAAAGGGAACATTTTATGATTTTATAATGTCAGCAAGCTCCAGTATTTCCTCCTCTCTCAATTTCTTTTTCTCCCTATTAAAAAACAAAACAAACAAATAAGAAAAAACCCCACAAACCACAGTTGGCAGCTTATCTTCATGACAATTTTTTTCTTTTTTTCCTCAGCAAAACATGGGTAAACTTCAGTTACGACTGTTCACGGAATTTCCCAAACTAAGGGAAGACTTATTGGTTTTACAGTTTTAACCCTTCAGATTACCAAATTAAGTTCAGCACTCATCAGCAATGACTGGAAGTTTCTGTCATGCAGTAACTATTTAAGGTTCTTGGTTGTGTCGTTTCAGTTTTCTGTAGATCCAGTCTTCACAGAGGACAGCAAAACAGTGTCACTCAAGATGTCCTGTGGGATACCACCTGCTTTCAGATGCCAGGACAGCTGGAAACAGCTCTCCCCTAAGTCTCTGGTCATATCTGCTTGGTCTGTGTAAATATTTCAAAAGGTACCAGATGTCTATGTTTAAGCAATGCTAATAAATGCAACCCAATGATCTCCAAAGGCTCATTAAATCTTGAATGGATAAGAAGAATTAAAATACTCATTCTCCTGAAGACCTTCTTTGGTTGTAGGCTGATGTATATGAGTAGGACAGAAGGAAGCAGAAGTTCCCACTCCTCCTTTAATGCAGAGCCCTTCTCCTAATACATCTTCTGGGGATTGCTCTAGACAAGATGAAACATCTCCTGGAGCAAACCTACACAGTGAAAAACTGTGGCACTTCATGGTTACTGGTATGTCAGCGCATGAATTAAGTATCCTTGTTAGACTGAGGGAAATTTTAAATTTAGAGTTCCCAATCAACATATTCGTAACAACTGAAGGGAATGGCAAGCAAGTCACTGTCTGAAGTATCACTGTGCATGACGAAATTTGAACTAATTACAACAATTAAGCTCTGGCTTTATTTAAAAGTGCAGCTAAGTTGGTTGGAGCATGGTGCTAATAACACCAAGACTGTGAGTTCAATCCCTGTATGGGGCCATTTACTTTAAAAGCTGGACTCAATCATCCTTGTGGGTCCCTTCCAACTCAGAATATTCTGTGAATCTGTGAAAAGCCCTGTACAATTTTCAGTAAAATAATGTGATTTTAAGAAAATGTTATAAAATACAATTGGAAAAAAAATTCATTATGGCTATTGGGACATGAGGGAGCTGTTTGTGTATTTTTGGCAGGGCTTTTCTGTTTGGCCGGTGGGAGGGCTGTTTTGTTGTTGTTTTTAGTATTACCAGAACCATGCAGGATGTTCATACAAAAATTGCAGACAGACCACAGATTCTTATCTGAGATCTCACTTATCCAAAGTGTACTTCAGTCACTCAAGGGAATATTAGTAAATTTGTATACATTTAATATTAATTATTTAAGAAAATATTTATTTTGTAAATTAGCATCAGTTGGAAGCACTTCACTTAAAATATGTTTTAAAAAGAGTACTGTCTTCTTAGTCTAAAGAATATCTGATTGCTGGAGCTGTTTTGTTGCTGGGACCTCATTTTTTACATTCTTTTCCAAATTCCCCAGGGGTCTATCCTGGAGGTAGGGTCATGGGACTCCCCTAAAAACTGCTTTGTGAACATGACCTTCCTGTTAGTGATGTGAACATCATTTTCACAAAGTAATGCAAATCCAGGGGGCTTCCAGTTAGTTCACAGGAAATATAGTTATTCCTGTTGTTCCATATTTGGACAAAAATGACATTTAAAACAACTGTTTCCTCTAACTACATTCTTTTACAGGAAGCTCTGGAAACAATCAAGGTATCTGCTTACTGAGGGAAAATTTCAGAATATCACATTATAGCACTCAGTTCTGCGCAGCTCAGAGCAAATAACTGGTTTGTGAATACAAAATAATGGCATTATCACTAAAATATAAAGCCTCCCATGAGTATTATCTACTAGCAGGTCTATTTCCACAGACTGTCAGATACAGCTCAGCCTCCAAAAACAGAGAAGACTGCATTTACCAAGTGAATATCCACCCAGTAGGTTTTGTACCCTTTTTTTATAAAAGAACTCCACTTTCAGTTTTGTTTTCAAAGAAGTTAAAAAAAACTCCAGGTTCCAGTACGATCCTCTGGTGTTGCAGTCACTGGTGTGTTACTTCACTGACAGGTGAGGATTAGAGCATGTTCCAGGGCTTTCCAACATCCAGTGACAAGCACTTTCAGGAACACATTTCAAAGGGCACGACCCTTCCTAAATTTGGTTATGGTAATCATTGCAAACAATCCCCACTCTGCTCTTCTACTTTGTGAATGGGCAAACTGGAGCCAACTGATACAGGTAAGAAGTTTCGATTCCTCATCTTGCAAACTTGCAAAAATCTGCAGGGAGGACAGGAGATCCTGTGGCAGAAGCACCATGGCTCTTGCAGAGTTTTCCACTCGCCCCATATAGGACAACTCTGGAGCGCACAAAGCAAACTGCTCCTTGTCCTGCACGGCACAGGTCCAAACGCCCTGCCTTGTAATTCGCGTGTTTGGTGAAACTGGCATTAGCAATCACCAGGAATATACATGGAAAGCTAATCAAACATCAAACTTCTTTCTTGATCATGAGGCAGAGAGACTGGGGACTCCAAAACAAACCATACAAGTTTATTTTTCTTGCTGCCTTAGGGGATGGATCCACACAACCTGCCAGAGGTACAAGGTTGGATCTAGCCAGAACCTGGCAAGATGGAAACAGTGTCATTACAATGGTGTCCTGTAACTGCTGCCTCTGACTCTGGTGGCTGGTGGTGCCAGGAGGAGAGGTGGCAGTCTCCTTGCTATCCTCTCAGTAAATCCACACCTGCAGGGCTTCACTGCTTTCCAGAAATGCCTCAGAGCTTCTCTGGCCCCTGTGCCTTCGCAGTTCAGAGCACATCCCCATTTTCACAAGCACAGGGGGTACCCATAATAAGTTTAAGTATGGCTTCTTGGTGTGGTTGAAAGCCTGCCTCAAAACAGCTCCAGCAGGCAGGCAAAACACAGTATCACCAAAACCAGGCAGAGGCTGAGGGAGAGGCAGTGGCCGCCAGCCCAGCAGGCGATGCAGCCCCTCCCAACGACCTTCCACATCCCAGTGCTTCCCTGACCCAGGCTGGAGGCAGAACCAGGATGAGAGGAAACAGCCAAGATAGGCTCCCTCCTTCCCTCCTCTCACAGGGAGCAGCTTTCTCTAAGCAGTACTGGGAATGCAGGAAGAGATGGCTGCCATGGTGGCGATCACCCCCAGAGCTGTGCCACCATGGTCCATGAAGGACACAGGTCAGGCTGTAGTTTGGTCCTGATGAAATGGCCACCTCTTTGCCACACTGTCCACCCAATCACTAAGTCTTGCCTTTAAAAACCAGCTCTTGTCTGGCCCCAGCAAGCCCCCGTTACACTGGGGAGTGCAGTGTAATAGCGAGACTGCGGGGGAGATGCAGCCCTCCTGCGCCGCAGCCCCCTCAAGGCGTTTTCATAAACCCGAAAGCGAAGGAGATGCCTCAGGAGAGACACGCAGGAAACCAGTGAAGCTGCTTTGCAAATGTGTACAGCACATCCCTGAGCGGTGCTTTCCCTTCCGTTAGCTGATAAACATGAACATCACCATAAACAAATACATCTACAAGTAACAGCTTTTAAATAACACAGTGCTGGGAAGCGGAGGTCTTCGGCCTCCGCCATCCTTGCCTAGACTAAATAAATGGAGAAGCAAAATCCTCTTAGTTGGGATGCACACCAAAGAACGTGAGAAAAGCACAGAAGATAAACTGGATGTTTGAGCCCAGAGAAGAAACCCAAGTGACACACAGCCCAGCACAGGCACAGACGGCTGTGTCCTGAACTCACACCACCTGAGCATGACTTTCCCTTGAGCCTCTTTCCTCTGAGCACTGCATTTTCACTTGTGCAGCTCCTGATTTCCTATTAACACCCTCCTGCAGTGTGATCCATCACCAGCTTCCAGGTAACACCACCACCCTGGGAAAGATCTTGCCCAGGAGGCCTCCTGTCTCCTTGTCACATAACATGCATGAACGTTGTCCACGTGCTCCCTCTTAGTCCTCTGCTCCCCATCACTAGACCCTTACCCTTCAGTTCTCCCCAGTGTGAATTTGCATTACTTAGGAAAAGATGCAGCTCTATGTGGGTATGCAGGACCTGCAGCCAGGGCTCAGCACAGGCACAGGCAGCAGTTCCTCAGCACAGACAGACCGGTGCTGCAATCACTCCACGAAGCTGTGGCTGCACCTGCACATGAATATCCCCAACACACAGCCCCACCTGATATTACCAGGAGGATTTGCTCCTACCTGTCAAATATTGCAGCTTCTGCAAGGAAAACCTTAAGGGAAGACTCCACTGTACTCCATGACTTTTTGCAGGTATATACAACTTGTCATTAAAACCCTTCCAGGAGGTCTCCATCAAATAGAGTATTTAAAGATTAGCAAATTTTACTAGAATATATGCAACTTATATTGCATAAATTTATCGGAACTGTACAAGTGATTTCTTGAGTAAAACATGTGAAGATGTCTTTTCTTCTAAAAGGAGCCTCAACTTTTTCAAAAATTCTGACAATGAAATAATAGTATCTAGTAATTGTTCGTACTTCACAACACTAGCTCACTCATCTCCTCAGCAGCACTGGGAAGAGGAGACAGGTAAGGTAGCGATGGCCCCACTCTGGCCAATAGACTCAACAAAGAGTCACAAGATTGTTAATGAGCAACTAATTGGTACATTTTAAGAACCTTATGGTATTCTGGGAAGAGCAGTAGTAACCACAGCAGTTCAACATCCTTGTCAAACACAGGATTTAAAAAGCATGTGGCCTGTTTAGTCTACTTAGCAGCCAGCCAAAATACACAAAAATTCATTCTATAAACCCACTTTTGTTCCCCACAGATCTTAAAGTTCTTCCAAACAGGTTCATCCTAAGGCAATATCACTGCTACAGTAAAAAAAAAAAAAGCTGTATTTAATTGCTCTAGCAAAAGATTTGAGCCACTTGTTGCAGATTAAAAACTACAGCAGTTCTAAAAACTACAGCACCACAGGGAAGACCTAAAATTGGAAGAGTATCTCCTACAGTGAAATCTTTTCAGACTATTTGCATTATAACCCTACCACAATTTCTGGACTGAATGCAGTACTAGAAGTCTACACTATGCATTATTTTCTCAAATATTTTAACAAATTGCCAGTTAACAATCAATCTGGGCATCTTCTCTTAAGCTCTGTCTCACATCTTTAGTTTAGTTACACTAATAACTTTTGCAACAAGTTGTTAGCCATTTATCTGTCTGGACTCCTAAAAAGCCATAAGGGAAAGTATTGCTTTCTCTGCTCCTCAACAAGCCACTGAATTTCATCTTTTGCTTCAGTCAAGGATACCATTGACTACAAGCTGCTTTCTCTTCAGGACACACCAACATCTTTTCTCCTAAAGACTCTGCACACCCCAGAAATAATCCACTCAGTTCAAGTTACATTTCAAAGGACATCACTGCATATTTAAAGACTTCAGATTCATATGGGGTCTGTCTGACTGTTGAAGAGCCCAAACTTGCTAGAGATATTCCTCTTAAAAGAAAAGCTCACAGTTTTACAAAAGACCTTGCTTGACAGAGAAGTGACGACTCAGCTCTGCTCAGAGGCACAAAGATGATTGACCAGAAGTCAAAAAAGTGTTTTTTTCTTTCCTTTGCTGTTACAAAGAAATGATCCCAAAGGTCGCTTTATTCCTCTCCGAGAAGCACCAGCTAAGTAGTCAGACTCAGGGGCTTGTCCAAGTGGTGTCGCCTTTTAAGAAAGGGTCTAGGCATAAGAAAACAGGAGGAGGAAAGAAGACCCAAAAGAAACCCCAACCCTCAAACCACACATGAAGTTCAGTAACTGGACAGGTAATTGAGAAGCTACCCCCAAATCACTGTTTCAGTTCACAAGTCTGCTGCAGGAACTTTACAGTGTCCCTGAGGCATCACCTCACATCTGGACCAAGGTGCTGGCTCTAGACCCTTCACAGACAATACCAGCAGCGGGGAAATATACCCCCCAGCGAACAACAGCCTCTGTCTGTAACAAACACACTTGGACAACCACAGCTTATGACAGTTTATGACTGCCTTCTACCTGACTTCAACAAAAACAATGAAGATGAGCTCTATCACAGCCTACATATGGACTGCAAAACTTCTCTGAGAATTAGGAGATATAGAGAGGAGTCCACATCTCTGCTACCTGATGAGCAGCAGTATCACAAGACTGCAGTGTAAAACCTAACAATGACTTGCATGACTTGCAGGAGCTCAGAGCTTTTGAGTGCGTGGGGCTTACAGGGAGTGAGTGGATGGATCGGACCCCTTCCAGGATGTTGCTGTCTTCCTCATTCATCCAATGAACATCAAAATTACATGGAAAGGGGACTCAAGGCAAATTAGATGGTCTAATCTCACACTTTGTCCCACTAAATGCACATTTGTGATAGTTACACTTTCTGTTGGATTCAGTTCTTAGTTAAGAGCCTTATGGCATAAAGGAGTTCAGAGAAAGGCAGTGCAAATCAGCACTGTGGCTTTTCTTGCCCTGAAGTCCTGCAGTCTGAACCCTCTAACTTGCACTGAATTCCATCCTTACATAAACACAGCAGAATATTCATTCTGGTAGAAATTATAGTGTCAGTCCTTCCTAAACAAATTAGCTCCTTAGTCCAAAAAACATTTTCACTTGCAATTGGATTTTGACATTCTAAATGCACCTTGCACAGCTAATAAGCATATCTATTAAAGAGCAATTTGTCTCAAAATAAGTATCTGAATAATAACCTAGACTGATTGTCAAACAGCATTCTTTTTTTTTTTTTTTCAGCTGTGGAACACACTTTTAGTAATGTGGCTGGTCAAATAGATGCTTTTGCCATTTTAAAAACAAAGTCACGAAGAAAAACCAGTACTTATCCACATGTACTCTAATTTACTTGTCTGGCCCAAATGAAAAACAGACAAAATTTTCCCCAACCCATATTTTTCCAAAATGACATTTGAAAATCCAGTTTTAATAAAAACTGAAATGTTGGACCATTAGAGCAGAATAGCTACAGGAAATATTATTTTAGCGTGCAACATTTCTCAGACGCAAAAGGAAACAAACTTGTCAGTCCTCTCTTTCTTTTATGCTTCTTTGTTGACTAGACAGGAAGCTGACAAAAATTGATTTTTTTCCTCTTGTAAAGCATACAGCATAATTTTTATTGTACCACTTCAGTTGATGACTGCATTTTGTAAATAAAAATATACTTCATGAGCATCCAGGGAAGTCCTTGATATCTGACAGTTTACAAAAATGCAGTATTAATTAGGTACAAAAAGAAAAGTAAATAGCTTTCATTGCAGAAACGGAAATAACATGCTTTAGAAGAGAGGCTGAAAATCTGTTCTTTTCTATGGCAACTTCCTGAGAGATGGAAAAGTTATAGTTGAGTAAAATTAAACATTTGCCTAACCTGTATTCCTGCATGTAGAGGTCAGCAGAAGAGCAAACTTTGATGAACACTGAGATACAGCTGTAAGTATTTTGTGAGCTGCTCATTTAAAAACAGTAAGAAGCAGACAGATAATGTTTCAGCAATAAGATATCTTCCACTGATTAAGCAGACACAAATAGGCTTCAAAATCCATGCTTGTTATTTAGAATTAAAAACAATAAGCTTAAGCTCATTCATCCAGTAAAAGGTCAATCCTAAAGATCTCATACTTCATCAAAAAAAGTAATCAAAATTTTCCAAAGTTAATAAACCTGGGATAATATAGAAGCTGGCTGAGTATCCATTTCAGAGTTCTTCCAAAAAAAGATCCTGCCAATAAGAGGCATAAGGCACCCAAAGGGCAAGATGAAGGACAACACAAAGGCCACTCCTCGTGAGACTTGGTGAAGGGTTGGGTCACAACAGGTAGAGACACGGAGACCTGTCTTGGTGGGACCTGCTCCCTTCTGCAGTCCCAGCCCTACTCTTGTCCTGCCACTTGAACACATCAAACCCATCCTGGAGTTAAACTATATGAGGACTAAATACAGTGTCTTTTCTACCCACATTTTTTTTTTTAATTATACAGTTTAGCTTATTTAATTACTTTCAGGATGAGGTCACTCAAATAAATGCTGCCATAGTGGAGGGGCAAGAAAATGCAAGTAGGACCACAAGTTAAACTGTCTAGGAACAGTCTGATGTCGGGGGTTTAAGTCTGACATAGGTGTCACAAGTACTTTAATTATCAAAGGCACTTATAATTTCATGAGAGAAATTTATGAGCTACTGCACGCCATTGTGACGGAAAAAGATGGAGATCCCCAGAGTTTACCTTTAAAATGAAGTATTATTGATCATATTCCCTTCTCCAATAGTGTAACTTACTAACAAAGATACTTTCATTTATATTTATATTAGTGAAAGAAGGTTCAAAGTAACTCTAAAGGTATGCTTATCTAAATTATTCTGGAAAAAAATGCGATCATTACTTTCCATTTTCTATACCTGTATCACCTGTATTTTTAACAAACCCATTTCATATGGGTTTGTAAGATTATGTCCTTTTTTTTTTTAAATAGGTTGATCAACTTCATATAATTACAGATATTGGCTGAATTTGCAGCAGCAGTTGCTTGTACTGTGACTGCAAGCTTAGCCAGGCTTCCTACTTTACAAAGACGATCATATGTGTGGCACCACCAACATGGCTTTATACTATAATTTGCAAATTTCAGAGTACTCAGACAGATGTTTAAAATGAGCTTTATGGTGCTCTTTCCTAAAACCTTCCCAGCCTGTGAACACCTCTGGAAGATGTGTCATCCAGGGTACATCTAGAAAGAAACTTAAAATTTATAATTATCCTACATCCTTGAGCACACATCCTTGCGACCTGCAGTATGTTCCCCACACTAACATACAAGCATAAACCCAAGAAAATTATCCTCAGGTAATGAAAATCCACAAGTCATGTACAAAAGAAATGTGAAGACTCACACAGTCCTAGCGGACTGGTATTTTGCTAGAATTAAAGCTGGTAGCAAATGATAAATGTCTAGCTGTTTCAGGACATTCCAAGTAAATTCATGAATGAAAAAATGCTCAGCTTAATAACTTCACTGCAAAAAATGCAAATATTGACAATTTTAAGTAACTAGTGCCCTCAAAAAAAACAGGAATAAAAGTGATAAATGTAAGCAAAACCACCCAAAGTCACATCACGAGACCGCCTTTCAGTGCCAGCACATCTGCAAAAGTCATACTAAAACTCAAAGTTCAGTACATGTCATTCTTATGGCAACATCCTTAATGCACCAGATGTATTCCCAAATCGCTCCCTAGAACAAACCACACTTTTAACCACACATCTAAAAAACACTTAAAAAAAAAAAAATCTCATATTTACACTAAATGAAAAGTTAAAAACTGAAGTCATTAAAGTCACTACCTCTACTTAATAGAAGTGTCTTGTTAACTAAGAGGGCATCAATGCTGCCTATACATAACCTTCAACTTGTGACTGCTGCCTGAAGGATGTGTAGCAAGTGTTCATGACTATCATGGGGCCTTTCATTTTTGGCACTGCTCCTTAGACTTTAGGGATATCGCCTAGCTTTTTTTTTTTTTAATAATTTAAAAAGTGACATCTGTTTGACTGTCTTATAAATCAGAAATCTGCAAAATAAAGATCAAAAATGTTGTATACATTTCATAGAAACTGAACGGCAATTATTAAAAAATATTATTTTTAAACTAAAATCACATTTCCTTTGAGCTCAGCTGATGTTTCTTGCACAAGGAAAATGGCAACTCAATTTGAATTGGCTTATGTATCTTTTTCTAGTTGATGTAATTCAGACGGTGAAACAGAGACAAAAAAGTCAATTATTAAATAATTCAAGTTTTTAGGGCTGATTCAGACTGTTTGATAAAGTTACCATTAGCATATTTTAACCAGACTTAATGTAAGCAAAAGTTTTACAAGGGAATTATTCCCTTAATTTCACTGGTGCTTGCTTTAAAGGAGATATTTATTTATATTAAGTTTTTATAATATTTATTGTTCTCTGTCTCTAACAGTTAATTTGATCCTCAAGCAAAATAATTTGGGTTTGAAAAGTACCTCATTAAGATAAAACATTTAATTGAAGTCATATACAGTGCTAGAAAGAAAAAGAAGTTAGTTTATAAGAATATTTTAATAATTAAACTGTGCAAATTCCAATAGTTCCCAGAGCCACCAGAAATGGAAGTGTTCACATTCCTATCATCACCTGATGACCTCTCTGAGCATCACCCTAGACCGGCACTATTTGCAGCACTTAGAGTGGAGAAAGAAAAGCAGGAAAATAGCACTGCTGTGCAGGACAGGGCAACCCTGGATGTGGGACAGGGCGACTCTGGATGTACATGCAGACTGGAGAATGAAATGCTGGAGAGCAGTGCTGTAGAAAGGGACCTGGAGCAGTCCTGGTCGCTGGCAAGTTGAGCATGAGTGAGCAGTGCCCTGGCAGCCAGGAGGGCCAGCAGTGTCCTGGGGGCATCAGGCCCAGCATCGCCAGCCGGGCAAGGGAGGGGATTGTCCCGCTCTGCTCTGCTCTGCTCTGCACTGGGGCGGCCTCACCTCGAGTGCTGGGGGCAGTTCTGGGTGCCACAGTATAAGAAAGATATTAAATTCTGGCTGCACTATGATTCTATGATTAGGAGTTCTGGTTGAAGAAATAAAAGCAGCACAAAGAACAGAGGTAGGCTCTCCCAAGTTGGGAAAGGAGGAGAAGAAGGGCATTCACATTGCAAAACCTGTAGGACTCTCCACAGGGGCACAGTTAAGGTCGTGGACTGCAGTTTCATTCTATCTGGCATTCCTTTCAACTCCAACTGAAATCTGGGGGAAAAAAAAAGCTAAACTAATCTCCAATTTACAGACTTCAATAGAAATCAGAATCCAAACCTCTGTAGTCACAAACACACTCATGCCACAGCACCTCTCAAAAGGAAGATATCCCACAGCAATCTAAAAACTACACCCAGCAGCAGAATGCCTGGGAGGATGGGTACTGTTTGCCAAAACAAAAGATGGACCCCGACGGAAAGAAGACACATCTGGGTTTTTTCTTTGATGTGCACCCATAGTATCTGACTTGCACAATTTTTTCAAAAAAGAGACAAAAATGATGCTAAATAGGCCATGTGAATCAAAACACTTTCAAGAGGTTATGAACATCCAACAAGTCTTGAGCTACTAAATAAGCATATTTCTGGATAGGCACAACACTTAAAACATCCAATTTTTAAAAATTAAAATAATGAGATACCACTGAACAAAACACCTACAGAGTTTAGTTGAGCAACTGCATTAACATCAGTATTAGTATCTCTTCTGTAAAAATCAAAATAAACTTCACAATTTTCAAGTTTGCAGGGCACTAAGGAGATCCAGACCGCTGCAGTGGATTCTTTCAACAGTGTTGCACCTATCACATCAACCTAACAATATGATCAGAAACTTCAGAGTACTCAACAACTGAAAAATCTTATTACTCATTTAGATTTGGGTATATGAGCACTACTTTGGGCACACGTTTATTCATAAATATGACATTTTTCTAATATTCTGAGTCAAAGAGCTTTAAGAAGGTAAGAGGCATTCTAACTGGCCAAAGGAAAACAAGACCACCACAAATCCTCTCACCTTCAGTATAGGATCCTGACTTTATCACCATTTGTTAGTAATGCATATGCATTCAACATAGTAGCTTTATTTCTCACATGATAAGAATTTTATATCCTCTATTAAAAATAGCACGTTATAAAGTCACCTCATGTCTCCACACTTGGCAGATTTTCTGAAATAATCCAAAGTATCACAACCAAAGTTAGGAGTCACCTAGGTAAAGACAGTTAGTTGAACTGCAAAAGTTAAAAAAAAATCAGTTTTTATCTCAGAAGGAGGTCATCATCACACGCAGGATGTATTGAATAGTTGTCTTGAAATGTACACATCAAAAATATGAATGCTCAAATCAAGGCCTGATGTAACAGTACCTTGTATCGCTCTTTAGATCATGGAATCACAACTTCATCCCTTGGAAAAACCATACAAAAATAGCATCTGTAGGAAGATGGAAACATCAAGCAACTAGTACCACAAAGATTCTGGTATACTCATTAAGACAGCATCCTTCTTCCTTTGGTCTTATTGTTCACATCCTTCCTTCCTTTTAGGTGGCTGTGTGTCACCATTTTGTAAAGAAGAAAGCATCTGAATTTTATCTTTGCAAAACCTCAAATGTATTATTTCCAGAATTTTTAAATAATTGTGAAGGAGTAATGGAACATTAAAAAAAGTGTGCCTTTTACAAAAAAAACCAAACCAACCCAGACAAAATGTTTTATTTCCTCTTAACAATGGTGATTAATTTCAAATACCTCATGAAAATGTTCAATCTAAAGTACATGAAAGAAGGACAATTGACTTTCATAACTTTTTCCTGACTTGCAAACTCTCTTGGTCTTTTCTATTTTGAGTGCTACTTGTAATATTCTTATATTACACCTCTTAAATACTTGAATCACAAGCAAACCTCAAATAGGCTCTAACAAATGTGTAAAAGCACAGAAGGCTTTTGATTATTTCTGACCAGAAGACACCACTGGCAGTAAAATGTTGTCTTAAGGGTACTGTTGGCAGTGAAACGCTCAAGGACAAACTTAAATGGTCTCCAAATGCTCAAGTTGTTCTATTCTGAAGAATCCTTAGGTTGGCTTCTTTTATATGCACACGCTGCTGGAAAAGCACACACCTGGGACAACATACACATTTCCAGCTCACATCCTAATCCTACTCTTGGCAATTTGTGGTATGCCTGGGCCATGTCCTGTGTGGAAACTTCCGCACCAGTGACAAGTCCCTTGAGACTTTATTTTATTTTACAGCTTACTTGTATGGTAGTATGACAGATTTGTTCCACCTTATGAAGGCATGCAGAACCATTAACATTTAGTTGTTGGTCTACTCTACCAATTCATATTCTTTAGCTGTGTACCACAACAAGATTTGGACTTGGACGACCATGAAGCAGCAAAAGCTGTTCTAGGAATCCAAATGCAGTACCAGTCACCTGGATAATGCACAGGCAATTCGTGAGCCTACTAGCTAGTTTACATGACCATTTTTAAAGGAAAGTAACTTGCAATATGAACTGTAATGTATAAATGCATCTCACAGATGTGATTCATACGTCAGTGAATTAGCTGCACACTCCTAAGTTTTCAGAAAGCAGAGCTGCCATATTATAAAGCCCAGTTTCAAAATCTGCCTTTCAAATGAAGTTGAGGAAAATCCTTGTGTGTTTCATCTGTATCATTCAGAAAAATGACTAGAATGCTCTGAGACTGCCAGAAGTGATAGTTACTCCTAGTTACACACAACAGAAATATACTATGACTGCAGCACACTTCCAGAAAGGGAATCCCTGTTTCCTGCAGCAGGAGCAGTTGTAGGAAAGACCCTTCCTTTCAGTTAACAAAATGTTTGGTTCTGCAGCAGCAACCAGTTACTGTTGCTCCTTCCAGAAACAGGACTCTGGAACAGACAATGTCATCTCTTGCTGTTACAAAACCCACCTGAAAGGACAAACTGCGACCACAGGACTCCACTCCTAAATGTCTGAAACACACTATGTACAATCATTTCCTTTTACCCACAGCAGTTCATCTGCTCTCTCGGCACTAAGAGTCACTAGCAGCTTTGCTTTGTCCCTGCCTGTGGTATCACTAAGTCACGTATGACAATCCTCAGTTCTTCACATGTGGGTGACACTCACATGAAAGCCACAGTTGTGTCTATGTTGGGTGATGCATACAGATGTTATGCAGGGTCTTGCTGTGATTAGGACATTGGTTAGATCCAATCTGAGGATACTTAATTCTGTAGAGAAATGTGATGCTTGAGAAGTAGAACAAGTTAGCTGGAAGAGACTGTACAAGTAGTAGCATCTCTGTAACTCCTTAGTGTATGAAAACTAGAGTGGGGAAATGTATCCTTTATAGACTACATTGGTTTTCTGGAGATTGATAAAACTTTCAGGCCCTAAAGGATTCCCATGGTTTAAAAAATACAACAATTGAAGGATCAAAACCTCCCTGTTTTCCTTTGTCTCCGTCCTTTGTCTTCTCACTGAAGCTTTTTCTGCAGTTAGAACATGTATAATCTTTCTCATATCTAAGAGGGGAATAACTACAAACTACTTTTTTCCTCAGTTAAGTTATTAGTAGGGTCTTGGTCATTTTCACAACACAAAAATAGCTCAAGACCTCTACTTTTCGGTCAGCTTAGGTTCATAACATGAAGCATGCAAAGTTTTAGGAACAGGGAAATGGGGAAATAGGGTGAAATTAATAATTTAGTGTTGTGTCTTTGCTCATTCTGTGCACTGCATATATGCTCCATTTCATCACTCTCTGACTGTGTTCTATTTTCAATAAACTCCTGAATTGTTTGAGGTTCACCCCAAAAGGGAAGGAAGAACAGAAGGAGTGAGAAGACTGCCCCAACTGTTTCTTCTCCAGGTTGTTTTTTTGCAGGAGGAATATTTCAAATCACAGCACCTTCTCAGGCAAAAAATTTTGGTCTTCAAGATTAGCCACCTTTAAAATGCAAGGTGTAGTAAATGCCTATCAAGTGAAGCAGAAGTATCATTTGGCAGAAATATCATGAGCTATTAAAAGCAGAGTAAGAATGCTAGAATAGAAGCGTCACACATGTTTAAGGGGAGTCATATGTAGAACTAAAAAAGGATTATCAGATTCAACATTAGAGTTATCTATTTATTCTAAATTAATGGTTGTAGTACGTTAGACATTTAGGCATCAAATCTCTGATTTCATTTGTAACTCCTAGATGTGCACAGACTATAATAAATCTGCTATAAAAATAAATTCAGTTTACAGGCAGTAACTAAAAATTCTTGAAAGGTACGTTCAGGATTTAGCAAAGTGATACATAAGGTACTAAAAAAGTGGTTTATAGAAATGCATTATTACAGAAATGGATTTTCTACAAAGTCTTAGCCTTTACCTAGAAAAAATAAGGTAATTTGAGGTGTATGTTGAACCACTTCTTTTCAGTGATTACTGTAATATTTGTCCTCCTATTTTCACTTCAAAATAGAAGCCTACTCCACTTTATATTTTCACTTTCAAGCAAACCAGCTGACTTTTCATGAACTTTCAGTTTTTGAAAATTAGTCCCTGGCAATGATTTAATCTCTCCTCCAAACCAAAAGCGATTAGATTACAATTACAAAGCACCAAAAACAGGAAATGTTGTAAACTCTGACACAGTATTAACTATGCTGGTTCAAATGACACTGTGAAATTTTCTTAAATGCCACCATTTGTCTACACAGCTTTTTAACCTTTGACTTCTAGGAGAGCTGTATGAGAAACAGCTTCTTTTGGAGTGAAGTCATCACCAGGCCATATGAATCAAGTACGGATATTTAAGATACTTCCAAACCATGGCACATTTGCATTTCTTTACTCTTGGAATTATAGTAACATATCTAGAAATAAAAAATATAAAA
Organism: Atrichornis clamosus; assembly: GCA_013400975.1. Classification (NCBI taxonomy): domain Eukaryota; kingdom Metazoa; phylum Chordata; class Aves; order Passeriformes; family Menuridae; genus Atrichornis; species Atrichornis clamosus. Next base: position 101,890 of record WBMZ01004196.1, read on the forward strand.
ACAATCCTTCACTATACTTCCTTTGTTGACAATGCCAGTTCAGTTGGCCAGTGGGATATTCATGTCAATGGAGGCAAAAATTTTACTTATTACATGGATCTTCAAAATGTATACATTTAATTTCAAATAATTCTCCCAAAGACACACATCGGATAAGCTCCCACTACCAGCATTTATTAGACAAACGGACTATCTGGTTGTATTGTCACCAGTTTACTCAGAAATAGCACTTAGAGCACACCACTCTACATAGTTTCTTTTACCTGGTTTTCTAAGAGGAGAGAGAAAATATTTCTAAGGAAAAAAACTGCATTCTTTAGAACAAGAAGTTTGGGATGAGCTACATCACCAACTGGGACAAGCACTACTCTGAGTCTGGCATCATGTATCCAGGCTTTAACCAGACAATTAATTTTTTTTAAAAAGTTACTTTAAATATACACACATTTCAAGTACCATTCAAGTACCAACATAATTAAATGGCATGCAAATCAGCAGAGAGAAAAAAAATTTTAAAAGACAGCCTTTGAACTATGATTAACAGGATCACCAGGTGAAATGAAGCAACCTCCCAGGAGCAGCACACACTGGGCAGCATGGCAAAGGAGCTTCAGGATGAGCAGGACACGGGATGCACTCGCAGGATGCTTCAGAACTGTGCAGGACTGATGGAGAAGAGCAGCAGCAACCAAAACCCTGGGGAGGCTCCCTGTACTGGGGGACTGGGAGTTTGGAAATTGCAAAAAGTCAAAAGGAAACAGTTTTGTTTCTGTTACCAAAAGGGCCAGATAAGAGGATGCACTGAGGAGGCTGCCAGGACAAGGGCACCCAGAGAAAGGTGAAGATGTCATTAGCTGTAACCTAGAGCAGATAGAGCAAGGGTAGCCTCAGAAGGGAAACTGTGAGTCTCCTGTTGATGAGGCAGCAGAGGCATGGGAATCAGATATGGAGAACTGGAGAATATGAAGGAGTTTGATTCATAGAAGACTGGTTAGGAGATGTCAGGAGAAAAGATGAGCTGGGAAAAAGAGGAGTCCCCCAGCTGGCCACAGATGAGCAGCAAACTGAGATTGGGCCAAGACTATGGACTAAAAGAAGAGAGAATACCATAGGGAGGTGTCTTTGGCCATTCCTGGCCCTTCCAGTCTGGGCGTGTGGACACAAACATAGAGCTGCCACCCAACCCTAACCCACAGTAAATTTTTTATTTTGCTACCAAAAATCCTTCTCAGCTTGGCTAACTTTCATGAATCAGCATCTCAAGTTTCTATAAATCTTAAGTACACAGGGAACACACCTTTTTTTTTTTGGCTTCTAAGTAATGATGAAAACTACTAAAAAAAGAAAATAATTGTTTGCATCCCTCTATTGAACTGTGTTTGCCTGCAGTTTAGAATACCAAAGATCTGAGGGTTTATTATAATTACACACACAAAGTCTAAGCTCTGAAAAGAAATGTCATCTCAAATTACAAAGACATGTCACTGTAAAAATGCAGTCTTCCTTTTCCCACTAGGGGAAGCATTATCTTCATAACAAATATATTGCTTCAAAACTCACCCTGAAATACTAAATCCATGGTTCATGTAAGTTAATGTAGGTTGCATACATGTGCAAGGCCATACGCTCAGCAAATTAAGAGAACAATATATTGGCTCTGTCTTCTTGCTTAACTGCCCCAGTACATATGTTTTGTGTAAAATGCAAGCAGTGCTGAAAAGCTGTGCTACATGGGAGGGCAGGCAAGAGGGGTGAGGAAAGAGCCTTTCAGAAGACACTGGAGTTTTCTTCAGCATTGACTGGCATGTTGGCAGCACACATCCCTCGCCCTGAGAAACATTAAAACTACTCTCTGCTCCCAAACAGGTCCTCACTCAGTTCAGCCACATTCACTGAAGTTTTTCAAAACTGCCTCATAACTTCTGTGAGCATTCACTCTCTAAGATGATTAAAAATTCACAGTTACAGGCAATATAAAGAATCTTGGAGAATAGTAAATTTGGCTACCGAGAAGGAACAGCACTGGACAGAGGTAAACGCTTTTTTTTTGTGAAGCGCATTTTTTAAATTTTGTCTTTCCCTGATGAATGAAAATCTTCGCTAATGGTTCTTCCTTAATTAATTGGGGTGGGGGGGTTTGCACTTTTCTTCAGTGAGATTTGAAAAAATGTAAACAAGGAGGAGGAATAGGCTACTAAATCTCTCCATCTGGTACACAACCTTAGAAAAGCCACCTAAAGATCCTCTAAACCTTTTGTACATTTATTTTTCATGCAGTTTGAGGTGCACTCAAGCAAAGCCATTTTGCTTACAACAATCACTCACAGCCTCCTTCTTGAAACAAAAATCAAACAAAACAAATTTTTCAAAAGGACTTCCCTTTAGCATCCTACAAAGGGAGAGATGGAGAGCAAAGAAACGTATGAATACAGAATGTGACTAGGTTTGATTAGTTTTCCAAGTGTTCAACTGATGCAGACTGAAACTGAGTTTAATTGCCAATGTTTTAGACAAATATAGGACATCACATAATGCCTAAGAGTCCTTCAGCTCCTCTGAAGCAAAATAAATTTAATTGAAGGTATCTTGTAGCTCATTGCCTACACAATTTCTGCTGGTGCATGCTAGCAGTTAAGTGTCATGTTTCCTCTTTAAGTTGAAAAACTAGAAAATAGTATCTGAAAAAGAGAACTCAAAAAGCTACTAAATCTACTGTCTCAAGAGAATCAACTACACCTGCCCAACATAGTGCTTGTCTGGTCTTTCCTAACACTTAGTAATTTAATGATCAATCTGAATTCTTCTCCTAGAAATTTAATGATTCTTGTCTTACCTGAAGAACAGAAAGAATTTATTCTTACACACTCATGAACAACTTTTTATATAGATGCAGGCCTGTAGCTTTTTCTTTTCTCATATTTCAGAGGAGAGATGTCCCTCCTTTTTTTTCCAGACGGGATACACAAGCCTCCCATGGAGGATGGTATGGCACTGTCTCCCTCCGTCATTTGACCCAACATTTGCACATGATATTTGCATCACAAAGTAGATGAAACATGTTAAAATCATTACTGAAATCACTGTTATCTGCTGCTTCACCACTCTCCACTTGCTACTGTGTTACAGAGCCACTGAGATGACTTAATACAGCTGGTGCCAGCATGAGCCGCGGGGGTGTTTATTTACATGGGTTCTTCCAATCTGTTTAGTCGGCCAGCAATCATTTTGGGGAATTTGAGAAAAACTGAGTAGCCTGAATCAGTTCACAGGTATTCCTTTCCCAATTTTTAAAGAGGATTATTACAGCTGCTCTGCCCCAACTCCTACCTCACATAACTTCTCAAAGGCAGCTGCTAACAACTATAAGATTGCTACAGCCGACTCACTGAAGGTGGAGCTGAGTTTACCTCAATCAACTCGCTCAGTCACTGTTACCGTAAGGAATCATTCTGTTCCTCCCCCTCAAAAAGAAGACTATTTTAAAAAGAATAGTTCTGTTTCTCACAGTCTAATGAGCTTGAACTGGCTCAGAGTAGGGCACTTAGAGCAACAGGAGAAGTAATGAGAATACAGTGCTAGTGGTAAGAAGATAGAGCTGATCACATCAGGCATAACATACAACTACACCCTGGTAGTTATTACACGCTGGAACTTCAGGCTTAAGTTCATGAGGCAATGCTGTAGGTCCAACGCCACTTGATGTAAGCACAGCCACCAAAAGTAGATCTCTCCCTGACGCCCTCCTACCAGCTGCAAGAGTACACAGTGGACTGGGTAGGTGAAAGCTGTTTTCCAAAAATTAGCATAACAAGGGGTTCTTAAAACATCAAAACTTTTGAGCCAAATCACCTCCCTGCCCTGCTTTACCACATAACTGGATGAATTCCTGTGGCAGCACAAGAAGGGGCAGAGGTCAGGAGTGGGAGTAAGCTCCTGGGAGTGGGCAGGGGCAGGAGAAAGAGACTGCTTCTTCCAATGGCTCTGCAACTTAAAAAAAACTAGACTGTGAGTGCTGCCATGAGTCTGAGTCATGAGGGCCAAATTATTTTAAAATAACCATCTAATTTAAGTAGGTTCTAGCTTGCTCCCTCCCCAAGATAGCTCAGACTGCTGATGATGCATGCATTAACCACCTGAACAGAGAAGCCTCACTCATGAGGTTTCCATCTCCAGTTACTAAGGTGCAACTTCTTGCCTTCTGGTTCTCTCTTACCATCGGCAAGCACAAGGAGTATCTATTATACCCCCAGTTCCTTTAATTTCATTCACTCCTTTCAAAGTTTGTCCCTACAAGCCTGTGGTACTTGTAAAGGTTTCTAGTAATTTGGCCTCACTGCCATTTTCTGGGTAACGTGCTCCAACTCCCTCAATCTCTTCAGTGAATCTCTTAATTAGCTTCCAATTATGCTTTCTGGCTTTCCCATTGCGGTTATATAGTTTATGCTGCTTAAAAGTACAACGCTAACTGTTTAGTCTTGCTTCCAGCAAGATCTTACTAAAGCATCCCTGAGTCTGTTGAAGAGAGTTTACTTCAAATTTATTCTTCCAACTATTTTCTACTTCTTCCCCTTTTCAGAATTTATTAAAACTGTAATTTGCAACTGTCACCAACCACAATTCACAATTCACCACCATTTTCATAACCTCCAGAAGTTCATCTGAACAGGTGAAACCCAGATCTAAAAGGCCCATGTACCTAAAATTCCTTTTTTTATCTTACTAGACCAATACTCCTAAAAAGTCCCTTTTCGGCCTAAGAAAGCCAAAAATTTCCCACTTTCCTATGAAAAATGCTATACCAGATAACTGGTATATCCTTACATTAGGGCTCATTTTCTAGGATGTATATTAATAAACAAGATATTCAGTAATAAAAACTCTAAGACAAGACCACAGACTAGGAAAATATGCACTCACAAAAAACAGCTTTATGAAACTTCATGAAAATTGTGACATGAATGAAAGAGCATTTTATTATCTGTCCGTTCTGATTTCTCTGCCACCCCCACAAATATCCCTGGACAGCAGACACATTATCCCTCCTATTCTAAGGATGTGTATCTAATCCATTACAGAGCATGCCTGGGTCCACAGAGCAAGCTGTAGTAAGCTGTTAGATTAGTTCCAAGCCAAACATTAACTCTCAATGAAAAAGAATCCCAGATGCTTGGGGGGAAAAGGGGTGGATGAGAAATGCTTGCTGCATTACACAGTGCACTGGGTAATAACACTACTCGAAGCACGTGAGGGAACAAACCTGGGAGACGTACCTTGTCCTAGATGTTCTAGCCTTATTTCAGGTCTAGGTGTGAAGTTTTGATTTTTCCTCTACCATCTTTCATCCATTTCAGTACAGCACCAATTGAATAGGGCATAGCTACAGGCATCACTTGCAATAAATGCATTACCCACATCACCCTCTAATTAATAATATAAATGACCCTTTCAATTCAAAACATAGAAGCAGATATGTTTGCTCCAGACTCAGTTTGCCCACCAAAAAAGCCCCATTCCTTTGATGTAAGATCAGATAATGCTGGTTCGTCTAGCAGGCTGCATGATCTCAAGGCTTATTTAGCTTGTAAATTCTCAGGCAGTCATCATCATTTGTTCCACAGTAAAGACCTATTTAGTGAAGAACAAAAAAAAAAAAAAAAGACCCAATGGGAACTTACTTGCCTGTTTTTGGTTATTGGGAGGACTTTCATTGATATTCCTGGCTTGGCATATTTTTTCCACTGTACACAAAGATGACAAAGGTCACGCAATACAGCATTTAAAATTTCTCATAGAAAATAAATGAATCATGACTCATCCATGGGTACAGCACGTTCTTTACTTTTTCCCTCAAGTAAGAGATAGTACCAAGTTTTTGTTTGCAGCTGCACAAATGGAATATGAAAGATATATATCCCTGAACATATGTTTCTAAAATTCACAGCGGAACAATTGTACTCAAGTTTTCAAAACTGAGCGTACACAAGCAGTCTGGAAGAACATCAGTAATCTTCAACAGTAAACATCTAGTGACGCACATCTCCAACATGTTGCAATACAGGAGATTAAGACAAAAGCCATCTTCAATTAACAGATCAGTGGTGGCATCTGACCATTAGTCTTCCAAGCATTAGTCACATTTGGTCAGCATTACAAGGCTGCAAATATTAGGGCTCCCATATGTTACGTTTTCACTTGACCACCACCATCAGAGTCACCTTTCCCACTCTCCATTGTGCCCATGCTATCACCCTCAGCCCCAGAGCAGCTCCAGGGTTCTGTCTCAGGAAACAAAGGGACAAAATAGAGGCTTTCTTCTGTCCCCTACTTTCTTCAAGGTGAGAAACACAGCAGCCTATCCCAACAGAAACGGGTTTATCCTGGACAGACAGGTGCCCCACGTCTCCCACCTGCCTATAGCTAAAGCAAAGTAGGTGAGGGAAAGCACAGCACCCAGCACCAAGGGCATCCAGACTTTTGAGTGAGCTCATTACCATGGCCATCAGCCACCTGGGCACAGCTGCTTCCTCTCTAATCTCCATTTCCAGTGATTTTAGGTAATTTTTTTCCCACATGCACTTTCCTGCTGTAAAATCCACCTGCCTTAAACTTTAGGAACAATCATCATCAGGCTCACCTGATTTTGATGCTCCTGGCTCATCCAACACACCCATATGCACAGAATTTCATTTATTGCATCAGTTCAGTAACTAATGTACTAACTTATTAACCGAAGGGAAAAAAAAATGAGGGCAATGAAATATCCTACATCTACAGGCCTAGGTAGCTTTCATTTGCTGAAGGCATTTTGTGCTCCATAAATCAAGTTGTATATTTAACCACTTTAGGTTAATCTGTATCAGGGAGCACAGCAGAGGCAGGGTGGACATTTTGGCCAAACTTGTAGTTTAAACTATTTAATCTCTTGCCTTTCAACCCACACTGAGACTCACCCTGCTGTCCTCAGGCAGGCAGAAAGTTACAGTATTATGAAAGAGCCGAGGCAACAAGGCAGAAACACAAGCTAATTTCTGTTATGTCATGTAAAGTTTTGTTTAGTACAGACATGAATTAAATTGGCAGATTAATTTAATAGAGCAGAACACAAGAGTGAAAGGCATGACAGCTTGCGTTCCATTTCTGTGTGACACAGAGCTGCCCCTATTAAGTTCAAATTATCTCCTTATATGGACTCCAATCTTTTTGTATTTTTCACAACTGTAACTGGATGACGGGTTAAATACTCGGAAGAACGCAAGAATGTTTTTTTTCTGCAGCCAACACAGAGAAGGGAATTGCTGAACTCACTGCCTCTATAAAACAGGAAACTGTATTTTGGGTGCACCTGATTTATGCTGCTTCCCACCGTCACCCTTACGCAGACATGGTTTGGACCCCAGTCCCCATGCCATGGAGGGAACTGGAAGCTCTACCAATGCTTTTGGTTCCAATTTTTCACCGGTTTATTCTAACACAGTCATACTTCTTTAAAGTAAAGAACCTTCCCCAAATTCATATGCCTATAGTTCAAAACAGGTTACTGAGAATTTTTATTTCACAACTGTACCCTTCCACTTTCCCATAAGCAAAACCAGAATGAAAAGGTGCACAGCTATGGAAGCATTTTCACAGCTTTTCAAAATCAAAATATCACTGACCATCAGACAGAAACAGGTGTGTTAGTTCAAGCCCACAGGACAAATCAAACCAATAAGACAAGTACTTCTTTCTGTGTCCTTACCAGCACAGAGTGGAACTGGTGCCTACTTCAACATACTTGGCATGAACAGTGGCCAGGCTGGATGCTCTCTCCATCTATCATTTTAATTGCTGAGAAGGATACTGGGAAGTGAAATGCCTCTCCCTCCCTTGTTTCTATGTTTGATAAAATCAAAGGCAGACAGACAGCTGAGAATCCAGTCTCTTCACAACACCAGAAGCCCAGCACTGGGAGCAAGCAGTATAGAAAGCTCATTAAAGCTAAGAGTGCATCCACAAAACAAATAGTCAGAGGAAAGCAGCAAAGCAGGAGCCTACACAAAGGCATCTTTTCTCTCCTCATCTGCTGGAGCCATCTCTCACCTACAAAAGCAACTCTGCAGGCACTATTGCGCCTGGAAGTTTTAACTTTCTCTGCAATTCTTTCATCTAAAAACAAAATAGGGCTCAAATTACAGAGGTGAGGCGGTTCAGCGAAACAAAGAAATCATTTGCACTTAACTGGGGTTATTCAGAGCTCAAGCCTCTCAAACAGTTTTAGAAGCACCTGCTCTTCAAAAGACCTTTTGCCTGTGAAATCCCTTTCAGGCCCAAATGTCCTGCATCTTAGTGAAATGAGGCCTGTGCAAGATTTTCACCTAAATTTAAAAAAAAAAAAATTAACTGAACAGTAATATATTTAACTACTGAAACTCATTTATAACTTTCCTGAAAAAGCAAATGCATGGCACTGTAGTACTGAGGTGCCATGATCTTCCCTTGGGATATACTTTACTCCATACAATACCACTTGGGATTTAAAGTAACAGTTCATGGGTGAATGATTAATTCTTTATCTGTACAATATTTTTTCTTGACTTCTCCCTCAACTACACAGGTCCAGCAGAAGTGAGGTGATAGAAAGGAGGGTGTTGGTGAGTTCCGTCATCCTTGTTGGCACATCTAAACCAAGTGCCTGAAAATGGAAGTAGATATTCAACGTCACTTTGACCTACTTTGTATGTACAGTAAAAAACTGGAAAAAACATTCACGCTTCCTCCTTGTGGCATTGTTCAAGCAAAACTGAAGAGGCCTGGCCCCATCCCCAGTCAGGGCAAGTGATCGCCGGTGCTGCTCATCTGTGTACAGCTCTTCCGGGGTGGGCAGGACTGACAACTGAAACTGTGGTCACCCCTCAGTGCCATATTCCACTGCTGGAAAGCTGGACAAACCACTTGGCAAGTGCAGAGCCAACTCCTCCTGATCGGTTCTACACTTCAAAAAAGCTGGTTCACAGCCATAAATGGATTTTTACAGATTACTGAACATCACAACAAATCTCTTCATCTTCTGGTTCCCTAGTAATTTTTTTTTTATTTCGCTTTCTCTAACATATAAAATCCATTTACAGTATGTGTACTTTATTTTAAAAATTAATGCCACACAAAATCATTGCACATACGGTCCCCTGAGGCATAGCTGAAAGAATTACCATGTTAGAAACACCATAACAAAAGGAAGACAACATTTAAGATGTATGTACTACAGAAATTACAATCCAGGCATCTATCTGTTTCCCATCACCTACAATCAAAACTGCTCTATTGTGTAAATTAGATGTACCTGCTAACAAATACATGTATTATCTCATGATACACACAACCCAGACTTTGGCAGAAATAAAGCCTGACCCTAAGCACACACATGCACGCACAGGCATCTCTTGGTATGAAATTATGAATGGAAAATTAGAAGCAAAGAAGCTAAAGTCAGAGCTAATAACACAGATGTACATTAGCAGCCTGAGTCTAAGAATGTAAATTTACTTAGGGTGAAAACAAGATTGGCATTATATTGGCATTACTTCATTTTAGTACTGTTGCTTAATCTGTATATCTAATTCCTCACATAAAGCTTGACTTTGTGCTAAATAAGAAATGCCTTTACACTCCACCAGCAGGCTCTGTCTGTGTTACAAAAAGGGAACATCCATTTATTTCATCTAAAGGTCAAAAGTGAAATGCCTTTGGGAGATCCCATGCAACCTTAAAATAAAAGTCGCATTCCTAAACTCCGAACTATCTAGAATGCAACACAATGTCATTATTATTCCTTTGAAAATGTAAAACAATTACTCATTTATATTAAAAGCAAAACTCTTTAAAAAGAACTGGTGTTAAAAACCAATGAAATACCAACAGTGAGAATTTTAAATCTTGCTATTAAAAAAGCACAACTTATTTTCCTTGCAGTTTTATGCATTATGGAAGTCATGACACCCAAAAATGTTTAAAAGACATGTGATATAATTCTAGTATTTGTTCATTTTGAATAAAAAGAAAACAGTTCTTATTCAAACACCAACAGTAGCCAAAGTAGCCAACCCAATAAATCCTCAAACTTTTTAGTGATTCCTACTAGACTATGTTTATGCCGTGATACATACCTGCAACAATTCATCAATATTTACTGACCCCATTTAGCAAAATCAGAAACTCCAGTGAAGCAGGAACTTTTGGCTATCAGGTTTCTTATAGCTTCCTTCTTCTTCTTTTCTAACTCCTAATACAGCGCTTAGTCCAATGTTCAAGTTCTAAACTAAAGCTCACTAAAACAACAGGGAGCTTTCTAGTACTTATAAGCTTTGAAATTATTGAATGTGCAAGCTATAAAACACCTGCTGCAATATTACACTCAACCCTCCTATTTTCTCCCTTCCACTGTATTTCCACTCAGCTTATTAGGAGATTGAAAACTACACATTTCTTTTTGTCCTAAAGGCTATATAAAATTACATCACACTGCTTATCCAGCTTCACAGTGTCAAATTACTTTATTCAGGAAAGGCATATCATGATCTTCTTGGACAACTAAGACTTTTTTTTAAATTAATTACTACTTTAAACAGATAATTAGAACAACCTCACAATACACTGTGTGGTTAATACATGTATAATGCGCACCAGGTTTATGATTAATGTCAGGGTGCTCACTGCCATCAGCAGAGGCCTGGGGCTACCTGCTACCAACAGTGCATAGAAGGCACCATGTGTAGGAGGACGTGTCTTGTCACAGCGCCAATGCTGATCTCCTGAAAGATGCTCCCTAAGGAGAAACATGCTTAGGAGAACCTCAAGTTTTACACAGTTAACAGTAATATACAATTTCATATTACCACAGATAATTAAAAACAGGTTGCAAAAATCTGCATCCACAAAAATTCTAAGAATAACTATGTTGCTCTTTCACCATTGCTTCATCTGTATTCATAGATTTTATCATTCTTCACTTGTTTCAACACGGCTTTCAGCTAGTTTCAAAAGCTTCATATTCGTGACATAGAAAGCAGGTTTGCAAGGAAGCCCTGCAGCATCTGACCTTTCCATTTTCTCACGGCAATTTTAAGCGTAGAAAGAGACGGAGATAAACACAACGCAGAACCCCGCCAAAGCAAAAACCCACTGAACTATTTCCAGGGAAAAAGACAGTTGTTCCATCAACTCTTCCATGTTTTCAGACATATGAACTATATCTGGCAATAGTTCAACAGAAAGAAAGGAACACCAAAAGAGGAGCACAGACTAAGCATTTGTAATCAAACAGATTAAGCAGCTGCAACTGGGAACTGCCTGCTCATCAGCAGTCAAAGAGGGAAAATACTCAAATCTACGCGATGCTAACATCAAAATATGTAGTTTGCTGCACACTCTTTTCTTCCTTAATACAGAAAAAGTTCGTAGCCCTGCCAGTATATGCAAGGTCAAGTGACTTCATGTGCAGAAAGATGGGTAAGACTGAAATAACAGTCAAACACGTGGGGACTGGACTATTAGGGCAAAAGAACAAGGAGAAAAAGGATGGCAGGTGAGATAAATAGATAATGTAAATGAAAAATAACAAATACAATCAGGTGAATGGTACTGGGCTGAGAAAATGAGATGGAAGAAGCAGAAAGTAAGTCTCTTTGGTGGACCAAAAAGTAGTCTGGATGAGACTGAAATACAGAAAAATGAATTTCCATTTCGCCACTGCTTTCAGTAAGCAACTGTGAAGCCTTTCAGAAAGGATTTTAAACACCACACCTTCCTCCTGCCCTGAGAAAGTGATGGAGTAACTGAAAGCAGCAGGGAACTGGTACCTCTCATCACAATCTCTGTGACATAGCTATGCTTCATAACCTTAGGATTGGAGAAAAAAATTTCTTTCTTGAAAGAGTCAAAATGGAAAAATGCTTACATTTTCCCCTTTTTTTGTATCAACTGACTTTGTTCTTTGAATTATTTTTGAAGGTTTCAAAATAGCAGTCTTCTCCTTCCATGCTAAAGCAAGTTAGGAAATGCAAACTTAAGGTGTTCTGTGAGAGCTCCATACAAGCCTGCCCTAAGCAGAGGGTTCCTTTCTTCTCAAGCACCTCTTTTGCTTTCCTGACAGGCCACTCTGCTGCTATTGCTCTGAGGCAACCCAAGCCCTCCACACCAGCCTGGCCTGGCCAAGGTCACATCATCCCATCTGTCTTGCATTTTTGCTGCTAGGCAAGCCACAGCAAGGAACTCCATGGTGGAAAACACGTCTCCTTTCTGAAAACAGGTATGAGCTGTGAGAGAGCACAGCTATCCCTAGCCAGCAGCACCCTGCTCAGATCCATTTAATATATGAGAATATGAAATCTCAGCACCAGACTCTGCAATCCTATAGGATACGGCCTGCATGTCTGCTGCTTGGTTGCTGCTGTCCGAGGATGAAGAGGGCTGAGACAGACAACTGAAAAGATATTTCCCAGTTAAGGCAGTTGAGTGGTGCCCTGGAGAATGGGATCTAGTCCCTGCCTCTCCCTTGAAATCAATTGAAGGCACAGCATAAATCAGTTCCACACTTTTCACAGGCAGTCATTAATCACACATTCCCATTTTTTATGTGTTTAGTGTTGGATCTTTTCTCAGAACAAAGATCTCAAAGACCTGGCTTCAGCTGAAGTTACTTTTTTAAAAGCAGACTATGAAATACTACTGAATGCTAATTAGGAGGTATTGTTGACACTACCTTCTCTGACTTCCTCTCCCAAAGAGTCAGCAAGTAGCTATGAAATCTTGAGGAAAGGTTAAAGCACCACTCTGGCTCACCCAGACAGAAAGGGATGAAAAAACTGAGTGCAGCAATGCACTACCTCCATCCTTCTGGGGAGGATGCTTACAAAAATCAGTGCATACTTTTTCAAAACATTCAGGTATTACTGTGATAAAAGCCATAGGAAGATCAAGAGAAGCTGAAGCACTTATTCTGCCTTGAAAGCACAAATTGATTATGAGATCTTAAATAAGGAACAAGTCCAGAAAGCAAAGAGCAAGGCAAAAATTCCTGCATCTTCCCTTGCTCAGTGAGCACATTCTGTTCTGTGTATTGAATAAGATTTGATCCTGTGAAATCCATCAAGCAATTAAAGACTAGAATGATGCAAAAGGGGCCCATGTTTAGGTTGCACAGAGCTAGACTATGAAAACAGAATATTCTTTACGCATTTTCTCTTTATGAAGACATATTATCAACATGTCAGCATATGGCCCGTGGTGAGGGGGAAGTGCATTTGACTGTACATCATGCAGACACATTCAATGGCCACTCCATGTGCAGATAGACCAGAGAGGGAGCAAGGCTGCCATTTGTGGAAGCCAGCTAAGAGCTGGCTGTGACCAGAAGGTCAGCCCCACTCATCTTCCACCTCTCCTCTAGGTCAGTCTGGCTCTGACATGAAACCACACCTTGAAGCTGTGGTTAGCAGAGTTTCTGCAGCACAGCCCCAGTCCCTGCGGCTGTTCACAGCTGCGGTCTGGCCCCGGTCCCGCTCCCTCTCGTGTGCCAACGCCGGCCGTCATGCAGCCAGCCCTTCCAGGAGCCAACACTGGGAACCAGCCGGCCTGAAATGGGCTACAGCTCACAGCAAAACGATCACTGACACTGACATACATGAGAAAAAGGAGTGGAAATGTCTCTTTTGGCAGCCCTGCGGGACACAGCCACTTCAGCATCAGCCAGCAAGGCAGTCCAAACTGCCTCCCTATCCTGCCCAACCCTGTTAAATTAATCACAAAACATTTACAACACAGACCAAAAACCTTGACTGCCAGTACCTTGCTGGTGTGGTTAAATATTCTCCTAACCCTACTACAATGACAGCATGAAGGCTTGCTCAGAAGGCTACTTCTTCTTTTTACTCTTTTGGGAAAGGCAGCAGATCGTTTTCCCCACCAATGGGTTCAGCAATACTTATTTCACTGCTACCTGATATTGCTGTGGTGAGGAGCTGACAGTGGAGGGGAGCTCTCCTATTCAACTTCCCATGGAAAATTGTCTACAAGCAAAAAATAGTGCTTACAAAAGTAAAATCACACCCATCCCCCACTTCATAGTCAAGTTTAAACGTCAATGTTTCTTCTGAATATCTCAAACACACTGCACTTTCAAGAGAAAATGAGAGTAAAGTCAACTGATTGGATGCTTGCTTCGCATTTCCATCTCGATTTTTGTATTTCAGCACATGAATACAGAAAAATTTATTTTCATAATGATGCAATAGAGTGATTTAATATTTGTAAGTGTATTAAAGACAGGTAAAATATTTAAGTGCTCACCAAAAACTACAAGTTGTGAGAAGAATGAAGAACAGAAGCTGTCTCCTGTACTTCCTAAAATAGATTGAAATGAACTTTTCTAAATAAAAAACACATAGGGATGCCTAAAATTTTTGGGATGAGGTGTAGTTTCATGCCTTTTATTCTGGAACTGTATATTTACCTCACCCATTCTTCAACTGGTGAAGCACACATCAAGTATCCCTGAGAGACAAAGTACTACAGTATACAGATGTGCCTATTTTGGAAGCAGTTGGATCACTTTTCCCTACGAGGTCAGGGTTTTCAGACCAAAAGAATAGCTCTACTGTTTGTTATCCAGCTGAGAACAGCCTGGATTCCCTGTCTTGTTCAATGTTGTAAAATTAACCATAAAGAATAAAATCACTCCCCGTTACTTTCAATTAGCAGTGGGAGGAGAACAGGTAACATACTGTCATATAATGACACTGAACTTTTTATAGTTATTTATAGCAATCCAAAACTTATCAATTTTTGGCAAGCCTTTCCTTCTCTCATTTACTTAATTTCCTCTTCTTCACTGGAAAGGAATTTCACATTAAACTGGAAAAAAATCTAAACGTTAAAATTTCCATTTTCAAAAGACTATTTTTAATCATTAAAATAAATTTATACAGAGATCTTGGCTGTTTTTACCTCATGAAAACTGGCAGGCATCATAAGGTATGTAGGTTTAAAGCTATTCTGTCTTATTACTTTTATTTTCCTCCTCTACCTTTACTCATCCAAATAATTCTGTGAATATTTGCCTTTTCTTGTAGAAAAAACAAGAGTTTTCTATTTTGGGGTCCTAAGCAGAAACAATTTAGAAAATGTGTCTTAAATATCCTGCAATTAAAGTTAAGAATTATCTTGTTCTCCAAGACGGGCACGGAGACATAACCAAAATAAAAGCTTCAGATGGAAAGCCCGAGTTAATCTAGAGCATTATCCTGAACACTATGACAAAATTCCCCTTGATCATTTGTCTTTTTTCCCATTCTGATATTTAGCCTCTGTATTTAAAGTTTTTGTCTCTGTTGTTACTGCAGAAACACCTAAAAATGAGAGCAGCACAGGCCAATACAGGAAAAAGCTTGGCAACCCAGAGTTACATGTTAGGTCATGGGGGCCAGTGTGCTGCCAACTTTTGGGATGTGTGAACTCCTCTTATTCCTGAAGCTGGTGATACTCAGAAATTAATCTTCAATCTTCATCGAATTCATTTTATTACACACTTTAAAGCTTTGTATAATCCCTATCACACAATACCACACAACTTACTTATATCTCACTTTGAAGATCAGGAAGTTATGTTATCCTTACTTCACCTTTGGGAGACACAGGGAAGCTAAAAATACTGCCTTAGTGCTGCCAAAGCAGCCTGTGGCAAAATAAGGACTGAATTTCTGCTCCCACATGTGCAGTCAGCCACAGTCATCCACAGCTGGACCAGCTACTGCCTGCAACATTTCCCTCAGCCTACCAGACCAGCTCCAAGCTCACCTTATCCTTGGACAGGAAGGACGTGAGCAGTTGAACAGCGTTATGGAGCTAGAGGTCCATGCTATCTGCTCAAACAGGGTATCGAAGCAGCCAGCTAGAGCAGGGAGAAGAGTTCCTTCCATGCACCAAATGGAAAAGGGGAAAGGGAAAGGATGGTACCAAGTGGTACTAGGCCAAGGTCCTTACAAATATGCCAGATCCATCCCCTAAGGCTGCGGTTCCTGAAGCTGTCAGCAATTCTGCTTGTAACTGGGGGAGCAGGTGGATGTGCAACGGGAGGGGAACCTTCAGATAAAACTGACAGCCCTTGAGGGGTTTGTGGCACATTGTGTGTGTCCAGAGGCAACATTAGAGATTTACTTCTGAAACAGACACTGCATCTCTGGACAGGATGCAATGTCCATGTCTTCATATCTAAAAAGGTCTGATGAACATGTCAGTGAACAAAGCAAAATGAAAAACAAACCCTTAGACTGCACAGTGAGAAAGTTCATAATTTAACCTTTAATGAGATGAGAAAAAAACACACCATTTTATTTTTACCAGTGAATCAGAATATGGACTATGCCAATTTAATTGGCAAGGGGAAAGACATTCATTGGAACATCTTTTTAATTATCTATCTATATCCGTGATCCTGACTTAGATGTGAGAAGTCTCCACAGGTTTTAAAGGTGCAGGGAGAGAGGGCAGAGGGGTATCACACTTTTCCTGAAGAAAAATAAAATTGAATGAGGGAAGAGGAAAGAAAGAGTATCTGCAACAGATAACTGCTTATCAAAATGAGGTTTTATCTACATTATGCATAATGCATCTCTCAGCCCTAAAATGAGTGAGAAGTGCTAGATATGTTTGCATGAAATAAATGACAAAATACTTTTGAATATTACATATAATACTGAGGGAGTTCTACTTGTACATTCTTCTATGAGTAGGCACTGATGGCTTATGTCTTCAACAGAAAAAGAAAATGCTGAAAAAGATAACGTGTCAGTATTAGTATCAGTAACTTGTAAACAGAATCAAATATTTCAGAAACAGGTATGTGCACAGGTACTTCACTCTGGAATAAAAATGGAAGAGATGCTTCTGGTGAAAAAATCATAGTCAACAAACATAATGTGCCAACACACAACATCATATTTTGCAGAAGACTGAGAACAGTACAGATTGCAACGTACTGAAATTGTGTTTGGCTGATATTGCAGGCTCCAAAATGAAGTTGTTTATTCAAACTATTTATAATTTTAAAAAGAATTCTGATAAATAGAAGTGCAGTGATCATACTTTTTTCATTACCGTAGCAATTACTTTACTGCCTATTCTGAGACAAAAATGCATAATGCATATTTCTTCTGTATTTTTCTACGAAATTTTTCTTTTCAGTATTTCTTGATAAGGCCTGGGGGGAAAAAAACCCCACACATGAAAAAACGCAAAAGTCACCTTTTACTCCTAAACATTTTGGATTGCTTTTTGTCCAAAAAACACCCACATGTATTCCTGCATTTCACAGGGATTCTGAGTGCTGTGATCTGTACCAACTGTCGGTGGTCCTTAAAAATAGAAACAGTACACCTGATGGGCACAGCCACAAAACCTTCTGGGTTTCAGTCAACCTTACACTCTTAGTTCCTTTTCCTTGAAAATATCTCCGGAATAAAAGACTACCAGGAGATCCCACTCAGTAATCCATCTCCTTTGCACTGCTAAGAGTTACAACGAGGAGAAAAACAGGTACCAAGAAATACATCCACCTTCTTTGATGCTAGCTTGAAGTGTTCACTTAACACTGGGAAATATTAAGCCAAACTCTACAGAAAAGGTTGCCTTGTACTCTACTGATAACTTTTTAGAGGATGTCTCTTTGCTAATGTCTTTATTATTAAAAAGAAAAATCTCTTTGGTGACTCATCTGAGAGCCTCAGGAGATACTTTTCCCTTGCTAATTTACCTTGATCACTACACCTAAGTAGTTTCTCACCTGTCAACAAATCCAGAAGCTTTTAGTGGCTTCCCAACATTAGACAAGAGCATATATTTTCATGGGTTATATTTTAACTGACTGAGTTTTTATGAAGTGGTGATAGGCTCATCATCACTAAACCCCAACAATGAAACAAACATGAAAAAATGGAGTGATTACAGACATCACATTGGACTTTCACTCTACGCAACAGAGCAAGGCTGGTTGTAAGGGAGGAAAACAGGCACAGAACGCCTGACCAGCCACTTTTTTTCCAACCGTAGGCCTGTTAAGATAAAATAACCCTCAGACAACCAAGCTGATGAAACTCATTTTTACTCTCCTAATCAAGACCACTAACTACTTCTCTGCATGTAATAATTCTTCACCGACAAAAGAAATTTCTCATGCCATAAAAAAATCATTGAGTAAGAAAAGACACAGAGATCTTACTGACATTTTCTGGCTTTTTTGCAGCTTGTTCCTTCTCCTTTCTCATAGCCTATAGGTTTTGAAGGGGATTCAACTGGCATTGCTCTGGCTCCCTACTGCAGTCAGCTGGAGACTTCAGCTTCAAAGGCAACTTCAGGCAGGGATGGAGCAGCACTACCACTTCAGGCTCTACCTAGAGAGCAAACCTCTCCAGTGCCAGTAGGGCAGGCAAAGGATGATGGATTCTCACTGGACATCCTCGAACTCACAGGAAGCAGATGGAACGGCCAGGTGTCTGACTCAGGACGTACAGCCCACCAGCTGATGTGCGCTCCTCTGCCTCTCCTGTGGGATGATGGGCAAGAGCACATCCTTGCTGCCAGCCAGCACAAGCCTCAGCAGCTTCAAATGCAGGTTCTGACAGCAAGCAAAAGGCAAACGGTGTTGATTCACCTGCAAGGCTTAATGGGTAAGATGCACCAGCCAGGAAAGAAAAGCTGGCGTGCCCTTTCCATACACCACAGTAAAGCAGGTGTAAGGAGCAGGCTGAAACACCATCTGTCCCTCAGAGAGCACAGCACACACAGGAAGGCACAGGGGAATGACAAAGTGTAGCCATTGGTCTTACCCAGCCAATATACTTAGAAATTATTTCTTCACCCAGCTACTACCTGTTTTATGACAACATGCAAAGTGCCTTGACTCTTTTACAGTACCATCCCTTTTCCACTTTCCCAAACAGAGGCAGGTAAATAACCAGTCTAAAGAAGCTGATGGCTTCTCCAAAAACAGACCCAGCTTTACACTTAATGGTTCACTAAATAATTCCTGCAGCCAGTCAGGTATTGAAACATCAGCACCAAAATTCAGTCAAATGGCTAATTCCTGTCTATTATATCTCTTGATATTGGGCTATCAGGATAACAATTGGTACTTAGGGAAACACACAGATCACTATCCAGAACCAGTGACAACTATGAGATTGGTTAATCATAAACGTGCATCATAACTTTGCCTTTAGTATGGTGTGACTCAGATTTAAAAAATGCTTTCTTGGCAGCTTCCATCTAATACTATAAATCTAAGCACAGGAATTCTGCACTTTATACTTTCTAACACAGCAAACAATAGTGAAAAGAAACAGATCACTTTACATACAAACTTAGAAATTCT
Source organism: Atrichornis clamosus (assembly GCA_013400975.1). Classification (NCBI taxonomy): domain Eukaryota; kingdom Metazoa; phylum Chordata; class Aves; order Passeriformes; family Menuridae; genus Atrichornis; species Atrichornis clamosus. Next base: position 121,289 of record WBMZ01004196.1, read on the forward strand.
GTTTTAAAGACCAATCTTGGACAAAAGCTTTACATTTTACCTGACATTCTAGAAATTCATCAGTTGTCCTCAGGTACAAGAAAACTCATGTAAGAAGCTCATGTTTTAAGTACATCACAACATTCAATTATTTTCAACAGTACTTCATACAATAGTATGTGCAGCTTTGCAAAGAACTCATTCTGTTTTCATGACTGATTTGATATGATTTACACATCTCTGGATTCAGACCTATGAAAAATTTTTCTAGACAGCTGAACCACATTTATCAGAAAAGTAGGGGTATTATGCAAAACAATACCCAGCATGACATAATCACATTTGCAGCTTCCCATATCAATCAATTTCACAATTTCTTTTGGACAATATAGACAGACATTGTGCCATGTGCAAACCCATCCCGTGTAATTGCCCATTACTGTTCCAATCATGGCATACATCTGAGTGAGCCTTGGAAGGGAAATGTGGAACTTTTCACATTTTGGTCATGAAATGTTCAGACTTTAATCTATAATGATGAATGGGGATTTACAAAAAACAAAGAACTGCTTATGGGCCCTGTGGTACAGGGTAATAGTCCAGCTAAAATAAACGTGAGCTCAACAGAAGATACTCAGTACACAGACTGTTTTGGCATTGCATTAATTCTTCATGCTGTTCTATTCTGCAAGTTAAATTGATTCTATTTAATTAGAGCCAACAGGGTGCTATTAAAATAAAGGATATTGATGTATTGACATTGAACAAATACAAAAAGTCTTCTGCTGAAATAGAGTCCAGACTTGCATGACTGTCAATGCACAGATGTGTCTTATGTGAGTAATTGAAGTTATGCACAGAATTGGTAATTTGCAAACTCTGGACCCAAACCATCATCTGCTGGCTACACAGGGACCATGCAGATGCCATCTCAGGCCTTTACACAGGGTCAGTGTCTTGATAATGTGTGTTTTGCAGAGTTGTACTTTCTGCAGGCCTGGCAGCACCCAGTAGTGTATCTAGAGGATTCTAGAGTATCTAGAAGCACAGAGCTTCTCCTCTGACTTTCACATTGCCAAGTCAATTCCAGCACCAGCAGCTCCTGTGGTATTGATGAGAAAGTGTTTTTGAATGTAAGGAAGGTATTTAGAACAAACACCTTTTAGTAGGTGTATATATTACCTTTGTAAAGGCTGTGGCAACACAAATGGGTAAAAGGCAATCACTTGCTCGGCTTGTTCCTTTACACATTTTATCTGAAGGCACTAAAAAGAAAACATGATTCTTATAACGACAGCACACAGAATTATCCTCACAAAATAATTTTCCTCATTTTTGACCTATGCAGTTTTTTTGGTTTTTCCGGTCACGATCATCTTCTTTGGTCTCCCTGATACTCTAGAAAAAAATCTTTCCATATTCTTAGCACCTTTGACTACTCTAAAAATCAATTGAATGGAAGCTGAAATTATTAGCAACTCTGAGGAAATTACTCTGCACCTGACAGGACAGAGGGTACTGAGCTACAGTCACTGAGAGGTTGGCAGTTGCCTGCCTGCATGTCCCAGGGGCTACCATTCAAAGCTTTTCCATTCTCATGACACATCCAGTCCATTTAAAATCACAAGCTCTGTCCCAATCAAGCATATAAATCCTGGAAAATGCATCAGAAATCAGCATCCGCTGTTTGTTTGACCAGTGTGAATCAGAGCACATTTCCAAAGGCATGTTCCCAGAAAGATGGATCTACTTTTCTGCATGATTTGAACTATTATTTTGGCATTCTCAAGGGCATGAGACGAGACATTATTTAACCCAGTGACTTTAGGCACTGGTACAACATTTGCTGGATCACCGAGGTCCATACTGGGAAGTAAGTTTTAAAATAGTAATAGAAAGTCACAGACAGTAGGATTACATTGCATAAGAAGTAACAGCAGCAGAATCCATGTCTAAATCTTCTCCCAGCTGATACTTACTAGCAATGATCACAGAAACAACCCCTTCCAGGCTGGGACTGCCAGCTGGAGGGTCCTCACAACTAGTGGCAACAGCCAGGAGCCAGAGCCAGCTCCCACAGTTGTCGTCCAGCTAAGCAAAACTAAGTGCAGGGCTCTAGCACTTAGTTCTTTCCCTTTTTCCTAACTTTTTCTTTTTTGTAGTATGAGGTTTTTACAATCTCTTCTAATCCCTGGCTTCCAGGATGCATCTTGCCCTGGTTTCTACTCTGGCCACTTGAGATGTGTCATGCAGCCTTGACTCCTCAGAATCACTGTGCCGTTTAAAAAAAACAAACAGGATGAAAACATAGACTTCCTAGGATAATGTTAAGCTTTTTACTTTCTTCTCACTTTCATTTATACCTGTTGCTATTCCCTGCTTTTCTCTAAAAATGTCTGTGTTGGTTCAAAAAAATGCAGCTGTTCTTAACAAACACAGCTACAGTCAATACACTTCAGCTAAAGAAAAAAGTTTTAACAAAAAAATTACTCATAACTTTCTCAAGTAAAGCTGTTACACTGCAAGCATTCATGTAGTTTTAGTCTTCCTTGCCTATTCTTACAAACTGCTAAAAACACACAGGTACTTGCAGCTAAAAAACACTTTTGAGTTTTGGCCACAATTAGTGCTTGCACAAGTATCTTGGCTTTATGGCAGCCAGAACTCACCCTTTCTTTATTCTGCTAGCAGATAACTGACTTACCATTGCCATAAAAGGGACAAGCTTCAAGTACAATATGAAAATTCCTGGAATGCTTGAATCTACCCTCATGTAGCTGATTTTTCCCTTAATATGTGCACTATGAATATGAACCATTAATGTACTAATTTTTCTTTAAACTTTTCTCCTAATTCTTTACTGCCCCATCAGTCCATACCAGTGTAGGTTTTCACCCTTATTTGGGTTTCATTGCAATCTTAGGATTTGTTTCAATGCCTTTGAATTAACAAATATTTCAACAGAAGTCTTCAGTAGACTAGAAAACAAGTTTTCTTCCACTAGATAAACAGCTAGACTAATAAGACCAAAAGACTTACAATATCCAGTCAGCACATAGCTATCCAGTGAAAATGGGCTAACTTGTTTTATCCCTTAGCTACAAATGAAACATTTGTCATGACAAAGAGGAAAAAAAAAAAAAAGAAAGAAGTACTTCATTGTGAATTTCCAACATGAATTATCTATTGAAATAATCTTCATGTAAAAATCGCATTGACTATATTGATAAATTAGAATACCTTCACCCACTGAACTATTTAGAAATGCTCTCACAGGTTCATGCCTCAGTGTAAGACAACTTCCACATGTACAGAAGACATACTGAGAGGGAAGCCTGAGTAGAAGAAAGATTGAGCACCTTGGTGAAATCTCAGACCTCCCATGTAGCCAGAGAAGTTACAAATCCCACAGCAGCTGTGACAAACATGGGTAGAGAAGAGGCTGGACACTGGTGTTTAAAGGTGGTAGAGGAGATGAACATTACTTACTTTCAAGAAAGTTCAAAATCTAGACCTGATTTGTGACTTTCCTCTTACCTCAATTCAGAGATGAAGCATAGAGTTTGCAAACACAAGCTCTTCAGCACATATCTTCTGCTTCCAGTTTAATAGATGGGTAGGGATCTGCACTGAGGTGACAGACTTTACCTAAAAACTTTTTGCTTACCAGTTGTAGCATTTGAAATGTTCTTTTACCTACAGACAAGATAATGGATAGTTTGTACCATGCTTCACTCTTCTACAAAAAACTACATCTCTTCTGAATGCAAATTACCTAACTCACTTGATTTTTAACTAAAATACTCTAGTTTTTCCTATCACTTCCTGTGCATTAAACTAATTATTGTATTTATTCTATAACTGATCATTTATTCCGCTGGTTCCCTCTCAGCCGTCTTGAAAACCTTCACGTCAAAATTGGATCTATGTCACTGCTACAAGCAGATGAAAGCCAGAAAAAGATGAAAGAAACTTAATTATTACTTTGCAATTTGTTTACTCCACACAGTTGACAGCACTTTGTATTTTGTCCTTCACATTGTTCTGTTGAAGAAGCACACCCTTCCTCAGACCCTGCAAGAGGCTCTCTGCCAGCAGCAGTAAAGGTGAAGGCAGCGGATGCACACAGAGGCAAAAAAAAAGCAGGGGAAAGGAGGGCAACAGAGGATGATTAGTAATTCTCTCGAATCCACACAAAGAAACCCTTCAGCTTATGAAAAATTCCACAGAAGTAGCTGAATAACTTTGCTAAAAACACAGTTACAAATTTTATAAATTCAGTTGGTACATTGACGGAAAATCTTACGCCATTTATTTCAGAACATGTATGAGAAGCGCATCATTCTGATATTAAGGTAACATAAGAAAAAAAAAAATAAAGAAGAAGGAAACCCATCCTTTTCCAGCTCTTCTTTGGCTTCTCTCATTTCATTTTTGGACATGTCTTTTTTATTATGTGACTGCAAGGCAAGCCAAGCCAAAAAAAGGGAGCTCTTTTGCAGGCTGCAAGGCTAGGCTGACTCATCTCCACCCAAGCAGATTCCCAAGCTGCTGGCTCCCACGGCACCTGCCGTCTGCACCCAGGCCTCAGCACCTTGCACCAGAATTGCACTGATGTTACTGAAACACCACAGCTCAGGTATAAAAGCAGGACTGCAATTCTCATTGGAACCCACAAGTACAGGTTTTCAGATGTTTGATAACTTGACAAATCAGAGGTGAAAAGAGCTATTTCCTACCACTGCTACACAATCATCTAAGCTAAGAAGAGCTAATATAACATTAAGGCTTACAATGTTTTTTGCCCATATTGGAAATATAATGGAGCTGGCACAATACAAGAGGTTTCCTTAAAAAACACTTACTTGAGATATTGGATCAATCAAAGTGGTAGAAAGTGAGCCCTGAGCTGAATAGAGTATAGCAGAAGTACAAGGGACTGAAAGCTGAAGTGCTTTTAAATATATACACTGTACTTCTCTTTTTCAATTTAGAAGGTTTATTCAAGCTCCTCCTTCTGTAAGAGAATATATCAAAGGAAGATTAAACAGTCAGTTTTTTGATCCTTTATCTGCATATGGCAGAGAGCAAAAATAGACTAGTTTTTTTGCACTCTCTACTTACACTCTTTCTGAAGAATACATTCGCCTTTTTCTTTACTGCAACTCACTTCAGATTACAATGGCATAATGGTAGTTGACATATTGACAATGTTTTAACCTGCTCTGTATTTTATGTACACATTGTCCATGACACCATTATATAAAGAGTCTTGAAGGGCTAATGCCACATACTTTTCTGATGTATTAAATCACCAAGAATAATTTCAGCCAGTCACAACCCAGAGAAATCAAAAAATTATCTTCCCACAAACTTCATTAAACTGCAGTACTTGAGCTGCAATACTTCACACTTTCAACTACTCACTAAAGGCCCAGGTTGCTCTTCCATTCAGGTCACAGCCCATGCCCAAATTCTTCTCTTTGATCAAATCTTGCAAGATGTTAAGGTGTTAAGTGTTTATGATGGGAAAGTCAGCGGAAATTCTGGGAAGGGTGTACTATGTAACTTTTAAACACTGATGAAGTAAGTCAATTTATTCTCGTGTTGAGGTTGTTGAATCTTCCTTTGTTTAGTCTAGTTCTATAAAAAGAACAATATTCCTAAGCCTATCCCTAAAGAAGGTTTCTGACATTTTAGAACAATAGTCTTAGCTGCCTGCAGCAGCTCTCCTACATTGCTCTACATAATCAAGGCAACTGACAGAATACACATCCAGCATAACCTCAAGCATTATACAACCTAATGATATCCAGGATTATATACACCAAGTGGACAAGTTGCAATGAAACACTGCAGTAGTCCTGCAGGCATTTGATACAAACACTCAGAAGCAAAAATTGTGCCATTTGGGATGATGGTCCACAAAGGCGCTTGCATATGCTGACACTCAACAGCTGCCTCCAGGGGCGAAGTTCATGGACATGAGTCAGGACTGACTGCTCAGGGAAGCTCCAAGACTGCATTCATCAAAACAGTTGGCAGCAGACAGGTACATGTTTCCAAAAAAAGCCTGCCCTTCTCTCCTGCCTCCAGCACTCCATGCTGTAGAAGTGGCCAGAGGGAGAGGGGACGTTGGCAGAAAGGGCAACAGGTATAAAGAGCTTCCTCTGGGAGCAAGGAGTCACCAGGCCTGTCCCCTTGTCCCCAGCAGCACCTATGCGTTTTTCTGTGTATATATATTGACTAATAACCTGCCACTGCTGGGGGTGAAGAGGTGAACCCATGCCCGCCACTTCCCCAGCAAGCACTGCTCGCCAAAGGCTGGAACGTCATCCTCCTGCCCAAGGTCTCATGACCCTCTTGGTGCACCCTCAGCCACTCCAGATCTCATAACTCTTCCTGACACAACATCTTGCTGCAACAGGAGAAAAGGGGAGTGCTACACTTGTCTTCTTCCGACTCCTACACCCCACCATACCCTGGGCAAGGGCAACCAAACCCACTTTCTTTTTTTCTCTGAAGCCTTCTAGCTTGAGAGATGCTTCACTTACTGGAAATCATTTGGGTCTCCCCTTCTGGCCATATTTTTGGACCTGAAGTGACCACATCTCCCTCCTGAATTAAGACTTCCCAGGGTTTGTAAAACATGCTTTTGGTATTGTCAAGTCCTTGAAGACATTCAGGGACAAGGATGTCAAATGGCCTCAGGGAATAGATTTCAGCATCAAAGACAGCGGCAGTGCTAGACATGAACTGCTGCAGAAGGCAGCTGCCCAACCCTACCTTACTTCATCAGTAAAAGCACACCCAAGTGAAGTGCTGCCAGTGATTCAGACTCAGTCATACAACTTCTCTTCAGCCACATGCCAAAAGCCCAGGTCATTCCTTTTATCTGCTCTTGGTTTATGCACCCTATACATCTTCATCTCAGTAAATCATGTTTTTAATGAAGAGAGAATAGAAAAACTTTTCAGATTAGTTGGAAGCAATTATATTCTTTCTGCTTTTGGCCTAGAATTGCATGTATCAGAATACATGCCCAAATACAATGTAAAAACTGGAGAGGTGACACAAGAAAGGCACAAGGACAATGCAGCAGAGCTGCCTCTGCCTGGCCACATATAGGGCACCACTGCCCAGACAGGGCTTACCAGGGACAGGAACCTCCTGGCCTCACACCAGTGCATCCCCAGCTGCCACCACACACTGGGCTCAAGGAGCACTAGCGGAATTAGCATTGCCCTTGTGGAAAAAATAATGCATGCTTTATCACTGTTTTGGCGCGCCTTTCCCTATCAGCTCAATAGAGCTTGCTCTCAGCTCTGTCCCAGCACCCGTTTTGCCAAGACTAGAAGTGGAAAAGGGAGATGGGTTGGGAACTTGGAGAGAATGCTAGACTCACTGCTGAGCAGTGGTGGCCAGGACATCTCCCCCATTCCACCAGCACTACATGACAGCCAGTCCATTTGTGTGAAAGGCGACTCAACCCAGGGCTCAAGCACAGATGAAGACCTTGCTCCGCTGCATGAAGCACAAGGACCAGCACTGCAGCATGGCAAGGTACCAAAACATGAAACCAGGATTTCCATGGCATTGTCAACTCTCAACCAAGCAGTACTACTGTTAGGAAACAGACTTTCTCCAAAGGAAGTGGCAGCCTGAAGAGTGTCAGAAATGAGAGCCCCTGCAGAGAGCCATCAAAACAAGCTTCTCCTGTAACTGTCTCATGGGAGCAGTCTCTCAGCCTAACCTGGAAACATCTCAATCTACTGCTGTCCTCCACTCTGCTCTCATTGTAACCTGAAAACGAATCTCCTGAGAAGAGCACAGAATAGAACCAAAGCCCAGGTTAGCTATAACTAATATTTTAATTATATTTGGTCAACATTAAGAACACTAAAGTTCCAGGGTCACATCTGGATGCACTTTATTGTGCTGCACTAAAACCAGTGGGAGCTGCAATGGAGCAGCTCCCTCTTTCTGTACTGAGGCACGTGATCCTGACAGTAGCTGGCTCAAGGCTGGCTTTGCTATGTCAAATGCTGCTGTGAAAGCAGTCCTTGCAAATCTTCTTGCACGTATTTAAACACATATATTATCATATATATCATCACATATATTAATCACATTATCAGGGCTCACTCTGTCAGCCCTGACAGACTGCGAAATCACCACCACTAACACAGCATGAGCAGCTTCTCCTACATTTGCTTGCACCCACAGGCACAGTCTCGAGTCTCAGTTACCCCAGAACAATCATGATGCATGTAAGAAGAAACATTTACTGTGAGGGTGACTGAGTGCTGACACGGGTCGGCTGGGGGTGTTGAGCAGGCTCCTTCCTTGGACATATTCAAAACTTGGTGGGACACAGCCTTGAGTGGCCTGTTGTAACTGTTCCTGCTCTGAGCAGGGAGTTGAACTAGATGATATCCAAGGTGCCCACCAACCTCAGCAACTGTGATGAAGGTCACAAAGAAGACTGTGGCTGCACAAATGCCATTTAAAAAAAAAAAAAAAAGGACAAAGAAATAGAAGCTATTTTGGTAAAGGAAGGAACCAGATAATTTTAATTTTTTTCCTGGAGAAAAGTGGTTGCTCCATTCAGCCTACTGCAAAGAGTACTGCATACAACCTTGCCTAACACACAGTCTTCTGCTAATACAACTACTCTTTAAATGTAACAGTGGAGACACGTCCATCTGAGGACAATGTGAACACTGGGTCAGCTCTGCCAGCTCTCCAAAAGCAGAAGTCCTGCCCAGGTGTACAGTGCTTCACACCACTCTGCCACAATTATGCACAGGCATCAGCCCAGATCAAGAATCTCCAAAGAGAAGCCACTCAACCACCACCCACACCTGGTATGGTGCAGGCCAACAGCCATCTCCATCACCTTTTGTGTGGTTGCTACTGACAGGCAACAGCGTGGAGCTGGGGACAATGTCAACAGAACTGAATTGATTGAAGGGCCACCCATGTACAGATGAAAGCTTATCAAAGGTAACAAAACTGCAAGGAGCTCAACTTCCACAGCATACTTGTGTTTCCTTGTGGCACTGATGAGGAACTGTAAATCTGCAGTCAGTTTAACACACAGAGAACAGTTAATTACAGGAATAGCTTCATAGGTTACATTTTAAGAAATCTTGATTTTAATAAAACAATTTATCCAGCACATGCAGGACATTTCCAGAACAGACCTTCTTCACAGTTGCTACAGAAGACCTGAAACTGTACAATTGATATTAAAGTTTGCATCTTCTTTTAATAAGCATCTCTTCCCTGCACAGTTTTGTGTCTTTGATTCACAGTCATGGTTTACCCAATGACTTCACATTATAGCACAAGGTGGGAATGTATCTCATAGATAGGTATTTATATCTCTAGAAATACCGAAATCAGAACTCAAGTGTAAATAATTTACGTCAAAATATTCTAATTAATTAAAATTAATTACAACCTTAAAGGAATACAGTTTAATCAGCTTAATGCCAAGCGATGAGTGAATTGCCTTAAAGGTTCACCACTGAGTGATTTACAGCAATCACTGTAAGCCTGATATTATCAATGTAGGACTAGCAGACAAGACATCAGAAGTTCAGTGCACTGCTTACTTCAGCTGATTCAACGCACACATACCATCCCCTTGGTCACACAGAGGTATCAAAATTCATTATAGGACTTAATTTCACCTGAAATTGCAGAAAAGCTTAAAAGAACCCTTTCTCATACTTCCGTTGTTGATTAAAATGTTAATACAAGATCTAACATCTATAGTAAGGAAGCATGACAAAAATCCATGTGCCTACACTTAATGACAAGTTTTCTGCACTTCTGAATTTCACTAATACAGTCTCAACTTAACCAAATGCAAGAAAACAAGGAGACACAAAAAGATAACATATTTCAAATTATTATGTCAACTGCCCTTTACTTAGAGGTACAGAAGAAACAGCCCAGATACTTCAGAAGCACCAGGAAAGAGAGTCCTTTAAACTTAAGGACAACAAATAGCTATTATCACAGTGATAAAATTAGCTCCCTTAGCAAAACTTTCAGACTACTTGCATGCTTTCGATTTTACAAGTCTGTGCCACAATCTCGTCCCATCGGGAAAAATGCCAATATTCAGTTTTAACCATTAACTTTAAGATCCTTCCTGCTCTCCAGCCTGCTGCCCATTGCGGGGGTCAAAGGCAGCACGCACAGCACTTAGAATCCACACAACCAACGCTAAATAATGATTATTATTATTATTGCTATTATTATTATTTCCTTTTTCCTTTTTTTCTTTCTTTGCCGTGGAAACACAAGTCGCTACTTTTAAGTCCCGGGTGGGTGCGTGCTTTCTATTCCCTCCCCAGTCAGCGGCGCTCCGTGCCGAGCCGTGGGAGAAGCAGAGCGCGGCGGGGCCCGTCCCAGCCGGACCCCCGCTGCCATCCCTGTGCGGTGCCGGCCGCCCCGCTCCGTGCCTGCGGAGGGTCGGGGAGCGGGCGCAGCCCCGCGGAGCAGCGGGGCAGCCGGGCATCCGCGCGAAGCCCACCTGGCTGCCTCATCGTTCAGAGAGCAAAGGCCCCGCGCCGCCCCACGCCGGCTCCCCGTCCCGGCCCGTCCCGTCCCGTCCCGCTCCCACGTCTCCCCGTGAGAGGGTCCCGCGTGTGCACCCGGTGGCGCAGCCCGAAGGAGCCGCCCCCGCGTACTCACCGCGGCGGACACGGCGCTGAGCTCGGCGCTCAGCAGCAGCCCGAAGCCCAGCCAGAGCCGCATGCTGCCGCGCACCGCACCGCGCCGTCGGTCCCTGGGCGGCGGGGCGCCGGCGACTCAGAGTAGGGCTCCGCGGGGCCGGCCCCACATGCGCGACTCTGCCCTCCGTCGCGGCCGCGGCGCCTGCAATGCCTCGGGGGCGAAGGACTCGCCGCGCCGTAAACGATGGGCGGTGGCAGCCCCCCTCTCCTCCCCCCGGGCGGGGACCCTGGGAGGGCGCAACCTCGCCCGCTCCCGTTCCCCGCTGGCCGCAGTTCCTCCGCCTCCTCCTCCCCGCCGCGGGTGGGTAGTGGGGCGCGGGGGGCGCGGGCGGCGGGGGGG
>WBMZ01004197.1:0-45566 GCA_013400975.1 Atrichornis clamosus
GGGGAGGGGAGAGGGGAGGGGAGTGCTCAGTCTCACTGGGCAGATTCTACTTTGAAACTGTATTTCTTTTTTCCTAACATGTTTAGCAGTATTCACCGCACTTTACTGTACTCTCTCAATGGCAGTTCCTGCATTAGAAAACTACTTACCTTAGGATTCCCCTGTACTGAACAGGGAAAGGTAAACCACAGAGACCTCAAATGGACCTCCTCTCCCCAGGGAATGTGCAAACAGCACAAGGTCATTTGCTGTGACTTGGAAAAGTCTGGCACCTAAATTAATTTGCATGTATCTGTTCCTAGAAGAGCCCACATTTCATACAATATCACTACCTCATAGCAGCTAATTTAGAGAACAATGCTGGTAGGCAGCTTCTTCATAGCTAGACTCCAAGCTAGCATTGTAACATTGATGATTATTGCTAAATATCAGCCTTAAGATCTTAATTTGAATCAGAAAATACTGAACTCAACACAGGAGTTTGGGTGCTTTAAAGTGAAATGTGTTTCTAAACTTTTAAACAGGATTTCCTATCTGGGAGACCATGAGACATAGGTTTAGGTACTTGCCTTTTTCTGTAGGGTTACTGGAGGTACTCATGGACCTTACTCAGTTGTTCTGTTACTTGCTCTATAACTGGACTTTTCTGCAGTGCTCTGAGCATTTAAAGAACGTGAAGATGTAAATTAGAATAAGAACAAATTTTGGGAGTTCTGAGGGTTCCATAAGTCTTGAAGAAACTTATAAACCATGAAAGAAAAATATTCGCAAAATTCATTTGAGAATATAGTTAGCTTGTCATGGGACAGAGAAAACACTTGTCCATGCATTGCTTAACCTTGTATCACACTTCTTCTCACAACAGCAACAAATGGAAACCAGGCAGGGGGAAAAAAAAACCAAACCCACTGTCAAAGTCAGAATTTATCTTAAACCTCTGAAAGGGAAAGAAAACAGAGATGTCTTCTAGAAATAACAAAAAAAACATGATTATTAGTAGCATCTTTATGATTAATTTTGTGTGTTTTAATACACTCTGACTCATGGCAACTCCAGCAGGAGATGTGGCCTCTCTGTGGATAGTGATAGAGATACTCAGCAGGACCTTATCCCTGCCCAGAAAGTCAACACTGTAAGTAGACATCCTATCCTTCCTATTTTCTAGATGGGTAACCAAGGCATGGAGAGATGAGATGACTTTGAAAGGTCAGTACTAGAGCTCAGAACTTCTACAGCATATTCTGGTCCTTAGTAGGCTCTGAAGTTAAGTAGGATTTTATTTTCTTTCAAGATATGAGACATAAAATGCTTCAAAATACTGTTCCAAGGCTTTCTAAAATGAACCACTACGGTTACAGCACTTAATTGCAATTAGGGGTTACTTTCAGCTCCTTTCAGAACTGAAAGGATTTTGCCTGCCTATGAAGACAAACCTAATGCTGAAGTATGTCTACACTGAGATTTTTTTTTATACTAGTGATAGTTTGCAAAAACAGACAGACAGATAAACTGATTAACTGACAGACAAACAGACAGGCTCAGGTTATTCAGAGTCAGAATTTATTTCCCTGTTCTTGCCTTGAGGTGATTTTTTTCTCTTTCCTTCTGTCATTACCACAAGGGTTTTCTGCTATGATGCAGAGAAAAGTCAAAGTATGTGTGTGTGAAAACATAGACAATAAATTAGAAGATAATGAATAACTAAAAGAACATCCCCAAGCTATTCCTCACAATATTTTTTTCTTAAATTCAGATAAAGACTGAATAGCCAAATCAGAGTTTGACAACTCATGAGCTTTCTTTTATGTTTATTACTTGCCTTACATACTCCTCCTCATATATTAGCCCTATTTTCAGTGTCTGGAGAGATTACTAGTGGCTAGGTCTCCAGGCAACACTCTTGAAGACTTTAGATTTCATATAAATTGTATGTCATATTTTGTCATTCCCATTTTGATGTCCCAGACTTCATAGGTCATCCCAGTAGATGCCTCTGTTCAGGCAGCATAATCTCGCCTTTAATATATTTCAAATTTAACACTTTGTTGTCATATAATTGCAGAAGTGGAAACAACAATTTAATCGTATCAATAATTCTAGGAAAAAAAGCTTTTTTCTATAACCCTAATAGTGCATTTTCTTTGGTGTTTGGCACAGGAATAATTTGTGAAATGTTATTGATCTTTTTTCACTCACAAAAAGGAAAGAGAGAGAGATTTTTATGTCGAAGGACACAGATTAGTGGAGAATGATGTGATACCATTTTTGCCATACTGATCTCAGTATATTTGGTTTTCAACAGTTTGTGCTTCAGATTTAATAGACACTACTATCAGATAACAATTTTTCTTTGGGACTCGACAACAGGATTAAGAGATGGCTTCATTGACTTGTTGCCTTTTTTGACTTATGCTGCTTTTAAACAAGAAGTTGCTCAAAAGAGGCAAACCTTCCCTACACTCTGATAACTGTAGCCAAATATCTTGAGTACCTAAGTCAAAAAGACACTCAGCCACGGAGTACTCCCTGCACAAAGGCTTAGTCTAAGTTTCCTAGAAATAAACAAGGGAGGTAGGGATTTACTCTTCTTTCCCATTGAACTTGCATCAGGTTGCTCTTAACAGGTTAACATCAAAACAAAACAAAACAAAACAAAACAAAGCAAAAACCAACCAACCAAACAAACAAAAACAAACAAAAGAATGGTTCACAACACTATAGCAAATTTTCACAGCAATTCAGCTTTACAGAGACTGGAGGATCCTTTCTTCCTGAAAACCTGGGTCTAGATAAGGATTCCTGAAAATTTGGCCTCTAAGACTTGATTAAAGAAGCCAGTATCAATAATGGAAATACAATCCACATTCCGCAATCCTTCTTCAGTGTTGGAGCCTCAATAATCCCTGCAGCCTTCAAATCCAGGAACACCTACACTCATGTGAATCATATTTCTTTATGGAAGACCTTGAGAAGGATTTAATATCTGCACCTCCTCTTGCTCCCAGGGCATCTCACATCCTAGCAACAAGCAGATAATGAACTGTATTTATTTATTTATTTGGATCCTGAAGTGTTGTTATCAATGACATATGCATTATTGAATTTGAATAGTATATCTACTTGCAATAAACTCATATGGTTCTTCAAGCCCCATAGTACAGAGCACACAGATCACTGGCTTTTCCTTACACAGACCTTCACTGAATTGAATTATTAAGTTCCGCTGACGTTCTATACAGACGTTTGCTTTACATCGTGCTACATATTTTCTCATTACATTTTACTATGATTTATTTATGACAATCCTATGCATATAAAATCTCTGCTCTGAAGATCACATTGCAGTGACCGAGCTGGCATTCCTGGAAAAGTTCACAGCGATGATTCACAAGTGATTCACTCTCTACAATGCTCTTTTCTCCTCTGAAGTGAGTCCTTGGCATCCCATGTTTGCTTAGAGAGGCACTGTCTACTTAAATCTTCACCTCGTGGTTTTTTAGGACTGGCTTCTACAAGAAGTGCGTAAATGGCTATACAGGCATTTTAAAAGCTGGAATGCTGAAACATATCTCCTCATTACGTACTTCTACGAATTTGTAATCGTATCATATACCAAGACAGATGTGAAGTATTTGTGTGTCTGTGCTCAGAGTGCCTCTTTTAGGTTATAGGCAGCATTTGTCCAAGCAACTCAAAATATGCTGGATGTTGGCTTGTTCCTACTCTAATTAAGCAAGAGAAATGACAGCCCAGCACAGACAGGGTATTATTTACTGGCGTGCTGAACTCTTGCAAATATTTTATCAGTGAGTCAGGGCGCAGTGTATAAGTGTAGACAGAGCAGACAACTGTCTGCACAGCACGCTGCTGGGGGTATGGAACAGTTGGGAAATGTCTCCTCTTGCTGTACCTAACAGTTCATAATGCTCAGCAGCATTTGGGGAGAAAATTGGGTGTGTACAAAGAGAGTTCCAGGTGGAAAAAGGGGCAAAGTGTTTAACTAAATATGGGAGCAAAAAAAATATTTACATGGGCAGATAGGGATAGAATCACAGAATCACAGAATAAGCTGAGTTGGAAGGCACTCACAAGGATCATTGAGTCCAACTCTTAAACTTGCACAGGATCATGAGAAGTTTGGCTTTTCTGTTGAAGGGCTTTTAACTGGCTGGATGTCGTAGTCAGAGGAGATTTTCAATGGCAGACTCTTGAAGGATATTCTGTCTCTGAAGATACTGCTGTATTTTTGACAGTTCTTAACCTTTCTACTTCTCAGTAAATAAAACAAATAAAGCAGATATGACTTGTTCATGTCATACAAGGTTTTTGGGCAGGCAGAGGAGGAAGAAGAACAACTACCAGTTCTTCAGGTGGTCACTACAGCTCTTGTGCTGTTCAATTGTGGTACCTACAAGTACATCTCCTCAGACAACAGCAAGTTTGTGACAAGGGCTGGAAGATAATCTGAATTACACTCAGTCAAAACCAAAAATATTGATGCTGAGGTTCACTTAGGAACTGCTCTGAGCTGGTTCCGGTCCCATCCTACAATGCTGTACTGGGATCCCAAGAACACACCTTCCACCTCTTGATTCTTAACCATGCACAGACTTCCTTTCCTTTTGGGTCTCTCTGGTACGTACTCGATCCTTACAGCTGCTGACCTTGTTAGTGTTTTGGTGTGCATTTTGTTGTAACATAGGGTGGTAACGTAACAGGATAACTCCAGTTGGAAGGGACATCAGATCACATAGTCCAACCTCCTGTTCAAACCAGGGTCAGCCATGAGGTCAAATCAGGTTATTTAGAGCTTTCTTAGCAAGACCGATATTTTAGTTGGAAATAATATCAAACTGGTAAAATATTAGAATGCTGGCTTCCAAGGCTATTCTTTTGTCTGGCAGCTGCTTGAGCTGTTGCTGGCATGGTTGCAGAAGTTGCTAACCTTTTTGGATGGTTTTCTCCTTTATCTCTATATAAACATCCTCCACTGGAAGGAGACATTACTCATGATAACCACACTGTGTGATGAGATATATTTCCTTTCATCTCAAATATTTTCTTGGAGAAAATATGAAAAAATTGTAAGTGACAATTTTCTGCTGGAACTTTGGTGTTTTGGGTTGGGATATTTTTTTTTTTGGTTTTATTTGTTTATTTGGTTGGGGTTTTTATTTCATTTCTGTTTGGTTTTTTGTTTGTTTTTGTAGAGTCTCCAGATATTTAAAGTCTGGATGGAATTTCAATACCAGAACCCCTGTCTGAGTCAGAACTACTCTTGCTCCCTCCATTTTGTAAATGCGACCTGGAGATTCAGAGACAAGATGAATTCATGATTTTTTTTTTTTTTTAATCTTGTCAGTTGTGTTTTGTTTTCAGTGGCACCTCCAGACCCTGCAGCACAATGTTGTGCTGAGCTGAAGTCCATAAAGAGATTTTAGGAAGTTTGCAATGAGGAAGAAGATAATAAGGATTGTAAATTGAGGGACAAAGTTAAAGTTTCACTCTATAACTAAAACAGATAGCGAGGATGAAGAATACAAAATTTGATTTTTTTTATTTTCCTATCCTGTCAGATCTTAATTATATGTAAGATTAGATGCACATTTTTCAGCTTCTATTCTGATCAGCAATGGATTGATTGATTGATTGCTTTTGGCAGAAAAAAAACCTCCAAACCAACAAAATATGCCTCCAAAATGTCAATATTTTTCACAATTTTGTTTTATTTATTGGTATTTATTTATTTGTAAGTAAAACATTAGATAAAGTGTCACTATTTAGTTTCATCTAATACTTAACAGATGCCTTATCTACAGTCTTTTGCTACCCCTAACATTACAAAAGATAAAGCTAATAGATAAATTAAACTATACTGTAATGCATAAATAGTCTCCAGTTGATTCTTAACACAACTCAGTTGACTTTGGTACGAGTTGCACTGGAGGTGAACTTGGCTGGACGTTTATGCAAACATAGTCTTGAAAAATTAAGTTTATAATGCAAACACTCTTGGGAGGTTGATTTGATACATATCCTCTCATAATATTTGATTAGGTTTTATTTCAAATGTGAATTTACTATGGTGTCATCTTTGCAATCTAGAACTGTTTCAAGGTTCAATAATTTTGTTTGATTGTGTAGTGATGCAGTCTCCAGAAGATAAATAAATGCAAATAAGGGAAGCAATGAAGAGCCACGTATGTGATGTAAGAGATCAAACAAAGTGCCTGAGGGGAGTGAGCAAAAGAGAAAGAAAGAAAAAAAGCTATCATATAAAGGAAAATAGGATAGAGTCAAAAGACATATAAAGCCATTTTTCTGTCTCATTCACACCAACAGATGATTTCCCTTGCATTATAACCTCAAAGGCGTTAATGCATCCAATTTTTTCTTTTTTTTATTCAAAGCTCAATTACTTCCATCATTTCTTTTGGGACATCTGTACTTACTTCATTAGAGCACACAGATGAGACATATTTCCTTGACATCTGGCCAGTTTGTTTCTGGGTTTTTGTTTTGTTTTTTTTTTTTTTCTTTCATTTATTTGTTCCTGCATCTCACAGTTGTTCAAGGTTAACCCGACAATAGCATGGGATTCCTTTCACCACATTCCAAAGGTTTTACTTTAGGATAGGCTATCCACTTGGTGTCTGTGGAAATGGTAAGGCACCTTCAGAGCATGATTTCTTTCCTCCTGAAATAAGCATCAGGCAGGTCGGATGGATTGTTTTCTGCAGGTACCTTTATCCACCATTGTTTTGATGAGATTTGCTGTTTGGTTTTCAGTGCCACTGGAGATACCCTAAGATCCTAGACACTTTCCAGCTGCCATTCCAGAGAAGCATGTAACTCCCAGAAGACCTGAGCCATACTGGCCAATTCTGTGGTAATGTCTTGGGTCAGTAAACACACCTAGAACAGCATTATAGAGTTTTGGCAACTAATCACAAGTTATGGTTGAAAGTCCCACTTACGCTTTGCTCAGAAGACATGACGATTAGTTTGTCCTGGTATTTGTATTTTTGTGCTGGTTTTGAGTGTCACTGGTCACAGAAAAAAGTTAATATGTGGTTGAGGCTCAAATCTTAAAAAGGCTGAGTCACTTTGTGCAGGAAACAGGAGGGGTGAGATTCAGGTGCCAAAGAAAGGGCCACTGGGTGTCCTGTCAGATCTCCTGGGCAATCTTGCCTGGCACTTCAGAAGGAGCTTCATTCTGTGTCTGCCAGAATAATGTGGATGTCTCAGAAGCGTTGAAGACACTAAAAATGACCCAGGCACCCACTGTTAAAGACTTGACTCACTCTCTACATCTGTCTACTGATCTAAAACCACCTCTTTTATGGGACTTGATAGACTGAAGTTAAGTGGGCTGGAATCAAACCAAGGTACAAACAAAAGCTCAGGCCTGATGTGAGGGAAGAGAGAGTGAGAGCCTGACTATATCACATAATTTTAACACACCATGATAAAGATGTACAAAAGCTTTTGCAAATCCTTTACCACCTAAGGATGGTTTACTCCTATCCTAGTCTGCATTCCCTGGAACTGAAATGGCAAATATGTGGCACTAAATCTCTAGATATAACTTTAAATTTACTTTCTAACACATAGTAACTAACCCAGACTAATGGCTTTCCTCAAAAATGTTAAAACCAATGGAAGATTTGTTTTAAAAAGGCACAGATTGCTCAGATTTGAAGGCTTTTACTCTCCTTTCTATGCATCCTAGCCAGAGCTTGCTATCAGTCACCTCTCTACCTTTCCAACACAAGTGCAATCCAGGCACCACAGATTATTTTAAATTAGAATATATTAAACAAAAAAAAAGAAACTAGTAACCAGCACAATTCCTAAAACTGGCAAAGAAAAATTAACATAATAATACTGACAATACACAAGTCTTGGCATCACCAGAGATTTAAGTTCATCTCAATCTGATTTTGGTTCTTGAAGCAAAATAATCTAGATCTAGCGCTCCTGAAATGGATAGAGATCTTACAGGTGCCCTAATTTCAATATTTCAGTAATATATGTTTTTCACTGTCCCAGCAGTTCATCCTAAAACCTTATTCAAGGGGAAGACATAAGCAGAGCCTGGCAAGGGTAAGGAAAGATGGTTAAGGCACTTAAAGATTGAAAAAGTCAATCCAGTACACCTGCACCTGCTCTAGTAAGAAGCCATAAAACCCCAGGGCTTTATTCCTGTGACAAAATAGTAATGAGGGAAGGAAATGTCACCAGATTGAACTACTATCAGAGATGTCACAAGCAGGGAAAAGAGACTGGAAGGGATATTAACCCACATCGTCATTGCACTGTTAAGTGGTCCTTCTCAAATGACACTAGTTTCTGTTTATAGATTGTTATGTTCATTTCCAGGCTCTAATCAACAACACTAGAAATTACATTTACAGAGTTGTGTCTTCAAGTAGAATTCCTTGCTGCTCTTTCCCTGGAGAAGGTGGCTCTGTTTGTGTGTGTAAGTGTGCCTGTACGCACATACACACATATGTGCGTGCTCGGCTGGGGTACATCCAGAAAGTGTTTTCTCAATATTTCTGAACACTTTCAATATTTTCACACATATGGGACACACAAACATCACGCAAAGCTTCATAAAACAAGGCTATGGAAAGGGATAGCATATAGAATGAAGTATGATATGGTAGCTGGTCCTTACTCAATGAGGAGTGAATTTAGGTCTAACTACCAGATGGCAGAGCTGAACACAGAAAATCCATATGTGTGATGGCAGCTAGGGACAGCCGTTGACATACTTGCTTTTCCAGCCAAATGCCTCAGCAGATGCAGAGTTTTACACTTTAACATTACAATATGGCACTAAAACCCGTGAGGAGAGTTATATGCAGGAATCAAAGACAATTTAAAGGGACACCACTAAATTCTGTCCTCTTCCCAGCACATGTGGGGGGCTTAAGGAGTGAAAGAAAGGGATTTTTTTTCTCCTTTTCCTCAAGTAATAAGTCACTAACTATTTTTCCTTATAATATGAGAAGGACACTAAAGAAAGAGAGAGAGAGAGACTAGTGATTAAAAAGACAAATCTATGGTTTTATTTCATTGTGCTGACATATTAAAAAAATGCCCACATCTCCTCTCGTTTAAATGACATAGCAACTTAGGAGTCTTAGAATCAGCAAATAAGTATGGGATAAAAATCATTAAATATATTTCTGAAGCTGATAATCTAATTTCTGTGTGACTTTCCTTTTTTTTTTTATTATTACAATTACTCTTTTTTTAAATGTCGTATCAAGAAAAGAGAATTATCCTGTGTACTTAATTCAGAAGTCATAAAGTCCTACTAAGTTATGTATCAAATTATATTACTTTGAAATCTGAGGGGGTCTTGCAAAGATCCAAGTGCACATTCAAGGTCAGACATGGGTTTCACAGAATCACAGAATGTTTTGAATTGGAAGGAACCTTAAAGTTCATCTAATTTCAACACCCCTGCCAGGGGCTGGATCACCTCCTACTATGCCTGGTTATCCCAAACCGCATTCAGCATAGAATCACAGAGCTAAAATGCTAAGGTCTTGGAAGTGACCTTAAAGATCCTCAAGTCCCAACCCCCTGCCATGGGGAGGGATACCTCCCCCCAGACCAGGTTGTTGAAGGCCTTATCCATACTAGCTTTGAATGACACCAGGGTTGGGGCATGCCCAGCTTCCCTGGGTAACCTGTTCCAGTGTCTCACTATCTTCACAGTTAAGAACCTAATCCTAATAACTAACCTAAATTTCTCATCTTTTGATTTTTGCCCATTACTCCTTGTTGTATCATTACAGTTTCTGATCAAAAGTCCCTCTCCCACTCTTCCAAGATCAGAGTAGAGGGAGAATCCCCTCCCTCGACCTCCTGTCCATGCTCCTCTGGTTCCAGCCCAGGATACTTTTGGCTTTCTGGGTTGTGAATGCTCACTGCTGGCTCATGCTGTTTTTCATCAACCATCACCCCCAAGTCTTCCTCTGCAGAACTGCTCTCAATCACTTCTCCACCCAACCCATAGGTGTGCCTGGGATTGTGTTGACCCTGGGCTTGGAGGAGGTGATTCTTTAAATTCAGCCACATTCTTGGTCCCCTCTTCCCTCCAGGGCTCTATTCCATGGAACTCTACTGAGTAGGCCCTTGAAGAAACCAAAGTCTGAGCTCTATAGATGAGGGCAGCGAGTTTGCTGCGTGATGTCCTCACTGCCCTGAGGATCTCAAACTCCACCTTCTCATGGCCGCTGCAGCCAAGGCTGCCTTGGAGCATCACATCCAACTCCTCCCTGCTGGTGAGGACAAAGTCCACCATGGCACCTCTCCTTGTTGGCTCCACAATCATTTGTGCAAGGCCTTGAATGTGGCCTTGAACACTTCCAGAGACGGGGCAACCACAGCTTCTCTGGGCAACCTGTTCCTGCGTGTCTTTGAAAAACTGCTTAGGTTGAAATCCTAGAAATGTTTAAGGCTATAGCAAAACTTTCATTTTTTTTTTACTAAGGCTAGAACTTCACCCTTAATCTCTTTATGCCTCTGTCCTTTTCTTACCAGGTTTTGTTTTCTTGTCTACTTAGATTATAAGCTTTTAAGTGCAGAGACCACCTTCTGCTGTCTCTATCTACTGAAGTTAATGTATCAGGGCTGAAATCCTGGCTGGAGCTTTAGGCACTATTTTTATATACTAGATGATATTGGAAAATGGGAATTTCTCTTGGCTTTCTTGAGAAATAATTCTCAGTACTGATTTTGTTTAACTGCACATTTCATTTGTACTTCTGGCTTATGTTGGCATTAGTTTTAGTGTGCAAAAATGCTTTAATAGGAAACTTGCAAACAGGAAGAGATTTGGATTTTGTGAGGATTTGAGTATTTGCTGAGAAGCTGAGAGAACAACTTTCAGTATGAAATGTTTACTTACAATGAGAGGAAATGGTTAACTGCTCCTCTCACTACTCTCAGACTGAATACAAAGGATAAATCACACTTCATGTGAAAAAAGGCACCTATTTCTCTACATTGATCACAGAGAGGAGTTAAAATAGCTAGTTTGGCTAGACGTCTAAACTCCAGATGATGAAACTTAACCTAAGGGTCTTTTGGATCAGGTCATAAGATATTGCATTCTAACACCATAACGTACCTTCAATTTTTAAACACAGTTTTCCATTGATTTTGAAGAGAAGCTCCTAAAGAAATCAATGTCATGCTATTGCCCTTGTGCATACACATACTCTAAACCAACAAAGTAAGACTTATAAATCTGGAGACTGATAGAGAAGGTTCACCACACTAACAAAACTTCTTATCAGGACCTTCCCTAAAACACGGCCATCCTCCGCTGGAGAGAGATGTGATGTCTGGTTAAAAGACTTTATCTACTCTCAGTCTTATTAGTTCAGGAAATTAGTTCCTTTATTAGCTTTTGGATTAAATAAATAAAGGGGATACAATTTCATTTTCAATATTGTCTAAGTCTTTCCACCAAAATGAAAAGGAAGCAGTTTCTGATTTAAATATATCTAATATCCTGTAATATCTTCTTCTGTGCCATTTACCTGTGGAGATGTTTAAAAATGCAATGCAAACTGCTACTCTAGCATGCTGCTAACTCCTGAAGCTCTCATGTGTGAGTTTAACTTTGAATCCTATTGTTATTGTAATCTCCTGGATTAGGAGTGTTGCACAATTTAAATTTTATATTGTCATTTTCCTTATGCCCAATTTATCAGATGAAAGATAATAATCATAGGATTAAAATCTGGATAAATAAATTAAATTTTTTAAAAAGAGTCAGAAGATATGCTATCAAAGATACGCACATTTGCTGAAAAAATCTTCATTTCCTGATCTATTGTCACTTTACATAGTTATTTCTGTGGGAAGTTTAGCTGTGTTTGGTTTTGTACTAAATTTCTGGAAGAAATTTAGAGTAAAATTAGAGATAGTTTTGGATGGGCTTTGATAGAGTTCCTGCAGGTTTTAAAGGGGGAGAGTAGAAGAATTAAATGATGCCGGGATGCCTAAGAAAGAAAACAGTAGAGCTATCTTTTGTTGCTATTGTGGTGTCACTTCAATAAGAAAAGATGAAAAAAGAATTCTTAGAAATTGTTTAAGTCTAAGTGAGATGACATAGTAGAATCATTGCCTCATGAAAACAAAACTATTTTGATTTCAAGGCATTTAAGAGATACAGAATTTGTCCTGTTAAGCTCAAAAGAGCTAAGTAGGGCTGCAAGTCACAGAAGAAGTGGGGTCTGCAAATACATTTCCCAACACAGTAAATCACGTATGTAAAACAGCTCATTTGCAAATTTCTATGAAATAGTGTAGATTTTTGTTATATTTAGTGAGAGGTAAAGCAATATGGAATACTTGGCCAAGCAAATTATTTTCTGTGTTAAGGTTCCTCTGCACAATTTAACTGTTGGGATATACTAGAGAAACTAAGTTACACTTTTCTTTCTTGTCTAATGACAAAATTTAATAAACTGGACACAAAAGTGACTGGATATGCTTTTTTTCTTTTTCATGTTCACTGAAGAAAAAACATGTCTGATCCCACAAAAATTGTCCTCAAAAAGACAGAAATTTTAAACTAATTGATGTTTTGTTGAAAAAGTACCCAGTTATTTGTTCTACCAAGCATATTATTTATATTTACGGACTGAAATAAAAAAGTGAAATAGAGGATTGCAAGAAGAACATATTTCTTCACTCTGTTTCAAAGACCTACATTGCTCCCAAAAAATGTCTGCCTCAGTCTTCTGGTTCCTATATCAGTAAATCATTAATCCAAAGTAAAAACAGTGCTATGAATTTAATAGAAATACCTTTTCTACTAGAGAATAAGTTTTGATGAGAATGCAAGAATGTTATCCAGGCAATAATGCATACCCCTTTACCATCACCACATGTGATGACTTTGTCAATATCACTGCAGCCAGAGTTTCACAAAGAGTTTCACAAATACACTTCACTAAGATACCTGAGGGCATCATAAAACCAGAGGCTTGTCCTGGAGTGTATAAAACTCCTGAAACAAAACAAAACAGAGCAAAACAAAACAAAAAAGTCAAACAAGAGCAAAACACTCAACCATAAAACCAACTTTCTTTATCCTTGAATTATCTAAATAATTTCTATGATCACATTAGAGGGCATACTTATTTTCTTTCTAACCTAGCTGTGTTATTTGCTGATAAATATTGCTTTATAACTACTGCATAATAGGAAGGAAAACAGGAAGAAAAGGGAGGGAAATAGAACAGACAGAAAGTAAAAGAGAAGCAGAGAGATGAAAGGAATGAGGTTTATTCATTGTCCTTAGGGTCCCGTGCAGGGCCAGCAGTTGGACTTCAATGATTCTTTGTGGGTCTCTTCCAGCTCAGGATATTCAGGATATTTTATCCTTCTATGATTGCTAGTTATTTCAATTACTCATTCTCTCTGAGGATGATTTTGTAGAATCTTTTATATGTGAGCAATAATTTGCAAGGCTCGCATTGACCATGAATTTTGTGTCTCAAGACCTAAAATCTGCTTTAGAGAAGGGAGATAGCAAAAAAAAGAAATAAACCAAGAAGAACTTTGGTAGAGTCATCAAAGGCTATAGATGCACTTGTTAAACAGCCAAGTGCAAGGACAAATCACCTGATTGATCCTATAAAAATCATCTGATCGATCTTTTATGATCATTTGTATTCTGCCCAGCCCTGCATTGCATGTGTTCTTGGCCACATCCTGACAGCTGCATGTCTCTTGGTTGATTATAAATCCTCAGCAGAGATGAAAGGGATTTTTGATAAGCTAATAACTGACCTATCTCTGGACCTTCAATCATGTCCTCTGACAATGGATTACAAGGAGAGTAAGATACTCTGAAATACTATGATTTTCCAAAATGACTTCATTAAACTCTCTGGGATTTCTGGCCTAAGGTCTTTGTAAGAGGATGATAAGTGACTCTTGGTCATAGAAAATTGTCATTATATAATTTCTGCTGGATGTCTACATTTACTATACTAAGATTTAAGTACAAATTTGGCTCTATAAGCATTATGGAAATTGGCTAAGAGTGATGTGATCATCAGGAGTAAATTCCAATTTAAAGAAATCAGTACTTTTTCCATTTGTCAACTCCATGGAAGGATCCAGAAGGTGCCAATGCCCAATTTTGGTCCCGATTGCAGTCCAAATTATCAGTAAGGAAAATGAGAAAAGTTCAGGTCTCCTTTCTTAGACTGTTTTCCTTGCCTAGGCTGCCACTGCTGCAGTCTCAGCTCTGTTTGCTTAGCATGTCTCAAGAACAAAGAAAAAAAATTAGAAAATAAAATGTCAGACTACAAGAAGAAAATTCAATTACTTGAGCCCTCAATCATGCCTACAAGTGAAAGAAAGCAGATCAATAGATTTTGCTGTAATGTGGCCCATTAAGTGTTTCTCCTTCATGCTGTATCTCTGTGAAGATTTCTATTTCCCAGAGATATATGGAAGAATTCACTGTATAATGTGGGGAACTGACAAGAAGCAAGAATAAGGTCAATAGAACTGAACCGAGGAACTTTTCTTTGTGTGACCACTTGATTTTTTTGCTACTATTTTTTTCATTTTCTGGTGAAAAGATGGGTATAAAAACTACACACAGAAGCTCTAGTATTAAGCCTGTACTATATTTTCATAGCTCCCTTGATGTTCCTGGCTGTCAAGGACAAAAAGGCCATCTAGTCTGAAACCTTATACCACGTGGGCAATAAAGTTTCTCCTCCAGACCTTTGTGCCAATCCAAACAAATTAAGTAGAAGAAAAATTACCAAGGAGTGAGGTGGTAGTGTCAAACTTGGGAAAGTTGTTCTGGTCCTTACTTCTCCCCAGACCTCCTGGTGAAGGTCATTCGACCATTCACTGCCTAAGGTCCTTGTTTGCATTATGCAGACATTCAAAGATGCATTTCTTGAGAAATGTATACTAAAAGTTATATGCAAAAGGTGCTGCTGATTGTGAGGTAAATTGATTTTTTATGGAGTACATTACTCAGAAGAGGTAACCTAATCCCAGACTCATTAGCCCGTCCCTGCAATCAGTTTAATTAGACTTGAAAAAAAAGGTGACTTCTCGGTTTGGGTAGACCGCACGCTTTCAGAATGCAAGTGAATATGTTCACAGAGCAAACCAGCTCGTCTGTAGCTAGTTAACTTACATGAGTACACAGCTGAACTTCTGATTAAATATTCATGCATCCAATAAGTCGTAAGAGGAGGACCATATAAGCAGTTCACAGCAGTCCAGAACTACTGTGTACTTTAGGAAAATATATACTTTTGATGCTAAATCTTTAAATAATGGATAAATCAGCTTAGCATTCTTTTAAGCTATTCCAATTTTTAATAATTCATCTCAGTTAATATAAAGACATATTACTCTAATACTTAATATTATCTGATTAATATTAAACTATATTAATTGAATTTAGTTAAGGTTAATTACTAGTTAATGTACTGGTAAAACCTCCTGCAGTAGCTTTTGGTTACCTTTTTTCTTTTTTCTCCTAAAATTTCTTTTGAACCTGATTGAAATTCTATCAGTTGTGTTATTCCAGAGGATCACCTATCCCTTCTCATCTATGAATATTTTATAATATTTTCCATGAAAAGCATGCAATTCATTTGCCATCTATTTTCTTAGGTATTTGTGCATTTTTTAATTATTTGTAGAATTTTCATTTTTAAATAAATGAATGAATGAATGAATGAATATATAAATTATATTTTCACTATTAGAAATTTAACTCCTTGAACCTTTAGGCATACATTAAGCAATTTATCTGGTACATAATTTGGTACATAATAATTGAGAGCTGGCTAGTATTTTAAACATTCTACCAACTTTAATATTTCACTGAAAAATTGACCATATGTGGCAACTAATCACATGGAATCTCTTGTTTTCATCTCTAATAACCTTCTTCCTTTAGTGTTCTGAGCCTACACAAACAATAAAGCCCTATTTCTACCTTTTTTATTACTTTTTGTTCCATTATGTTTGTATTTGTTATGTTTGTGTTTGTTATTATTTCCTGGTGTCCATGATCTATAAATAATAGGAAAGAAGATGGTTTTTTTGTCAGATGCAACATGTGGAGAGATTAAAAACAAAACCAAACAAACCCGTGACAAACCCACAGAAAAACCAACAAACAAAACCTGAACAGTAAATGTATCCATCTTCTTTTCATTCAAAGTTTATTTACAGTTTCTGTTGGACGGGTCAGAGGAAGATAAAAGATCCTCTGCTCTGAACAACCCAGTCAAAGCTGCTTTTATACGGAAATGCCCTAAGGCTGTCAAAAAGGACCTTGACTGGCATCTGGAATGAGCCATTATCCTGGCAATGGTTTGCCATATCCCAGGATGGTATGTATTATCATATCCCTGGATATTAGAAGTTATCATAAGCCTTACTAGCACAACTTGCAGATTTTGGATTGTGTTCATGAGAACAGATTTTTCCAACAAGTAACTTGCCAAAGGCTTGATATAAAAAGTACTTATGCCTAATGTCTGTCATTCCGTCTATGCCAGTTCATTCTTCCTGGGCTGGACTGGATCCACCCTGGCATCCGAAATGGAGTAAACAAAGTCACTAGCTACTGAAGACTTTGATGTGACCTGAGTTATTTTTACAGGCAGTTGCCATCAGGATGGTGACTTTATGTACCATGTCAGGGTTGACCAGTGGTCTCAGAATGTCTGACATTTTTATGGACCTGTTCATCTCAGAAAGACTTCAAAATGCCTTATGATTTGAATTTATCAGGAAATTGTCATCTCTGTGAAAGAGCACAGCTGCTGGTAAGTCTTCATTTGATCAATGGATGCATGCATCCTGAACTTTTGAAGCATGTATTCATATTCTTTAAAGTCCTTAGAGCTGTGCACATAGCTGGGGATTATATACCTTTTTGACATTTCAAACAATACCAGAGTAATAAAATTTCAAACCAAATAAATTCTGCATAGACTGTGAGAAATTTTATCTTAGTGGGAGAAGAATGGATTGATGGAGAGACAGACAGACTGACCTACATATTATAGCGATTCTCAAATTATTTTTGTGGGCTACTGGAAAATTTGAAGTATTTATGTCCTTCAGAATGGGACATCCTGGGGTCTCTCTCTCTAAGTTCACCTCAATTATAAAAGGTCTTTGTATATATCTTATAACTTTAATTTTCTTCTAGAACTTTTTGGTACTCTGAATATGAAAAATAGATGGCATAAAGACCCCCAAAATCTTGCCTTTTTGTACTATGCCAATTTGCAGAGACTTCGGTATTTTTCATGAAATAAAGTGTAGCTCTACTT
The DNA here is from genome assembly GCA_013400975.1 of Atrichornis clamosus. Lineage (NCBI taxonomy): Eukaryota > Metazoa > Chordata > Aves > Passeriformes > Menuridae > Atrichornis > Atrichornis clamosus. The sequence continues at coordinate 17,373 of WBMZ01004197.1, forward strand.
TAAGAAAACATCACAATTATATCCCAAATAAGATTCATTCTCTTTTCTTCTGGTCCTTTATTACAGAATCAGTAAAAATAAATGAGGGATACATCATACTGCTACTAATTCAGGCTGGTATAATTTGGAGAACATGAACAAAACTCTATCACCTCCAGAACTCCAGAATGATCGTGTATATTTTGAAAGGGAAATATAATTAAATTGGAGCAAAATCGCATTGTTTTGTCGGTGACTTCAGCACAGCCAGGATTTTACCAAGAGTAAGTAATAAAAGCACAGATTAGATCATTGTTCAAATAGAAATCCCATGTATGCTTGCTGATTCCTTAGAGATTGGTTATTCATAATCTCTTGACTCTGTTTCAATAAGGTTGGGGGTTTAACTCAATATTTTTTTGGCTGCAGAAAGAAAGTTTTATAAACAGTATCTGATTGCCTGTAAGAGATGGGGTGTTTTTCACCTGCATGGTTTCCTTCTCCTTTCTAAACAGCATTTCATTTCAGTGCTTTCCAGCAGAACCAATGAAACTGTGATGTAAATGTAAGACTTATTTTGCTTTCCCATAAAGTAGCTTGTCTTTTTACAGATGATCTATGAAATCAAATGTGGGTACTGTAGCCTTTTTATTTTTGGGGGGTTTTTTCACCCATTTCCTTGGTGTTTTAATCAGAAAGTTCTACTACTATTATCTTGAGGATATTTTCCAATAAGTATTTAGACTGTTTTATTTTCTTTACAGACATTATACTTGTAAGTGATCCATATTCTCTTAAGACAAATGAGGTTTTAATTGGGATATTCAGTGAATTATTTTGAAAAGTTTGTTCACTTTAGCATCTTTGTTCACTCAAGTATTTCTGTTAAGTTAACAGGAAACTCTGGGTTTGATCTAAAAAAAAATTCCTCTGCTTAAAAGTCTGGTGGTGTTGAAGTCAATAATAATATTTGCACTGACTTCATTGAAAGCATGAGCTAGTCCCATGACTTGTGTGTTTGTAGTTGACAGAAATTCCCTAGGACCAGGTTCTCAAAGAGCATACAATGGGTTAACACCACTAAAGTAAATAGATCTCTGTGGATTTACACCTTCTGGGGCTTCAAGGAAAATGCTTTACAGGAAATGCATAGAAATTATGAAGTCTGTAGGAGGGAAAACATCCAGCTGAGATAGGTTGTTGCAGTACAAGGATGAGGTTGTAATGGCTTGTCTTCCCAGAGCCTAGAAATCCGGCCCGCTCTGCAAAGCTGCATTTTTACTGTTTGGTACAGAATGCTGGGCATGATTCTGCTGCTGCCTGGCAGGATCACACACCCTACAGGCCCACAAGAACTTCAGCAAATCCAGGCCACAGAGGTAGGAACTGTGTTGCAAGTAATAGTCACAGTCATTTCACAGATCACAGATGACAGTTTCTACTAAGTTGGATCATCTTCCGTTAGTGTTATTTTTCAGACTTCTGTAATTTAGGTGGAATCTCTTAATGCCAGATAGTTGTCTCAGGATTAAAGCAATTTTCTAATTTAGGAGAATATTTTTTTTAAAAACTTGCCGACTTACTTGTTTACCCTACCAGAGTCCTATTTTTTTCTTCATGTATTTTCATCAAGGAATGTTTTCCATATAACAAATGAGGTCATTGTTTGGAACAACTGAGATGCTATTCCCAATTCCCTCTCCCATTTGATTCCAAATAATTTCAATTAAAATGTGATGTGGAAGTGGCTCCCTGATGAAAGACACTCTAAAAAAAGGAGTTTATTTCATATAAAGCCATCTGAAAGTTTTATAAGGAGCCTAGATGACTAATTTTCATTAAACATCTAATTTAACTTCTAGAAAGCTCTAGCTAGAAAAAGATCATGTGTGTGTTAATATGCCCTTATTAAAAGTTTTAAATCGTTCCTTGAAATATTATTGAACTAATGAAGCTTTTGACCCTACTTCTGAATAGAAGATACAAGAAAGATACATCATATTGCATATTTACTTACATCACACTCACCTGCTTGAAAACACCCGACTCATCTTGGCAGGAGTGATGAAACTCCTCATTAAGCTGTTAAAAAAAAAGAGAGCGAGAGGGAGAGAACTCTAATTAAGCAGCTTGATAAAAATTCTGACCCATAATAGATTAAATAAGCTTTCTGTTCAGCAATAATTCCTGGTACTAAGCAAGTCCACTGGGAGCAGGTATATCCGATACTGCAGGTTGATAAATAAATGTATTTACTGTTTGGAAAAGTTTCAGAAGGAAGTCTGCTTCTTTTATTTTCACTTTATTATTACAGACTTCAGAATACACTTCAATTTTTGGCATGTGGGAAGAAACCACTGAAATCTGTGGTTCTGCTAATTCTTTGATAAAGTGACTGATACATCCTTTTGAAGGGGAAAATGTCTTTTTTTTTCTTTTTTAATATAATTTTTGGTAATAGATTTTAACTTTTCCTTCTCAAAGGAAAAATGCCCCTAACTGCTTAAACAGGATTGCCTACTATTTTTTTTTTTGAGGATTTCAGTGCTGGAGTGCAAGCCTTGGCCACTTGGAGCATATATTTGAGAGTAATGCCATTAGCTGTAACAACCTGAACCGTTCACTGTCAACCAGAAAAAATAGTTCCATGCTTCCCAAAAAGTAATTGTAAAAACTCTCTGAAGGACTGATGCTTTGAGATAAACTACGTCCAAGGATATACTTCTGCAAATCTGTATTTAAGGTATTTAAAGCTTTTTCCTAAAGCAGGGCAAGGGATGGTGATCTTCCAAAATCAGGGATAAGCAGTGGTCTCCTGATTGCTATTTTTTATCTGGTTGGTTTTTGGTTGCTTGGTTAGTTTGTTGGTTGGTTGGTTGGTTGTTTTCTTCTTTCTGGCAGTACTCGCTCAAGTAAAGCTTTTTCTGGTGACGTTTGCTACCATCCAATGGGAGCAGCAGAGGGAGCTCGGAATGATTAGTCTGGATCAATCTTGGAGTCACCATCCCTGGAGATGCTCAAAGGCATGTGGATGTGGCAAGTAGGGGCAATGGTTTAGTGGTGTTGCTGGGTAAACAATTGGATTTGATGATCTTGGAGGTCTTTTCCAGCCTTAATGATCCTGTAACTCTGTGTCTGTCCTCATAAAGCTGAGTTTCTTCTTTTGTTCTTCTCAGTCCAGATATAATGACCTTCAGGCTGGTGGGATGAAAAATGCACAAGGTTATATACCTGTTCTGAATTCTTTCTGTGATTAAATTGTTTGCTTCCCTGCCTCTCATTGATGCTCTACCGCTGTGGATATAATTTGCCCAGCATGAAGTCTTACAGAAAATATGCACGACAACAAAAATTTTACTTGGGTTTCCTGTGAAAGCAAAAATTCCCAAACTTTCACCAGAAAGTAAACAAATGTTAAAAAAATTTAACAAAAAATTAGTTTTTACATATAGATATATATATGTAGATATATATATTCCCATTTGCAATTACTCTGTAATCCTTTTCACTGCTCACTTATGTCCACCTGCATTATAAAAACACGCTGAAGTTGAACCTTTATCATGAACTAAGCAGCATGAGTTCAACCACTGGCAAAGGTAGCTACCAGGGGTTATTTTACGTCAGAACATTGTGGAATACATCCAGCTATACATTCCTGCTCCAAAACTGTAAATTAACTCATTGATAAATAAAAAAAAAAAGTGTTGATGTGTGGTGTCATGGGGCTTTGGCAAAGAACTGAGAGGCCTTTTATATTCTAGCCCACTGCTCCTACTTTCAATTAAAAATGAAAAGCTTGCTCAAACTGGGAAGATGATATTTCAACCAGGTTGCTTCACTTGAAGTCAGTTTCTGAGCAGAGTCTCAGTTGCCTTAAAGCCTCAGGGCACTTTTCTTTGAGGATCATTGGTTGATTTACACAAAACAGTTCATTGCTATAAATCAAAAATCCAAAGAGGATGTTGATTTACTCTGGGCTGTTGTTTACAGGAATCACTTTTTTTTTCAGGACAGAAATAATCTCTGAAAAGCAAATCCTTGAAAACTCTGGGTTATATCTGTGAATAAGGAATAAAGAAGCTTAGCAAGTTTACAGTTTTTAAACAGGTTAGAAGGAAAAACCTACTCTTTTTTAAATTTCTTTAATATTCCAGCAACAATTGAGAGATTAAGTTTACTATGTGGGCTTTATGTAAGCTCTTTAAAAAATATGCAGAAAAATTATTTTCCTGTAATTTGGGAAATGTTTATTTACTCTGTATAAATATTCCCCTGAAATATAGAAAAGCAGAGAGCAAGAGCAATTTGCCAGTATATAAGAGCTGAAAGTGAAATCAACCATTAACAACAATGTATTCAACCATGAAAAAAAGTGATAGGGTAGTAGATATTTAGGGTAGGACTCATCTCACTTAATTTTATCTGTCTAAGTATTAGGCATCAAATTTACACTGCAATTCCAGACTTTCTTTGTAGTCAATGGAGAAAAACAGTCACTGGAAGAGGGTGATTGATCTCCCTGCTCCCATCTCAAATATCTTTTTGTTGATGCATTAGTTGTTCATGAATTTTGTTGTTCATCTGAAAGTGATATCCTTTCTCTGCTGAGTACAGAAGGCATCTTGATGCTCAACTTAAACTGTGTGCCTCACATTTAGATAGACAAAATTTAAGGGAGTGAATACCATACTGAGTGTTTGGTTTTTATTTGGTATAGTGTTTAACCTAGATGATTCTTCCTTTGCTTAAAAATGTATCGAGCCTACTGCTTCAAACACCAAATTCGCTGAAATCCTGGCTGTGGCTTTTTGAGCTTCCCCAGCGCTCCTGTATGTGTTTGTTTAATGAGAATCATCCCATTTAATCTGTATTCTTCAAGTGTCAAAGAACCCTTGATTCTATTTCATAACATGAGGTTTGACTTTCTGTTATATTCCAGATTCCTTCTTCGCAGTTCTACCTGATATGAAAAGGAACCTCAGAATTAATGAATATTTTCTACTTCCACTTCTGATTTTCATTACAATGAAAGTCACACTGTCTGCTACAAATAGATGATATTGAGGGTGAAATAAAGATAACAAGAGTCCCTTGATGTTAAATGAGATAATAGGAATGCAGTCTTTGTCTCATTAGGTTCAGAGGGATCTGGGCAGACTGGATCGACTGAGACCCGTTGTGTGAGGTTCAACAAGGCCAAGTGCCATTGGGTCACAACAACCCCCTGTAGCACTGCAGGTTTGGGGTGGATTGGCTGGAAAACTGCCCAGCAGTAAAAGGGTGTGGTGGTGACAGCAGCTGAACATGAGCCCAGGTGTGCCCGGGTGGCCAAGAAGGCCTATGGAACCTGACTTGTGTGAGCAATAGTGTGGCCAGTGGGACTAGGGCAGTGACCGTCCCCCTGTGCTGGGCACTGATGAGGCCACACCTCGAACCCTGGTGTCAGTTTTGGGCTCCTCACAACAAGAAGAAGGACATTGAGGGCCCGGAGTGTGTCCAGAGGAGGGCAGTGTGCCTGGGAAAGGGTCTGGAGAGTCAGCCTTATGAGGAACAGCTGAGGGAGCTGGGGATGATTCGTCTGGAGCAAAGGAGGCACAGGGGTGACCTCACCCCTCTCTACAACCACCTGAAAGGAGGTTGTGGCAACGTGGGAGTCGGTTTCCTCTCCCAAGTCAGAAACAATAGGAAAAAAGGAAACAGCGTCAACCTGCACCAAAGTTTAGATTGAATATTAGGGAAAATCCCTTCACTGAGAGGGTTATTAAACATTGGAACAGACTGCCCAGGGAAGGGTGATCTCAATGGACTCAATGACCTTAAAAGTCTTTTCCAACCTAAACAATTCTATGATTTAATGATTCTACATATTCAAACACTTTGTGAAAGTCCTGCACACTTTTTACGTGCCCTGTATATACCCTTTTTACAAATATGTTATGCCAGCCATTGCTGGATGCTAAACTCTAGCTACAGATTCTAATATTGAATATTTTTCAAAAAGTTTTTAAACACAAAAAAATGGACAATAAGTGGCAATCATAATGCCAACTTTTTCTATGTCTTAATTATTAAATATAATAAAGCCAGATGAGGAAATAAAGTATTGCAATTTGTGGTGAAAGACAACAACTACATGTTGGAGTATCATTATATTCACTTGTGTTTTATGATGTGTATCTTGGAACATACTGCTTCTGTTAATTTGGCTTTTTTTTCATCTTCCTCTGGAGCATTTGGAGTTAACACAGGCTGGTGAAGGAACTGGATGGATGAGCCATGATATCCTTTAGTATAAGTCCAAATTTCTAGAACATTTTCGTAACACTTTTCATATTGCAACAAAGTACCTATGTTCTAAAAATGAATAACAGATTAAAAAAAAATATTCCTGCATTCCACAAGAAGATATTTAGCATTTACAAATCCTCAGGCCAATTGTTTGTCCTTGTAAATATATTGTAAGACCAGATATAAGTGCCAATTCAGGGGAATGTTATGTTGGTGATTTCTTACTCCATAATTATAGTAATAAAAAATCACGGTATAACTTTGTTGAATTGGTGGTGTCAGGAAGAAGTAGAGAGCTACAAACACATTAGTTGTTAGTTGATTAATAGCTCCACACCACTCCCACTGTATTTTCCTCTTTGTGGCAGAAACCTCATTCTTTGGTATCTCAGCACTGGGGGTTGGATATCGCAAGAGCAATAGTATTGTTTATGGTCAGACAGCCATGCCAAATTACTCTGGGTAACTCTTTGTTAAAAGCTCCTATTTCTTAATGAATATTTGAATTAATTCTATTTTTCCAGCTGCAGCTTGTTTTGAGGATTTCTAAGACATGTATTTATCTACAAGCTTACTCTCATCTTTTCTTCCCTAAAAATTGGCATCTCCTCACACTAACTATGAAAACTATACAAATACAACAAAAATAACTCAGCAGTGACCTCTTCTTTAGCAGCATTCCTTTCTATCCCAAGGCTGTAAATTGATTTAACACTGAGAACAGAAGAAATAGCCATAAGACAAGTGCCTAGGAAGCTTGTAAGTCCAGAATAAAGTTTGATCAGTGAGGGAAAGCTCATATATTTAACTGTACATTAGAAAAGGCACATACACATAAAGAGAAGCTGACAGTGAGCACATTTTGCCGGTCTTTCTTAATCTAGTGAAGAATATTACTTCATTTTGGGCCAAAAGTGACAGTGGTGTCGAATGACTGAACTTTCAGAAGAGATATCACATGCCTATGATAGCCAAGGTGTGAAGATCAAGAGAGAGAGTGAGAAAAACACTTGTCATGTGTTATACTTTTGTCAGGACAAGAGGAAATGGCCACAAGTTGCAGCAGGGGAAGTTTAGATTGGACGTCAGGAAAAATTTTTTCATTGGAAAGGTGGTCAGGCTTTGGAACAAGCTGTCCAAAGAAGTGGTGGAATAACCGTTCCTGGAAGTGTTCAAAAGGGTAGGTTTGGCAATTGGGGACATGAATTAGTGGTGAACACAGTGGTGCTGGGTCAGTGGTTGAACTCACTGATCTTAGAGATCTTTCCCAATCTAAGCCATTCTATGATTCTGTGTTTTCCAGAGAGGATGACGCTGGTCTGGCTGTTGCTGTTTCTGGCTTCAACAGACCTCCTTGCATATTTTTCTTGAAAACCAGAATTTTAGGGTGCACAGAGAAACCCCACAACCACCTCTGAAGTCTGAAGTTGTAGCCCAGGAAAATAAACCACACTTCAGCAAGTTGCAAGCCACATGTATCTTTTTAACATTAGGTTGACTGCCCATGATGTAAAACAAACATGAGGTAAGCTGCCCTTGTCAGTCCAGTGAATTTTTTTCTACTTCACCTAAAATTTGCAGAACAGTGCCTCAGAAAGAAATCAAGTGATCTTCATGGTTTGTCCAGTCCTCACCCTTAGCCAGCCTTTAAATACATGGAACACAGGAGCTCATCCTCCCTAACAGAATCACTTAAACACACAGCTCCAGTCATCCTCGCTTAGAAGATGTGAGTGAGATTCCCATAAACTCTTCCCAGAGTGAGATTCTGCCCTGATATTATCCTGGTCCTTTCTGTGTCAGCAGCATTGTATGCTCTTCGGTCAAAGCTTTGTTTGATAGCATTGCACAGGACTTACCACAGAAATCTGTTAAAGTTTCATGACTTGTCAAGTTGCTCTTCCGATTCATGGTTCTTGATCAAAGTCTGTATCCTCCCTAAACTGCCGCTGCCTAAACTTTTTCACGTGGGATATAAAGAAGGGTCTTTGTGCAGATATATATTTTGCTTGGGATTTTGGGGTGGATTTATTTTTTTTTAAGTTAGTTTAGAACAATATTCCCTTACCTTTTTTCCTTTACTTATTCCTTTACCTGAGTGTAGGTAAGGAGGCTGCTATACTACTACTTCATACAGATATGGAGTAGGGCTTGAAGGAGTAGAAGATATAGAAATTGCTTTATGACTACATGGTCTTGGCTATCCTTCCACACACTATTTCTGCACAGAAGAATATGGCATAGCCCAGATTTCCTGAGGGTTCTCACATCACTCCCTGTCCAGAAGGAGAGGCTAGGACACAAGGAGCAATCCTGGGAGATAGAGAGTATCCTTTACCAGTATCAGAAACCCTCACCTCCTTGTGACTTTCTTCCAGCAAACAACTTACAGAACTGAGCCTGGAACTCTCAGATGAATCACAAGAGCCAGGAAATTAAAACAGATTACCAGGTGACAGCCCAGGTTTGCCACCCACCACTGAGTCTTTTTGTGATATAAGAGGAGAAGCAGGTTACAGTTGAAAGGAGATAAAGAAAATAGTGAGAAATAGAGTGTTCTGAAATTTGAAATAATGAAGGTTTCATCACATTTCTGCACCCTCAAGGAAAATATGTTCAGATTTAAGAGTTTTTTTCAATCTAGGACAGAGATAAGCTCTTAACCTCTCTGGCAACCCTTTCCCCTAACCCTCTAGAGCCCCCAAACAAACATAGATGGACCTTTCAGTTCACTCCAATCAGACACACCTCTGCTTTTGCATTATTTGTTAAGATGAATAGGGTTCCCTTGCAGTGCTGCGGCAGTGGTGAGGCAGCACATTTGTCAAGCAGCAGATCCTGAGCTCGAAGCCTATCTAGATAGACGAGAACAATTGTAGCTGTTGTTTAACATATCTATTATGGTAGTGCCTAAATGGCTCGGACAGTCTGGGACTCTACCAAGGTCATTGTTGTAGAGACTAAAGCACAAATAATAGTCCAACAGATATAAAATCGGTAACACTAAGCTAAATCAAGAGGATAAGAAATTATGACTTATGAGGCAGCATTAAACCATCTGACTGAGTGACTCTTATCATGAAACCTTGGCCCTGCTAAATACACTAGGGGAGTAAAAACTGCACCCATGAAGTCTGGATAATATCTTTCCACTTAATGAGTCTGGCATCCAAACAAAATATATAAGGTCATCTAACATCACCAGCATTAATGATTAAATCTGCCACAACAGCTGCAATTCCTCAGTCATCATATAAATGCACTGCAAACTTTGTGTTGTGAGTCTACTGAGTTTAGCACAGTAGGGTGCTGCTGCACACAGGGACAGCTGACAACAGTATTATTGGCAATTAGTTATTCTGTAGTGGCTGAAATAATTTCCTTATCTTATGTAAGATCATAACCACGTTATTCTTGGAATGGTGGAAGCAGGAGATAACACAGACATTGTTTTAGGACATGCAATTTTAAATTATGGATGAAATACCCTGCTTGATTCAGCTGACATTCAGCCAAAATCCACGAGCTCACATTCTTCCATAATAACTATATTTACCACTACAAGAACAGAATTCAAATCATTCAGTATGTAGCCCTAATAATAAACCTATATGACTAGGGGCTGCTTCTTCAACATTATTTCCACCTAATTTATAATCAAGATGTTCAATTAATAATTTCAGCATTTTACGCAGTGTTAAGTCAGCTGAAAAGCATGTGATTTTTTCCATTTTTCATTTTTCAGAATGCTGAGGAATGCATAATAACCTAACAGAACAAGAACGCCAGGAAAGCAACAATTATTAACAGACTAATGGGAAAAATAAAAGGTTCAAAAAGAAAAGCTGGAAAGTTGATTGAGTTTCATAGAAAATGTAAATGCACTAAACAGTTCCAGAATAAAAGCAGCAAAGTCTACAATGCATTTCCATGGATATTACAGCCTCCTTGTGAATGACAGGTGAGATTAGAATTTTCTTGGTAGATAGTACACACGTAGTTCTAACACATTTGCCTGCTTTGAACTGGTGTGGCTACCCCCAAGCAGTTACATGGGATCCCCAGGTGTGAGGGACAACCAGATCAGGGCAAACCACTTCAGCTTTGCTGGTAGTAGTGCATCCTTTAGGGTGCAGTGTATTACTTACCAATAGGTATTGTGCTGACTCAGATATGGCCCAGATAGGGCTGTCTTCTAGCTTGTCTTCTTGGTGACTTCGTGAGTGGGCTTTGAAGTCATTGAAGGTAACAGGGAAATGTTGAAATCTATGGCTTGTATCATACACAGCTTTCATGTACGTAACTGCGTTGACCTCTTCTGACCTTTGAAGGGCCAAATCCATGAAATACACTGGTAGTTTTGCTCAGAATATCCAAATTCAAGTCCCTAAATCCATAATCCCTGGCACTCAATGTTATCCTAATTGGAAAGGCCAAAGACTGATTGGATACTAAAATAACTGCATATTATTGGTGTATGGTTTTTTTCTAAGCAGAAAGAGGACACTGTCATGAAGAATGTTACACAGGTATTTAATACTAGTCTTGTATGTGCCATACAACCTACATCAGAAGACTCTTCTGAAGTCTTCCATCATAACCAAATACATTTAGTACATAATGCAATGAAAGCCACTGGGAAATATATTAGTCACATATTTACAGCTGAATTAGGTTTCTTAAAGGCTTCTACTCAATTGTCTTAGAACCTTGTTCAGTTTGCAATGGCTGGGAGGTGAAAAAAAAAGAGATTTAGTCTGCTGAGTTTGAAAACTTAATCCAGTATATGCACCTGTAAGATTTTGGTTCATCACTGGCAGTTTAATTAGAAAACATTCCATTTGTGTTTAAGAATTTGTACTTGAGGTTTTCCTATTTCTCCTAACTTAGCAGGATTTCACTATTTAATATCATCAATGCAGAATTTTTTTTAAATATTCTTTTTCCTTTGTTGATTATACAGGGTTTCCCTAAACTACCTTTTTAACAATTGAATGCTTTTGCATTGCAAAAAAGTCTCCAAAACTCATAAAATTTAAATGTGGTTTTGTTTTCTATAGAGTGCCAGGTTATATATCCAATTTGATAGCACTGATTAATGTAATATTAAGCCTAGCATTACGAATCCTTAGTTGTTTTTTTTTTTTTAATTAGTGGCTCACTCCTTCTGTGACCTGATTAAGTCAATTAAATGGCCATGGACGGCTTCTAAAAGTGTGTAAATAATATTTTTATATCTCTGAAAGGGATGTAAAAGCTAAATAAATTAATAGTGAGGATACCAGTGGAACTCCCACAGGTACAAGTCTTTGTTGATTTGGACTGCATATTCAAACATTTTATATATTCATTTTACATTGACATTTTAATAAAATTCTCAAAGACTTCCTTATTAAATACTTTCTTAGATTTATATGTGCTTCCCTTCTTATTTCCTGTCAGGTGAGGTAAAGGACTACTAATGCCTGATTTAAAATGTCTATTCTGGTAACGACAGTACACAAAGTGTTGTCTTTTTCTCTATATTTCCTAGCTTTTATATGAATAATTTTTAAGTTTGTTAGGCAAATTCAGTACAGTTTGCACTGTAGATACATACTGCTGTCTGTATTGGAGACCTCACTTGTATTCTTCATGTAAATAGGGCCATCTGGAGAGGAAAACTTATGTTCATCTTTTATGTGTAGAAAACCCAGACAACCAGAGACATGTTCTTACCTGCTTATAGCAGGGCAGTGTTGAAGGTCCAGATCTTTCAGTCTGCTCCACGGGTGGATAATTCACTGCCCTTTAGCCCCTGAGATCCCACTGTGTGAAACTGGTATGCAGCATCTTATCAGAGGCTGTTCCTACACCGACTTGGAGTCCTTTTCCTTTGTGACACCCTGCTGGTGTCTCCCCTGACTCGGTTGCTGATGTCCCACAGAGAAGCCACAACAAGGGAGCCATGATCCCTTGAGGGGCATGTGGGTGTCATCCTGAAAAGATAGCAAATGCAAATTCTGTAGTCTGGTTGGGACAGAGGGTGTGAAAGCCAGCTCATTTAGCTGGGTATGCTAAGAGCAGAGAACAGCAAAAAGCAGCAAGGTCCAGATGTAATTTCCATGCTGTAATTCACCTCATAACAGGGAGTTGGGGCTATAACAAGAGGACCTACCTGAGACCTGCCCAGTTTCACTGACGGGTGGATGGTTTCTCTCAGTTACCAAGCTGATCTGAGCCTTTTAAGACTGAAGCTGACATTGATTGCTGATTATATAAAGAACACAGGCTTCACACAGTGAAGTAGAAGGCACTGTCTCACAGGTGAGGTCATTATAGAACTTCAGCCAGCCCACCAGGTTTCTTTACCGTGTTCTCGTCCAATACACAGACCCCTGTTTTGTATTTCTGCTAAATGAGCAGTCTAACAATGTTTCTGCATTGGACCAGACAGCCTAACTGAGCCTTTTTTTTTTTTTTTTGGTTGCTATCAAAGACCATTTGCTCTAGTCGATAGCTTCTGGCCACTCCAAGAACTCAACCAGACTAGTAATTTTGCTAAGAAGCAAAGACTTCCAATCAGATTTTACTCATACAAAAGGATTTAAGATTTCTGAATATTGTTCTGGCATTTGGGTCACCATGAATCTCACTATGTTTCTGGAACTTCATACTTCATTAATTATATCTGACTTCAGCAAGTGGCTTACTCTGAAAATTTAGGGACAGTACATTTTCTTGAAAATGTAGAAAAATTTTCTGCCTATATTCTTTTCTTCTCTCATACATCTCTAACTGTATAATTAAAAAAAATTATTTATTTATTTGGTTGCTTATTTGCTTTGATGCTATTTATAGTGTCTTCCAAACACTTCTTTAGAGGATATATTAAGCTTAGGGTGAGGAGAAGTTTCAGGGATCATGGAAAATATTCTGCTCTTGACAGTGTTTCTAAATGCATTGATAAGTCTTGGCATGAAGAAATTAAATGAGTAGAAGGGAAAATAAGAAAGAACTTTAAAACAATGGAGTATAAAACCACAGACAACTAGTATTTATGCTAATGATTTGTCTTATATCCCTTGACATATTAAAGATTCACATTTTCTGATTTAATATTTGGTGACAGTTTCAAAAAGTGATGATTTTGCTAGGTAAGGCAAACCCTCAGCAACGCCCAGACAAGCACTCCCTGCATCTCATACTGAGGACTAATTTCATTCTCAAGACTGCAAAACTTCCATCCATTTTCATGAGAAATGAGAAAGAGCCAGCACATCGAAGTAAGGAAGGAAATTGTGTAATTCACTGCTTTACAGGTTTGGGGGTATTTTTTAAATTTTTTGGTCTCACAGTCAACTCACAACTTCATGACCATGTTGGTGTACATCATAAAATTCAAGAACATACTTATGTATACAGGTTTATTACACACCCTCCACACATTCTCTCCCTTCCCACCATCTAGCAAGGGGCAAATTGCTACAAAAATTGCCAAACACAGCTTTATCCCTCCCACAAGAAGGGGGCATCATCCTTCCCAGGAGCTTTGCATTCCCTCAGTGCAATTCACTCAGCAGGGAGGAGAATCATCTGCAGTAGAAGGAGAATTTTAATGGGCCCATTTTATAGATGGATTTGACAAGAAAATATTCCCAGTTCCTTGCTTCCCGTGGATCGATTTAGGAGCTTCGTTGAGCTTTTTATCCTTCAAGCTTCCCAAAGCTGCCCTTGATTTCTTTTTAATAAGATGCATTGAAAATATCCTACCACCCTAGAACATTAAACCGAGGTTGCTGAGGTCTGGGGGAGGGAAATGCAGAGGGTTAATTTTCAGCTGCTGTCGTGAGTGGCATTAAACATCAAAAGTGCTTTAAATTAACTTCTTCCTCAGAAGAAATATTTAACAATTGCTGATGTGATGTGTGCCTTGACATTTTGAAGGATTATTCAAAATCTTTTTGTGTTTAGGATAATGACTTTCAAAGCACTTACCATCCTGTGCCAGTCAAATGCAGCACTTTTGATTCATCACCATGGAGGTATTAATAATTAAATGTGTTAAGATAATGGTAAGGTTGTGTGGCAAGCTGCAAAAACTTGAGCTGAGGTCTCACTACATCCCAAACTCGTGTTTATGTTCCCTGTTATTATTCCATTGCAAATAAGATCACATTTATATCCCTATTTTCATTTCTATAGGGATTTTTTTTTTTGGCAGTTCACTTGCTTCATGCAATGTTCTAAGGCTAGGGATGGCCCTTAGGATTCAACGCTCTTCATTCACAGATTTGTTTCCGGCAAGCACCCAGGGAATGAGATGTGTTATATACCAGATCTGGAACTGTAGGAAAAACTATCTGTACGTACCCAGCTTCTGAGTTATTAATTGCTTGTTTAGTGCCTGCTCTGTCAATAGCATCTTTCTGAGAGCCACACTCACTAACTTGAATCATCTCTTGGACATAAACTGAACCTGTCCATTTAAATATATGATTTACTGCTATTTTTGATCCAGTTGGATAATGTTCACCAAGCTTAGGGCCCTAAAACATCATGCACAGGACTTGTGTTTGGCAATAATCTTTGCTTCTCCAGCAGATTCAGTTTGAAAAGAGATAGATGAAAAGAGGGTGAAAATTATCATTGTTTGCCGCTTAACATCATCAAACAATTAACTTTTTAATTAATTGAGAAATTAACTGAGACTTCATTTGAAAATAAAGAGGGTGGTGGTGGGCATCTGACCTTTCTCTGCCTAGGAACATGGATAACTATTTTTGTAGGCATTTCACAGGATGCAGGAGGAAGCCCATGGCAGGTGCTGACACAATGGGTAGGTCCCTGAGTCAGAAACTGTCCCCTGCTCCAAAAACATTCAGAATCACTGACTTTCTGACAGAGCTCCAAATACCCATCATCCAGGAGCTTTAGGAAGAAAGGGATTCATCCAGGTTAGGTGACAGTGAGGAGTATTATTAAGACTTGACTTTCTTTCAGGTTTTATTTTCTACTTTCAGGGTAGAAAGAAGATGACGGTGTCAAGTGAATCATTCTGAATTCCCTATAGGGCCAAATTAGGCTCAGAGTATTTAATTTGAAGGATGGGTTAACCTCCAGTGAAGTGAAGCTGAAAAGACTACCACCAGAGTATTGCTGACAGAGATAAAATCCAGACGTGTTAAAAATCTCCAATATTTCTGCCACAAATGGAAAGATTGATATCAGTTTATACACAAACAACACAGAAAGAAAGGGGTTTTTTTAAACCCCTGTTTTAAAAGTTCCAAAAGACTTAAAAAGAGTAAAAAGAAATGCTTTTTGGGATGTAAGAGGTGTTCTATAAATCAGCATACTGATACCTGTGCTTTTGTACATAAAAGACGAATAATGAAGAGAAGATGCCTTGTGCCAAATCCAAGGATGCTTAGGCTTGACTTTTCTGACTTTTGGATATTCAGTCTTTCACTTGCATGAACACCTTTAGGAGAAGACGTAAGGAAAAAAAAAATCAGGGAAGACTTTAATAAGTCTATAACAAAGGATATTGAAAAAAATATTTTGCAAATAATGTTAAGTATTGAATGATTGACTGATATACACAGATTATTGAGATACTCTTGCAACTTTACCTTTCCTTTATATATGTGCTTCTAAACAGAGGTGACAGGATTAAAAAGATGGTAACCAGGTTAGCTGAATTGATGCCCTAATGTTAAAAAAGTAATATTTTCTGATTTCTTGGCTCTCTAAATGTTGCATTTCAACAACAGGATGCCCACTCTATACCTAGTACTGAAATTAATGGGTTGAAGGTGATAAACCTATGGGAAGTACTCCTTCATGAAGACACTCCAGTTTGGTCTGTGGTGTGACAGTCTGAGAGAATGCTAAAACTTCCTCAATTTTATAAATCCTCATGCTCAGATCCAGAACTGAGCATCATATTGCTATGACATATGTTGTTTTACCAGTTGCATTCGAAAAATTTAGACCAAGCAAATGTGTTCTTCACCTCCAGGGCACCAGCTCCAAACCCATGGCTAGTCACTAAGAACTGTAATGCTGAAGCCTTATTATCATGGGACTCCATAAGGTGTCTTGAAATGCCTTAGTTCTATTGTCTTCACTACTTCCAAGACTGCTACTAACAAAAACATCCTTTGACAAAATCAGCCACAAATCCAAGGACTGTATGTGTTGGGTCTTGCCATGTGAGAGAAAAAGGTATCTGTTGATGCTGGGAGAGCAGATACACCCCCCTGCCTCTCTCCTCCAGGCTGAAACCTTACAGCTTTCAACAAAGGCCTAGAGGCAGGGTTTACTCTATGCATTTTCACTCTCCTTCTCTGCCTGTACCTTCTATTTTACCCCCTTCATTTGACAGATTAGAACCTCCCAAAAAGCTGTGTTCATTTGAAAAGGGAGGAGCAGCTGCTGGACTTGAAACATATGTTCAATTCCTAATGCTGCTAGTGGCTGGAAAAACTCAGTTAGTTTCTCCCAGGGCTCATTAGCCCCTCAAAGAAGTCTCCAAACCCAAAACAGACAAATATAGATATAAAAAGCCCTTGTGTTTTCTCCATTACATCCACTGTTTTGCTTTAATTGTTGTTCTTTATTATCTTCTCTATATAGAAGGGATATTTTGCATTCATTTCCACATATGTTCTCTATTTTTTTACAAGCATATTCTCAAAGATAGGTCATTTTAGGGGCCAAAAATAAAGGGCAGATGTTATACACCAGTCTACTGTTATAAAAAAGAAATTATTAATGCAAAATCCCAATTTTCATTTAATTATTACCAAATTCCTTGGCCTACATCCTTAGATAGAACACATGACTCCTTGTCCACTTTCTAATCTGAGTTCATGAAAATTTGTCACTGTCACTGTCTGTATGGATGACATTATTTCCCTCTGCTGTGAAAGTTGAGTCTGTAGAAATTGAAAACATAACAAGCAAGTTTCTTGAAAATTAATAGGAAAATAAAACTTTTTAATGGAAAATGATATTATCTCTTAGAGTGTACTGTTTATCAAAATGTTTTGCTGATATCTGCTCTAATGACATAATAATGTGTAGCACATTTTACAGGGTAATTTCATCTTTGTTAAGACATTTGCTGTAAGTTCCTAATTTTTTCCCTTTTCTTTTTTTTTCTCCCCCTCAAGTTTGCCCTCTCTATCTGGAAATAGTAGTAGCTATTTTTCCTTTTGTTTTTGCTGCTCCCTAGAAAGTCATCACAGCATATGATCATGTTTCCCTAGAGATTTTTTTGATTGTGGTGCATATGGGCTAAATTTTCAATGGATGAATTTTAGGTGCACATTGAAGTGTAGTGAAGTAAAATTAGTAATAAAAGCAATTGCATCAAATTTACCTATCCTTTGAGGAAAAGATTTTGCATTTGCTGTTGAACATTTGCCCTAACTTTTGCCTTTTTGCTCATTGCTCCATAACTTTTACTATTTTGACAAAGTTTGCACTGTGCTTAGAATGTTCTTTGTAGTCAGCTGAGCAGAAATCAAAATCAAATAAAACAAGCAGGATAGATGAGAAAGTATATTTATGCTTTACTGATTCTGAATGTCAAAGTCAATTAATGCTCTATTTTTCTTTCTGTTTTTCTCCAAAAACATTTCTCAGTTCCTCAGGTATTTGGAGCTAACTGCTCTGCAGCTAATTCATTCATTTCAGTGAATTGATTTTTGATTTTATTGGACCCTACAATAATAATGTTCAAGTTATATGAGTTTTTTCAAGGGCTGTACGATAAAAAAATACAAGGCCTGAAAATCTTGGACACTGCATTTGGGTTCCTGTCTCCCGCTTATTTTATCAAGATCCAGACTTGAGAGATTGCAAGATAAAGTGCAGATTTCTGAACCAAATCAACACTTCAGTTTCATGGTAGGCAGAGGTTTGAAACATGATCTGGCAGGTAATACTTAAAACCTTACATTTGCTTGTATACACTTAGAATGTACTACATTCTCCTAATTTTATTTAGCTAAAATTGAAGAACCTAAGCCAGGGAAAGATAATAATCTAATATATAAAAATCTCCTTTGTAACTCCCCACTGAATTTAGAGTCTATAAAAATAACTTTGCAAATTAGATAGCAACTTCTGGATGTCTGAAATTAGCTGAAAGAAATTTCAGTGTAGTTATCTCCAAGATCATAATTTTTAACCAAAAATAAGAGTTTGAATATTTGCATATTTGTTTTGTACATACTCTACAGGTGCACCACAGTTATGGTTGGTCTCAATACCTTGTGGTCCTTCTCTGCCCCGGAAGGTTTGACATTCAACAACCGGTGGGTCTTTCACCAAAAAGTTCTTCAGTCCTCGAGGATGGTGGCTGGACAAGTATGACATGTATTGACAAAACCTAGTTAACCTCCTAAGCACTGCAAATATGTGTATTTTTATCTAGAAATAAGGAGAGGCAGTTCCTTGCTGTGTTACCTCGGCCAGAGCACCTGTCTGAAATAGGGATCAGTGTTCACTTCTCTTCCTCCTGCCAAGGGTAAGCCATATGCAGGATGGCCTGTGGGACCAGTGAGAATGCATGAACCAAGAAAAAATCCTGCTCTGTAGCTCAGTGATGTGAGTGACCCTCAAAGAGCAAAAGGATTTGTGCCAGAGAAAGCGCAGTATGAGGATCAGATCATGCAAGGGCTGGGAACTGCAGGGAAAACAGCCTCTCAACAGGAAACAGCCTTGGTCAACCTCATCATGAGAGGACACATTTACACCGCTCTGCTAATGCTGAAGTATTTTGCTCATGCAAAGGTGGAAACAGCCTTTTGGCCTTTGTGTGTTGGTAGTCTGTACTTAATGAGCATAAAAGGCAGTCTTTGAAGCATGCAGTCCAATGTGATTTAAAGAGGCAATACACCTAGAACAAATGCATGAGGTGTCTATATGGCTAAATCCATTGCAATCAGGCACAGGGAAAATGTTCCTGTCCTATATATGAATCAGGCTATCACTTCTACATTCTGCACATCTCAGAATGTAAAGAGATTTTGCAAAATTTTTTAAATCCCAGTAACCTTCTGTATTTCAAGCTATGTGTCCCAGTTATAGCTTCTTTTAAAACAATAATAATAATAATGAAAAACTAAACAAATAACTCTGTTAGCACTGGGATAATTTCAGACTAGTTTTGAGGCCATGTAAAAATTCCTAAGTTTATCTATGAAGCTGGTATCTTTATTTCTTCCTTTTTTTCACTGTCAACATCACAGACTCATTCAGTATGAGAACAAGTCACATGAAGGAGGAAAAACAAATCCCCTTCACATGTTTTCAATTTACCTTTCCTGCAATCCTCCAAATCAAAACCTGTGTAATGGGAAAGCAGACGGAATA
This sequence comes from Atrichornis clamosus, assembly GCA_013400975.1. Lineage (NCBI taxonomy): Eukaryota > Metazoa > Chordata > Aves > Passeriformes > Menuridae > Atrichornis > Atrichornis clamosus. The sequence goes on from WBMZ01004197.1 coordinate 37,011, forward strand.
CACTGTGAGCCTGTCTTTTGCATTGAGGTTGTTGTTTTTCTTTGTACATGCATTTTCTGCAGATGGGTGGAAATTACCTCTTCTCTCATCAGATTTTGCAACTCTTGTGGGAAGGATGGCCTTTTAGTTTGTGGTTTTGTAGCACATATCCCACAAAGAACCTGGATAATGATCCAGGTTCTTCTGTAATGAAGAATTAATATAGCCCAGTAATTTTGGAATTAATAACTGGAGGGGTAGCTTTGGCATAAACCACTCAGTGACAGACCATAATTTGCGATTGGAGACTGAAAGCTATCTAAAAAATAAGGGGCAATTAAACAACTAAAGTAAGCTGCTTTTTTTCTCTTCCAAAAATGTGTTATATTTTCAGAATTAAAGGGACTGTTTGGGATTAACTCACAAGCCTAAAGCAAAGATGTGTGGAGGTAAATTTAACACAGAGGTGATATGTTCAGTCTCTGGGGAGGCAGATAGAAATGATGGTTGTCATTTTCACCTTATCTCCTTTGACAGAGAAAAGGTTCAGCAATTATGGCCCAATGGAAAAAAAAAAGAAAAAAAGAAGAAACTATAATTTAAAAACCGGACAAAAAGAAGACGAAAGAAAGCACCTCAGTGCATTTTCTTCTAATGATATAAATTTCAATTAACTGAATTGATAAATTATGCTATAAAGCAATGCAAACATGCAGAAGAAAAATTCAAATAATTTTTTTCTTCATGCTTCCAATTCTTTATAGTACATTACATCAGTTAATGGCAATTTGTATAATTTGTGTAATGACATAAATTGCCATAAACTCTCACAGTGAAATGTTGTAAAAATGATAAATCAGGGATAAAGTATGGAGCACCAGGTTCATAGCTGCTGTAAATTCCATTAATAACATTGCAGGTTCTCCAGTTTATACTTGCTCACACCACACTCCTACCCCACTCCCCTAATGTGGTCAGGGAGGGATCAGGGGAAGAAGATGGGAACAGTAGCATCATAAGGAGTCAAAGGTGAATGTAAGTTGCTGAAGATCCTAAATAGAAAATACATGAAAAGAAAGTGTGATCAGGTGATGTTGCAACCTAGGGCAGGACTGGGTCCCTACTCTGCAGGTTCTGACACACACACTTGTTGCTCATGTGGCCCTGGTCCTCTCTGACAGAGCCAGTTTTCGCTCTGGTGTTTCAGACATCCACAAGAGACCTGTTTTTATACTGCTTCGCTGTGTCGTGTGTTGACCCTGGCTGGATGCCAGGCACCCAACAAAAGCTGCTCACTCACTCCCCCTGCAACTGGGCAGAGTGGAGAAAATTTAACAAAGGGTTCATGAGCTGAGATAAGCACCAGGAGAGTTCCCTCATCAAATACCATCATAGGCAAAGCAGGTTCAAGCTTAAAGATATGAAAGGGGATTTATTACGCTAAGAGAATCAGAGCAGGATAATGAGAAGTGAAATAAGGCCTTAAAAACACCTTCTTCCCCCCACCACTCCCTCCTCCCAGATCTACCTCTTACCCCAATGGTGCTGGAAGACAGGGAACGAGGGTTTTGGTCAGTCCATCACCCGTGGCTTCTTCTGCCACTGCTCAGGGAAAGGAGTCGTTTTCCCCTGCTGCACTGTGAGGTCCCTCCCACAGGAGACAGTTCTCCAGGAACTTCTCCAACGTGAGCCCATCTCACAAGAAACAGCTCCCTGTGAACTGCTGCAGCGTGAGTCCATCCCACGGGCAGCAGCCCCCCTCAGACTGCTGTGGCNGGAGACAGTTCTCCAGGAACTTCTCCAACGTGAGCCCATCTCACAAGAAACAGCTCCCTGTGAACTGCTGCAGCGTGAGTCCATCCCACGGGCAGCAGCCCCCCTCAGACTGCTGTGGCATGGGTCACTCCTCCACGGGGTGCAGTGCTCCAAGGACAGGCTGCTCCAGCCTGGGAGCAGGGCCCCTCTCTCCACGGGTCTCCCACAGGATCACAGCCTCCTCCCGGGTATCCCCCTGCTCTGGTCTGGGCTCCTCCACGGGCTGCAGGTGGATCTCTGCACGCCCGTGGCCTCCATGGGCTGCAGGGGCACAGCTGCCTCACCATGGCCTTCCCCACGGGCCGCAGAGGAATCTCGGCTCCCGTGCCTGCAGCACCTCCTGGCCCTCCTTCTCCACTGACCTTGGTGTCTGCAGAGTTGTTCTTCTCACATGTTCTCACCCCACTCTGCTCTGGCTAACATTAAAACTGCACTACCATTATTCTTTTTATTTTCTTAAATCTGTTATTACAGAGGCGTTACAACTAATTCTGACTGGTCCAGCCCTGGCCATCAGCACGTCCATCTTTACAGCTAGCCAGGAATTGGCTCTGCTGGACATGGTGGAAGCTTCCAGCAGGTTCTCACAGAAGTCACTCCTGCAGCTGCCACTGCTACCAAAAACCAGGCCGTACAAACCCAAGACACACTGACACCACTGCATGTGTCAGGTGTGCTGCTGATCAGAATGAAGCACAACACCAAATCACCTATTTTTCTGGTGTCTTTATGAACATGTATACCAACCCCCAAAAGGACATCATTCTTTCAAATCAACATCATATTCCAGCCTGCCGGACCACCCCTAAGGGCTCAGACTTCTGGACCTTCTAAATATGTCTCCACTGCTGGACTCACCAAGAATTGGGGACTGATTTTTATCCAGCATCACTGCTCATTCTTAGTGTGTCCCAGGCCTGCTGAAGTGCCCAGGCAATTTCTCAGTCGAGGTGAGCTTGGGCATCCTGGTCACGCCATAGTCCTTTGCAGTGCCTGATTCTAAAATACACCTTGCCACATTGTACCAACAGTGAGACACTGTCACAAGGTGTGACAGGCAGAGTGTGTACAGTCATTCTCACCATATTTTTAGTGCAAAATGATGGTATATTTGGAGCCCTGAAAAGAAGGAATGGAAGTATTTACTTTCTCCACATTCTAAAGATAACATGAAGGCGGTTCATGGTGGTGAAGTGTCCAATTAATTGTGTAGTCATCTGTGGGACAGGACTTAAATTACAATCTGGTTGTACTGACTATTCTGAAGTTGAGTGACCGTGTCCATTCAGTTACAAAGCATCTGAAATATTTTTTTATCACTATCCCTTTCTCATTATAGAGAAAGTGGAAAGACCTTGCAAGGATATTAAAATAAACCATTGTGGTCAATAGACACTTACAAAAAACTGACTGAACTGCGTTTGAAACACTGAGTGGGTGTAAACATCGACCAGGTAAGTGAGCTTATAGTATTTTCCAAAAGGGTCAAAATATAATGAATGTGACACAATTGAATTAAAATAAAAAAAAAAGGATACAAGCTAAGATAACTCCTTGAGGCTGAGAGCCCTCACATTTTTGTGAATGGTTCCACATTCTGGGTTATCCTCTCTAAATTCTCGAGAATTCTTAACTCAGTTGGGTTGTACAAATTCCATTTGACATCAAGAATCTGTATTTAAATATTGGCAGAGATATAAATAGTTTAATTGGTTTATATGGTTTAAAAATTAAATTTCTTTCAAATATATTATTTGTCTCCATTTTATAAGCTTCTATAACAAGTATCAAGATACAACTTTTTTCTGGAGTCTGGGATAATTTTCCAGTGAAATTGTCCACACTGTGAGTTATCACACTGGGGTGGCCAAAGCAGTGAGTGTTCCAAAGAATTACTCCACACTGACTGAAATTTGGGACTCTCATGGGTCCAGAAGTTTTCATTTCAATAACTCCTATGCTTCCGGATTTCCAAGAACTTTAACAGAATTAATTAATTCAGTCTCATAAACCCACTTGATTCAAAGCCTCTTGGCTTTCTTTACATTGAGATTCAGAGTCCATCAAATGAAGATTTTTATCCTCATCTCCGTTCTTGAGCTGGAGAAATGAAGGCAAAGCCAAAACTGACAAAGCTGACAGGGAATTTTACCAAGAAGTAACTTGTCTTTTTCCATCAAGGCCTCCTTCCAAAGGTAGGTAGAATTATGGAAATTGAAACTCTTTTGTGGAAAGATTTTTTTTTAAGGTAATATCTTCCAAGAATGTTCTCAGGCTAGGGAAAAAGAGCTTCAAAGCAGGGATTTATGCCCTGAGCTCTTATTCCATCAGAGAATGCCCTAAATGTGCAAATACTGATAATGCAGCCAAAAGCACTGTTCTGACTTGTCATGAATAACTTTGGAAAGAATGGACTCTTCTTAATCTAAAGTAGGACCGTGATAAAAACCTTATCCCTGATAGAGGACACAATTTGTAGACCTAGATATAGTCACAAACAGATCTTACCTGCAAGACACAGAGAAGGTTTCTTAACAGTCAAAACAAAAGAGAAATAATAATACAGAATCATAGATACCCTGAGTTGTAAGGGACCCACAAGGACCATTGAAATCTAACTCCTGACACTTCAAGGACAACTACAAGAATCATATGATTTGCCTGACAATATTGAAGAATGAACCAGAGACGGACAGGAAAAGTAATTCAATCTGAAAATGAATTATTTCATATTTTACATACTTTATTTGTTTAACTGAAAAGATATATTTAGATTGATAACATTAAATAAATGAAATAAAACAAACCCATCTCCCCAACTTTACAGAGTCCATTAGGAGTATGATTTTGGGCCCTTCCCTTTCTTTGCTTTTTTTTGACTGAGAGAGATACAAAAGTAAATGATGAAACAAATCCGCCCAATCAGGCATTGATTCCCACAGTGAGAGAAGATCAAGGGAGGCAGGTACTGATTTTGAGAAAATGGGAAAGTTCAGGTAAAATGCAGAGATGTGTTTATAACCATGAAAACAAAAGTTTAAAGGCAAATACAGAGAGAGGAAAGGTGGCTGTTCTTTGGGATAGTAACACAGAACTTATTTGTTCTAGTAGCTCAGAGATGATCCAGTTTCTGTTATTATAAAAGATAATTAGGAAAAACTGTCAAGTCTGCAGATTAATCCTGCTTACATCTGCCTGGAGTTTGCTTTGAAACCTTTTGGATCTAGAAAGACAATCTTGTGTAATTAGCTGAGGCCACTATAATCCATAAAAACATCTGATCACATCGATTTTCAGTCAATCAGGCTCTATCTGTCAACAGCAATTCTAGAGATCATACGAGAGGTCTTGCAAGAACACAACTTAGCCCTCTAAGGTCATTTAAACTTTTCTCTGGCTTTTAAACTCAAAATAAATTTCAGTAACTGGTTGCCAAGAGTTCCAAATAAAATGAAAAAGTAATTAAAAAAAATAAAGAGAAAAGTAAGGGAATATATATCTTTTTATATCCAAAAATGTAAATATATGAATGTAATTAAATAGATAAGGTATTTTTATATCTATGCATATTGCCACAGACATGCTTGAGAAGAAAGCACATGTGTGCTCTTTTGTTAAAGGGGGCTTTATTATTTTTGTAGAACAGAGGAAACCAAGGGTCCACTCAAACTCCCATTCTGCCTTCGATTTTGATGTATACCACAAACATCACAGGGTAGCAAAAATTCCAGGAGTGTAACTAATAGAATATGTAAGTCTTCATGGGAAGGCAATACTTTTGAGCCCAGATTATATACTGCAAGCCCTGTTTGAGAGTAGTTAGGCGCATAAAGTACTTCCCTGAAGAAACTTTGTCTTCCAAGTTCTGCGATCTTGTCAAGGGCTCCAGCCTGCTCTTTTCTATACTGTGGTGCACCTGGTAATTTGCTGTGTTAACCACCAGTGGCTCTCCCTGACTTCTCCTACAATCTCAATGTTGCTAGCTTTGATTCCTGTCATCTGTGCCACTGCTCTTGGGAGGAAAGAGAGATCAGATTATCATGTCCTGATACAACGCAGCAGAAAGCAAGGTTACCCATCCCCAGCTCTGCAGAGATTATGAAATTTCATTTCTTATTCAGGATTTTTGAGAAACGTGAACAGGGGAAGACTGAGGTCATCAGTTTGTCACACAGATTGCTACTAAGATTGCTCTTTCTGTCACCTAAATTTAGCCATCTAAAAGATGGTTTCTAGTCCAAACCAGTAATCTACACTGTCCTTATACAAAATACAGAGATGAACTTCTTCAAAGTCAACCCAGATGATTTTAGTGGGTGTTTTGACAGGGTGAGTTATTTCCCAATCCTCCTCATTCAACACTGTTATAGTAAAGTTTAAACCCTGCCTTGAAACTTAAATATGCCTGAATTTAATCTCAGGTTTAAAATGATGCAAATCTGATGATTAAGAGTCACCCAGAAGAGAAGAGGGAAAGACTGAGGATGTTGACACTAGGGAAATTTTGTTAATACAATGCTGAAATATATCCCCAAGAATTTTATTTTCACCAAAATTCATGTGACATCTATAAATGACATACTTTTATATAAATTTATAAGTGACATCAAACCACTTCTTACCAAACAACCTTCAGGCAGGCTGTTCAGTGAGATATGGAAAGAACCTGACAATATTCTCGTGGCACTAAAGATCATGGCATTTACAGGCAGATTTCAGTTTTGTAGAAATTGCAATATCCCCTGCAAATGTAATTTTTGTTTATAAAATAATCAATCACCTCTATTGTCCAGATCCCTCTTTGTAATATCTAAAAATTATATGCAGATTGCATGACAAAGTAAAGGATTTCAGGTATCCTATACGACATTTATGAGACAATGGAAAGTTCTCCAAAATATTCAACATTTTCCAGTAAAACTGAGGCATAGAGATTTAATTCCTCAGCAGGTCGAAAATAAGGCACTTTTCATCTGTGAAGTGGTATAGAAAAAAGGGTAATGTTCTTGAGAATCCCTAAATAAATGTCATAAAGGAGCAACACTGTGTAATTTCTGAGTTCTGCTTATGCAATGAAGTTTCATAACCTTGAATATTCTGTTCAGACTGAAGATCTTAAATTAAAATGATCAGCATCTTAGCAACCTTAAGACTCAGCACTAAGCTTGGCTGATAAAAGGCTTTTTTGAGGGATAAAGTTGATGGGAATTGTTTGGAAGAAGCACTTTCTGTCTGTAGCTTTCCTTAGGCTTGGAACTGGTGAAGTCAGTAAAAATGAATTGATAAGAGAACGAAAAGTCCTATATGGCTTAAAGCACAAGTTTTAAGTCAAAATTGAGATGACATAAGCAAGGGGCTATGAATCATGATTCTGGTAGTCTGGTCTTTCTGCTACCAACTTGTTTTGTAGATTTGAGGAAGATCTTTGACTTCTCTGTGACATAGCTTGTGGCTCATATATAACATGAAATTGGTCTCCTTCATGACTAGAAGGGAATCATTTTTGTTCCAGTGGGAAAGACAAATCTAATGATACAGAATTTTTTTTTCTTCCTGTAAATATAGAACTGCTGTATCTGGGGGGTTAGTTTCTTTGTCATCCCTCTGGATAAGGGGACTTGACTAAAATCTTCATTCACTCAAATATTGTTCAGTATTCCTTACCTTAAAGCATACATGGTTTGCAGACTCTATCATCTAGTTCCAAAATCACAGGAAAAATCTTTCCCGTTCTTCCTACACTTTACTGAAGCCACAAATGCTGCCAACTTTGGAAGTAAATTTCTTTCTCTCAAAAACTTTTTGATGTCTGATTACTAATTTCTCTCTAAATTCTCCTGTACAGAGTCTTTCTTCCTCCCTCTCCTTATCTCATTTTCTGTTTTTCATATATACCCTCAGGTAAATACGTCTAAAAGAATTGAAATTCTGTGGAGAGAGAGAGAGAGAGAGAGCGAGAGAGAGGAGATTTCTATGCTACCATTTCCATCAAAAACATTTTTTATGCTTGCTGAACAATCGATTTTTGACTCAATCATAGATCTACACTGGGATATGTTACACCCAAAGAACCATTTTTCTATACAAGGGAAACTCCAAAACATCTGTAGTGCTGAAGTACCTCCAACTCATCCTACCATAGGGGAGATTCAAGAACAGCAACGACTGTTTCTTCTACATTTTAGCATTTTTTATTAAAGTAGTGTTTATGAAGAAGAGCTCTTTTTATTAAAGTGGTGTTTATGAAGAAGAACTCTTTTTTCAAAACTGCTTGATTTCCTAAACCCAGAGAAGAATAAATATGGAGTATGTGCATATGTGAACATAAACAACCAAGAAACACTCACACAACCAGACAGCCCCTAAATTATATGTTTGCTTAGGGACATGCATGACAGAGCCGTGTAGCTCACCCAGGGCTTGAAAAGACTATGAAATTTGAGTAACATAGTGTGTGACAGCAGAACAGAGCCCTGAGTGTTTAACTTCAATATAAAGTAATTATATTAAAGAAGGCATTAAATGCATGTTTGAACCAGATTTGTGAAGGATTTGGGGTAAGTTTGCCTTTGTAAAAGGTTGCTTTATTAATCAAAATCAGAATTCTGTCTTTGCCCTTGGTTTGTTCCTTTCACAGTTTTAGATTTTCTTCATATTTTTCTGTTATTTGAATGGCAGGGTCTAGTTAGGCCCATTGCAACTGTTAACCATAAAACCAGGCTACAAGAAAGACAAATAGTTTTTTGTGGGTTTTTGGTTTTT
>WBMZ01004198.1:0-230268 GCA_013400975.1 Atrichornis clamosus
CTGCGATGCGGCTCCCCCGCGGCGCCCCGAGCCCCTGTGGCCGCCGCGGCGCGGCTGAGGGCGAGCGGCCGTGAGCCGGGGACGTCCCGGTCCCCGCGGTGCCGAGCGCGCTCGGCGTTGTCGAAGCACCGGGGCCGGCGATGGCACTGCCCTGAGCGTCCCGCCGGGGACACCCCGGCTCTGGGGACGCCCGGCCGTTCCGGAGACTTTGGGGGCGTTTGCGGGTTTTGCATTTTTTTCTTTCTTTTTTTCCTCTTTTTTTCCCTTAATTTTTTCTCTTTCCCCTCTGCCTTTTGGGGTTTTCTCCCGGCGGCTCGTCCCCTGCGCCTGCCCGGCGGTTATCCCCTCGCCCGCGGCCCCGTCCCTCAGGGCATGTCCCGGTCCAACAGCATCAGCCCCCCGGGCTTCGGCGGTCCTGCGCCCTGGGCAGGCACCGAGCAGCACCGCTCGGCCTGGGGCGAGGCGGAGGCCCGGGCCAATGGCTACTCCTACCCGCCGCCTCCCAACAGGTCCTCGGGCAAGAAGGCCTCCCGCATGTCGAGCAGGTGGAGGAGCGAGGAAGACTACGAGCCCCGGAACCGCGGGGAAAGCGGCTGCAGGATGATGAGCTTTAGGTCCAAATCCGCCTGGCAGGAGCACGGTGACGACAGCCGACGTCACCGGTCCCGCCACCCTCCCGGCAGTGATTCCCCCGCTGCCCCCAACAATGCCAGCCCCCGGCAGCTGGGGGAGCAGGGGGAGGTACGGCCCCGCTCTGTGGAGTTGGGGCTGGAGGAGAAACGCATCAAGGCCAAGATTGAGGAGTTGGAGGAAGAGGACGGGGACGAGGGGGACTCCGAGGCGGCCTTCTCCATGGGCAGTTGTTGCAGTAGCCTGCTGCAAATCTTCAGGTCCAAGAAGTTCCAGTCTGAGAAACTGGAACGTCTCTATCAGCGCTACTTCTTTCGGCTTAACCAGAGCAGCCTCACCATGCTTATGGCCGTGCTGGTGCTGGTCTGTGTGGTCATGCTGATCTTCCATGCCGCACACGGCCGCTATGAGGTATCCTATGTCGTGGTGCTCTCCCTGGCCATCCTGCTGATGGTGGTGCTGTGCATGGTGTGCAACCGCAACAACTTCCACCAGGACCACATGTGGTTGGCATGCTACTCTGTCATCCTGGTGATCCTGGCGGTGCAAGTGGTAGGGGTTCTGCTGGTGTGGCCCAGGAGTGCCTCAGAGGGCATCTGGTGGACCGTCTTCTTTATCTACAGCATCTACACGCTGCTGCCGGTGCGGATGAGGGCTGCGGTCATCAGCGGGGTGGTGCTCTCTGCCATCCACCTGGCCGTCTCTCTCAAGATCAACGCAGAGGATAAGTTCCTCCTGAAGCAGGTAGGCAAGCCCTGAATGGTTCAGATGTGTGCTCAGCATTGGAGGGCAAGGAAAGCGGGGTTGTCTGACTTCCACAGGCCTGCCTGATGCTGGAAGGCTGACAGAACTTCCAGTTGAACCCCTAGGTTACCTACTGCTGGGTGGGATGGTGTATAATGTGGTGGTTAGCCTGTAATATTGCTTTTTTTAATAGCTGTGGTATGTCCTCATTTCTGCTCCAAGTTAATGCTCTAAACATGCAAGAAATGTATCTTACTGGGTTCCCCTGATGGCTGCTCCAGCACTGTCAGCCAGCCCTGCTAGTGCCTTTCAGTTGTGTTTAATGTAAACAGCCCTGTGCTAAGCACACCTGTGGAACGGTATCTGCAGGTGCTGCCGTGTTACTGAGAAATCTGTAGAAAGTCTGGCCGTTCCTATCAGGTAGAGGTTATCCTTGCATGTCACTCTGAATTTTACTCTGGCGCAGAGCTTAGGAATCGGAGAGCATGCTCCACGGGAATGTGGGGTACGGTTTTGGTTTAGTAGGAAGGTGTTTTGCTCTGAGATGTGCTGGAAATACCTACGTTGGAAAAGCCCAGAGTTCATATACAGCCAGAAGTAAAAGTACCAAAAGAAGCATAAATGCAGGTTGTTATTTAGCTGTGATATCATGTTAAACTGAAGCAGTTCAGTTCACGGGAACAATGACACTATTATCAAATGCATTACAGTGCAATTTTTAACTACCATATCTGTATAAACAGCAGCAATACAAGACGCCACTCTGCAAGGGAAGCAAGCAGCCTTGGGACTTGTGCTTTAAGCTTACCACACACCGTGGCAATCAGGAAACCATTGATTTAAAATGTTGAAACTATGAGGCAATTGTCCTTCTTCTGATGTGCAGGACTCTGAGGAAGGATGAGCCTGTCACAGAGTGAGTCCCGATGCTTGTGTGTAACCGGGGATTGTTTATTACAGTCAGGTGTTTTGTAGTTTTACAGCCCTAACATATAATACAAAATAAAGCCTTGTGCTCAGTGGCTGCTTTGAGTTTTAGCGATGAATTGGTTTGAGTTCCATCTATTGCAGTGGCAAGAAAAGTTGTAGGGCTTAAATGAAACCTCATTAGGACGAGGCTGTCACTGTTCTGCTATATAAAATAGTGCATGAATTATTCACTTCTCCCCCCTGCCCAGTTAAACCTGCTTGGACAGTTTTTGGCTTTGTTCTTAGTTTGTTACAGGTATTTTTATAAACTGTATGTGGCATATTTTTCTTATGTTTGATATAAATGTTTTTTTGTGCATTTCCAGCAGAGCATACACTGTGAGTGGGACAGTTGGTGTTTTTGTGCTTGACTTGAAAAAGTTTGCTAATGGCCTCAGCTCTTGCTCACTGGAGCTCTGGTCTTGCAAAGCCTTATGTGTGCTCTTGGCTTTATAAACTGAAACTTGTCCTATTGAATTCAGTGTGTTTGGACACTGTATTCTTACATGTCATGACTGCAGCTAGAAGGTTTAGCAGTCTGTTACGAGCAGAGTCGGGTTTTGAGGATGCTAACAAATGAATAACATATCATGTTGGAAACTGTATTTTAGTAGGAAGGAGCCTAAATTACAAAGGCCAAATTGACTACCTCAGTAGAAAATTTGGGATAATTACAGCTCCCTCACTTTCCAAACAGCAGGGTTATTTGTAAGAGGTTAGGCTTGTGTATAAGCGTGCACTTGTCAAAGTTAAAAACATGGGCAATGGGTGATACTACATCATGCACAAACCTCTGCATTGCACAGTTGCTTTCACTTTTATGCTAGTGCTGTTTTTTTCCTACAGTTTGACAATAAATGTTCAGTTAATGAGGAATGTCCTAGGAGACCTCTTACTTTGTCTTCAAAGGCAGAGGCATCTCTCTGCGTTGCCTGTTTGTTTTTCCTACTAACACCGTCTCTGTCTTGCTGTGGTCTATGTTGGCATAGCACAGGCTGAATGCAGTGGGGTTGTACACGGCCGAGAATCAGATTCTTTGCACGCTTGTGTATGAACATGAGCATCTCTCTCTGGCTGGCTGATAGAAAAATCTGTTCTGTTGAGCACATTGCCTCACAGCTATTAACAGGCCTTCCTCACCGGGGCTGTATCTCGTTGCCGTGGAAATCCGTTGTGTTCAGCTCTGCCCCCCTAATGCACGCAAGCCCTGTTTTCCTCCTTCAAACTACCAGAGGCGAAGGCAGATGAAAACCAGATAAATCAAGAAGAGGGAATTAAGTTGTTTTCTGTGACTTCACACTGACAGTCACATCAGCCTGAGTTTTGTGGAACAGGAGTGGATGTGAATGCATTCGTGACTATGTGACCAGATGGTATTTTATACCCAGCAGTCACAGAAGAAAGGCTGGTTAGGATGTACCTTCCCTTTCCTTTCTTTTTATGGCATTTTTAACTATAATACTTAAGCAAATTTTTCTTTGTGGGGGATTTTTGTTTTTAATCCTCTCCCAGTTGTTTCCAAACCAGGAGAAATCATACACTCTTGTTATGATCCACTGACACTCAAAGCTGTGTGACTCTTGTGTTGACTCCTGAGCACTTTTATAAGGCTCCAGAGCCTGTTAAAAACTCCTCTTTCTCAAGAAAGTGAAATTCTTGGTTGTAGTTCCCTGTTGGGAGGAAGGCAGATTGTTTGATTCCCTTGCTGAGGATGCATGGTTTTATTGTCTGAATTATCTTCTCCTAGCACTACTGGACTTCTCTGTCACCAGACTCTCTGGTCTGAGGCTAAGATAGTCAGACTTCATGAAAGGATTAATGCAGTCTCCTGTTTTCTGAATCCACAAGGTGACAGAAGTAATAGTAGTTGCGATTGTTCAGTCTTAACTGAGCTACTTTTTTTAATGATTCTTCTGGGGTCACTGGATTTAAATAGTAGGCTCTGATTTCTCTTGGCTACCTGGAGGAGTCTGTCTTTCAGAAGAGTGCCCTGAGCACCCCTACCAAAAGGAGTGGGTATACTTGATACCTCTGAGTCTGATCGGCTAGAGGCAATGATCTTGGCTTCTTGAATTGATGATTGATTGGAATAAAAAATGCTAATTATTGCGTTATATTAAAAAGTTATCCAATGCTGAGGGAGAAGAGTAAAAGAAATTCTGTGTTTGAGAATTTACTTGCTCCCAAAGACTGCTGCTGGAAGCAGAACACAGTGATGCTCCACCAACTACAAATCCTAATTGCTTAACAGGGTTTTTTTCATGTGTTTCTGTGATCAGTTAATTCTAGAGGGACTGCTTTCAGGTTTATTGGGGAGGAGTTGACCGATTTGTCTTCTGGTTTATGTCCTTGTGTTATTCTGGGTCAGATTACAAATATGTTCCACTGCACAGAAGTGTGTTGTCTTCTCTTTGTATGTATCTCTTTTCCACGTGTTGGTTTAGATACCCATTCAGGCTCTGAAAGCATACTCACCTACAGGATTCACATAAGAATTACTTTTCACGTGAATGAGGCTTTCTAATACTTAACTGAGAAAGAAATAAACTATTTATCAGTAATTTGCCTTACATTTACAACAAAGATAGCACTGAGATTTATTCTTTGTTCCGATCGGAGCGAACTGCCCAGCTGACCCACAGACTTGTACAGGCACATGGGAAGAGGTTGCAGCCTGCGGGTTACAGATGCTTGACTGAAGTCATGTGAGGAGACCAGCTGCCCTCAGTGCAGATAGTCTTGAGTAAGCACTGGCATTTCTGTAAGACTACAGGCTAAGGGACAGGGAATTTCACAAGACAGTTTATTGGGCTCTGAATCAGACTTAAAAAGGTATGGGGATTGTGTGTGGGAGTGGGTGGGGGACCAGGAGTAAGGGAGAAGAATGCCATGTACAAACATCAAACAAGCCCATGGACTGAGGTTAGATTTACTTCTGTTTTCCCATCCAAACCCATTTTATTGTAACTTTCTGAGGTTCCTTGTTCAAGGATACAGTTAAGTCTTTGTAGTTTATTAACTCAGTGCGAGTGGGTGACTGTTAAGGTACCACGAAAAATAAATACTTTTTTTTTTGTCTTGTGTCAGTAACCTCATTGAAAGAGAAACTGAAATGCACTGATTTCTTTTCTCCCCAAATACTTCTGCAAAGGATCTCTGATAGCAAAGTTCTGAACTACCTCACTACATGGCTTTTGTTTATGGCTCTCTGATTCAGGGCTCCTTATATTGAGCTCTGTCTTGTTTGACCCTTTTCCATGTCTCCATCATAACAACATTACATTAGTGCTCCTCATCCTTCACTTCTGAAAACTGTATATGTGTTGGCCTTTCTCTCTGTCAATCCACATTAATAGTGCTTGATTGATCTGCAGCTGCATGGTGGCTCGCTTGTAAGTATAGAATTTCAGTTTAACCACTTCTAGAAGATGTTCATATGAAAACATGCAGTCTCTCTTTGTTCTTTTCATCAATAAACTCACTTCAGCAGGGCTAAAAGCAATTTCTTACTGTAACAACTTGAATCCCGTGGATATCTTCTAGCACCTCATAAAGATGCTTTTTAGATGGCAATTTGAATGGCATTCAATGAGAAGTTAGTCACACAGTAGAAGAAATAGTACTGTATGTTCCATCTCAGCCTCAGCATGCTAAAGATGTGTAGGTGATGACTGATTTCAAGACAGATTCTCAGCATTGTGTTAATCAAGTCATTGTATTGTGCTTTCATTGTCTTCAAGCAGCCTGTATTAATAAAGAAGGAGAGATGAACTACCTGGAATGCAAGTAGATCTGTGTGTCAGTTTTCTTATGTTTGTGTGCTGCTTGTTTTACTTTTTTCCACCTGGAAAATATATTTGAGTAATGTTTGTATAGGATGTGATTTTTAAGGTGCTTGGCCACATGGGGCCCGAGTACCGTGTGCCTCAAACAGCACTTAATGTCCTGTTCTGCATAAACATTGATACCAGTAGGGCTCTCATGCAGAAAGAAGTGCTCTAGCACTGCTCGGTACTGAAGAATCTTCCTGAGCAGCTGAAGTGAAAATTGATTTGTGGTCTTTTGTTCAGGAAAAAAAAGGCAACCTGAAATATTCAGTAACTGTTGCATTGATAGTTGCCTCCCTAGTGTAATTCTGTAACAGAAGCAATTAAAAAAATCCCTGAGGTATTGTGTATCAATTAGTTCTTTGTAGGAATATTGTCTGTATCTCTTGGGAATGCATGTGTTGCTGGAGGTTTACAAAGGCATATCTGTTTTTCTTTTCTCCTAAATTACCCTATGATCCTGCCACCTCCTAATCTACCCCCTTGCTTTATCTTCCTTCCCCCCACCATGAAGCAGTTTAATATTTCACTGTAATGTTCAGTATCAAAACCTGTTAGTGTGATAGTGTTCGAGAGCTGTGTGTCTCATTTCTTCGTGTTCCTGGATTCTTAATAGGTTTGTTGTCTTGATAAACTGACCCATTTGAGTAATTTTTCTCAGCCTTGTGGTAGTAATCATAGTCTTGTAGCTGGCTAGGATCTTGGTGAATTGAAGATGAAACCTAATTGGGATGATTGAAGTGCATAGCAAAAGACTTGTGCTTCTAGGCATTTTTATGGCATACTCGAAAAGACAGGGTATGCTAGTTCTGTTTATTTCTGGAGAGCTGAAGATACTTCAGCAAAATATTGGGATTCATCAAGGTGCATGAGGCAGAAGGATAGCTTTTTGTGCCCTAATCTTACAAAGCAGTCATTGAATTGTCCTTTGGCGTCTTGGGCACGGTGGCTTAGTTTGACACCAGTGTGAACCCTGTTCTCTGTCAGAGACCTGTCTAAGGCAGGACATCTCACTTACGTGGTCTTTTGTGATTAACCTCATTCAGATGATTTATAAACCTGAACAGCAGTGGCTACAAAATGCTGATTATCCTGGTGCTGAGGGCTCACTGGAACTGGTCGTGCCCTCCTGGAGCCAGAATTGGCCCAGTGCTTCCTAAATGCCCTTTTACTCCGAGTTCGCTGTTGTGTGGGCAGTGCTGCCAAGGTCTGGGGTGGAAGAGGACTGGGACTCAGCCCAGCTGGAATGTGAACTTTGGGCACCAGGCTCTTCTCCAAATGCATTTAATTTGTGTCTGATTAGCTAATCTTTCAGTCATGTACCATAGCTCTCTCTCTGTCTTTTAAGAAAAGTGGAACAATTGGTAACTTTTTGGCCATTGCAGTAGGTGGAATAGTTAAAGTCTTTTGGGAACAGCTGGTTTAGTTATTGTATTTTGGTACTACTGGACATTACTCTCATTTTCTAATTGAACTAAAAGAACTTTCCTTCTGTCCTGGTACAATGAAAAATCCCCAGCAGCAGCTGAAAAACTGAGAGGTAAAAAAATTATTTCACAGCAGCTTTCACGTACGTAGTAAAGTGATCCACCTTGTATCTGGTAGTGGCTTCTGAGAACCTGTACTTTGAAAAGCTTCTGTCTTTCTCTTCTCTTTTTTTCTCTTCTTCTCTTTTTTTCTCTTCTTCTCTTTTTTCTTCTCTTTTTTCCCTCCTCTCTCTCTTTTTTCCCTCCTCTCTCTCTTTTTTCCTTTCCTCTCTTTCCTCCTTTTCCCTCCTTCTCTTTCTTTCTTCTCCCTCTTTCTTTCCTTTTTCTTTTTTTTCTCGCCTTTTTCCTTTTTTCCCCTTCTCATTTCTTTTTTCTTCTTGTCTCTTCTCTTTTTTTTTTAATTTCTTGTTCTTTTTTCCTGTTTGTTCTTTTTTTGTTCTTTTTATTCTTTTTGCCTGTGCAGGTGGGTGCGGTTCAGAGAAAATTCCCATTTTTGTTTGAGGAGGTAGAAGACAGAGCTCCAAGTTTTGCCAGCCTTGGGCAAGGTTTGTCCTGTGGTCTGCTTTATGCTGTAGGATTTACAGGTACCTTGCACAGGTAATCTGTACCCAGATGTAGCGCAGAGGGAGCTGGAGTGCACCAGAATCTGGTTTGGGCTTTCCAGCTGCTACATGATTTCATGATGTGCTACATGTTGGTTTTTTATGGCCCAGAGGGGTAAGACAGTGACAAAGTGTGTGCAAGGAATGTGAAGATTCACAGCTTCTGGGAAGTGGGTGGGGTTCCTGTCTAACTGCTGTATGAGTTTTTTCATCTCCTGCGAGTCCTGTGTTTTGATGTGGGATATATTTGGTGTTAGTTCCTTCCCTCCCTCTGAAGTCTAGCCTAGTGATGTGAACTTGTGATATCTTTCATCCATGGGATGCTCTTTCTTCTTTTTGTTTTGACATTGGTGATACTTTAAAAAAATTATTTTCTTTTTTGTCTTTACCTGAGATGTATACTGCTGCTGCCAGAAACTTAATTTGATTCATTATTATGGAGTCCTTAGGCTAGGTAAAAACCCAAGGGGAAGTCTCATGTGAATGAAAAAACACAACCCCAAAGATATTAAAAAGGATAATCTAGTTATGAGGGGGTGTGGGAAACAGACAAGAATTTTAATATTTGTCTCCTGAACTCCTAAATGTTCTCACCTTATCATAAGAAAGTTGTAAGTTTCTAGTACTTAATAAGGTCACACATACAAAGGTTGTCAGGCCAAGACAAGAGTAAAAATGTTTTTAGCACCAGCAGCTGGACCACTCCCAGTGAAACTGTTTTATGATGGTGCTGGGTCTTGCCAGCTTCTTCACTGGCAGATACAGGAACGGCATCATCGAACAGGTCTGTGGTAGAATTTAGCATGGGATGGTCTTGTTCTGACACTCAGAAAAATGGACTGAACACATTTTAAAGCTCTACTTTCTGCTTTCAGTCTTGCACTTGAACCTTTGGGAGGCTCTGTCCCATCAGGAGCCTGGCAGGTAGTTAAGCTTGTGAACTGCTTCAGCCAGACACCATCAGTTTTGCACCACAAAGATGATGTGTTTACAGATGGTAGGATCCCCTTCAGTTTAAGAATTAATGGGCAACGTTGGCATCACCAACAGTATTGCTTCTGGTGCCAGGCTGGCCTCACTGATGCTGAGTAGGATTTTTGTTACAGCACTCACTATAGAAAGTTTCATTGTATTTGTCAGGCTTTGTTCTGCAAATAAAATGTCATTATGTACTTGTTTTTCTTCATATTTATAAGTCACTAATGTAATTGCCATGTATCTTTTCTCCCTTTCCCAGACATCAGGAACACAAATCATATTTGTGTGTTTAAGATGTTATCAGGACTGTCTGTAGTGTGCATTGTATAGTCATCTTTTGTGGCTTCTCCTACTTCATAGCAGCAGAAACAGCAGAAGAGAAGTATATTTCAAAGAATTGTCAATCCTGCCCTGATTTTGTTTATAATTCCTTTACCTAGACTGCTTCTGCAGTTTGGGTGATGAGTTTCCAGATGAAATATTAAACTGCCTTTTCTTTTCATGAAAAGTTTTACACACCCATGTAATACCCATCAAATTTTTTTGTGTGAATTGGATCTTTGTGGTATTGCCACGCTTGGCTATCATCCTGTCTTTTCCTGGGAAATTTTGCTTTTGGGAGGTTGAGTTTTGGAAATTAAAGCTGCTCTTCAAATTCAATATACACATTCCACTAGTATCAGAATGCATCTTTGCAGACAGTAAACAAAGGACTGTGCTGATGCAACAGAGGGAATAGAAATAAAGAAAGGTTTGTTTTCTTTTTTTTCTCCCCAGACATTAGAAATTGATCTCTCAAAGTGGCAACTTACGCAAACTATTTATTCTTCAAATATGTTT
This sequence comes from Atrichornis clamosus, assembly GCA_013400975.1. Lineage (NCBI taxonomy): Eukaryota > Metazoa > Chordata > Aves > Passeriformes > Menuridae > Atrichornis > Atrichornis clamosus. The sequence continues at coordinate 10,078 of WBMZ01004198.1, forward strand.
GCGGCTTGTATAAGACATTCTGTCTCACTTCATAGTCAAAAGAAAAGGCTGTGACATTGCTTGCAAGAATCTGTCATAAAACGTTGCTGATGCAAACAGTTCCCTGGCTGTATCTTCCCTTCCAGAAAAAGCCTTGGCTCCTTCCCTTAATTCCCTGCTCTAGATGAAATGCTACAAGCGCTGATCTCTGTGTCTCTCTGACTGAAAACTGAATTCTTAGAGCTAGCAATGTGGTAAGGGACTACTCAAATCAATGTTTCTAAAAACAGTAGTTTGCTGGCCAGCCCACAGATGACAGAGCTACTCAGACATGCTTGCTGAGTGATGAACACTTTCCATTTGCTGGAAGGTACTCAGTGGCAGCTTTCTGTGTGTATTCTTGCTTAAAGTGTGGGTATTTATACATAGAATTGCACAAATGGGGGACCAAGGGACATATTATTAATGAAGATGTTTCCACTTAAATGGGATTTCTTTTTTTCAGGCAGGTGGTTACTAGTAATCTCATAGAGGAGAGGAAGAAGTGCTCTGTGGCACTAAGGAAAGAGGATGCTCTGCAGTGTGGTGGGAGAATGTGTAATTACAATGTCAGTCTCACTCTTGCTAAAAGCTAAATGCAGTCTTTAAGTCCATTGAACGTGAAGTAGGTTACTAGTGTGGGAACTGCTCCTGTGTGGTGAACTTTCTGGATCTTAAGGCCAGGATGGATTGCTGAGTTCATTTAACAGTACCCACTGAACAATTCTTCTCCTTAATAATTTCTTCCATTCAGGTGACATGGAATTTCAAAAAGTTTAAATGCTGAATTGCACAGTATTTGTCAGTTGAAAAAGCAATCTGCAATGATCTCTGAATTGAAGGTGAACTGAACCAATACTTTTTTTTTTCCTCTCTGCTCTTAGTAAGACAGGATTATAATATCTTGTGATTAAACATATTGTGGATATTTCTCTGCTCAAGTTGGTGGCATCTACTTAAAATATAACACAGATGGACATGTTGGTTGTGAAGGGGTTCTGACATCATGCCTAGATTTTGTACTGGGTAATTATGTTCTTGCCTTCTTAATTGATGTTGAATATGGCATTTTTCTTTGCTCCATTTCTATTCTGGACTTTTTAGCAGTACACCACCAAATAGCTGCTGTGCATATGTGGGTTTGCTGTCATATCTGAGAAATCTGCAAGACTGTTGACAAGCCAGAAAGATGAGGGACTGAGCTCAGGTTTGTGTCTTTTTGGTTGTGTTGGTGTGCTTGAGCAAGTGTCACCCTCCTGCTATGACAGATGTACTGATAACTTTTGAAAGCTACAAGACCAGAGATGATATGGTTGAAGGATATTTTCAGAGGTCAACTATGCCATCCCACTGCACCAAGACAAGATCAAGTCAGCCTAAACTATTCGTGGCAGATACTAATCACAGACCCATCTGAAAAAAGCCTTTCTTTGTGTATGTGCTCTTGGGGGTCACAAAGGTACTGATGTGCTTTCTAGTGTGTTTGTTTTGTTGGTAGTTTTTTTTAAAACGAAACAAGCAAGCACAGCCCTGAGTAGGAGCAGAGAGTAAAGTAGAGCTGTCTCTGAGTAGAGCCCTCTGGCTGCTCTCAGCTGACTGGTGCTTAGTTTCCTTGTCTCACCTGGCTTTAGTTCCCACCCTACCCAAAGCCTGCCCTTCTCTATTGTCACAAACAGTACATTGGAATGACATCTGGCACAGCTGGGTCTCGTTCCTGAGTTAGGCCTTCCCGAATGCACTGCAGTACAAGCAATAGGCTTGAAGGTCACATGTCCTTTCACAGGTAACCTCCCTTTCGGTGCCTGGTCCTTCTCAGCTGCTAGGATAGCTGTACTCACTTAACTCATTAGCACTCCAGGGCTGCTCCAGGGACTCTTAAAAGTGTATGCCTTTTGCACTTTGGTCAAAATGACTGTGAACAAACACTTAAGGAAGTATTTCCTGTAAATATTCTTATATTTCAAGAGAAAAAGTTAGGAGACTGCAATTTGGTTTTTGTTTGTTTGTTTTCCTCTTTTCCTAATGCAGGTAATGAGTATCTGGCTGTGTCATGACACTGAAGGTTTGTCCAAGATGTATAGGAAAGGTTACACTGTGGATTAGTTAAACCACGATATAGAACCCATTGTAGAGGAACCGTAGTCCACTGCTGAAATCACCTTACTTGTCTATTTTAGATGCAAATAGACCTAGTTAATTTAATTCACTTCCAGAGGGAATGCAAACTAAATAAAATCATGCTTGTTAAAATAAGTGTTCTCACAGGTTTAAATAATTTTCTTCAATTTATTCTGATGAACTTTTCTGAAGAGACCAATCTTTACCATAATATCTCCAGGGTAAGACTGTAGCTTATGTAAGTCAGGAGTACTTTGTATTATTAACTTAGTGCATTGGCCTTATATGCCATTTTCTGTTAGAATAGATAGTGTCACCCTCAGTGCTTCGTACTTCCCCCTTGGCAAGGGCTGGGGCTGGTTGTGATAGGAACAGAGTCAGGAGAAGAGCTTATCTGTCACGATTAGCCAGCCCTTGGCCCCGTTTCCAAGCTGCTTTTCAGGAGCCTGGTCACGAGTGGTCCCTGGGTGGCTTCTTCTGTGCGAGGGGTGCTGCGACCGCCCACGACTCATCCTTCACCGGGAAATGAGCTGCTTTCAGAGCGTGACCTCTTGCTTGGGGCTGAGACCAAACCTTTTCATTGCCAGTTCCTTAGCAGGTGTGACTGGGACAAAATATGTCTGAGATCCAGGCTGCCACCTGGAATGCCACAGGTGGTGGCAGGTGATGCTCTTCTGTGCCTTTCCTGGGAGAAGCTCCTTTGGTTTCCAGCAGCTCTCCTTCTGTTTAAGCCATTTGCAATACTCCATACGCTATTCAGCCAGTGCCTTGCTGCAACATGAGCATATCTTCTGCATGTCAAACTTCATGGGGAGATGCTGTGACAGCTCCCTGCCTGCCAAACCTCCTGCTGAAGCTTATTGGAGAAATATTGTGCTCCCTTCAAATGGGTGGCATTGTAACATTGGCTTGCTCATGGAAACAGCATTTGGGTCTGGGCAGAGTGAAAATGTTGATTTTTCTTTCAGTAAAAGGGAAAAAACCCTGAAGGGTGCCTTCTGCACAAACACTGGTCTTAGGCAGAGCTGCAATTCCCAGGGCTGACTTAACTAACTTTTGAATCTTAATGGCAATGATACCTGCTTCTCCCTCTGCTATTCCCTGTCCCAGCTAGATCTAAAAGGAATCTTACCTCTGTTCACACCATACCCTAAATCGTCATTGCCTTGTCTAGTTTTTATTTAGCACTATAAGAAATGAGTTGGAATCTAAATATTTGCTTATCACCAAAAATACCTATTTCCCTCTGGCTGCTTGCAAAACGCCTTTAACTCCCCTCAGGGCTTTTCTGTAGAAGGGACAGCTGGTGTAGAACAATAGTGCCTGATTTACACTGATCAATTCTCACATTACTGAAAGGCATCTGTCTTGTACTAGGCACCCTGCAGTGTATCAGAGATGCTGGTGGAAGATGTGTCTGCAGTGTCTCCTGTCTTGCTCCCCAGTCTGAGTTCTCTGTAGGTCCCAGGGGAAAAAAAACCTGGGAAGAAATACTGTAAAAAAAACTTAGTAGTGAGAGGTGCATTTTCCTCTTCTTCACCCCTGTGGTAATGGATCATTGAGGCTTTGGTTTTACAGAGTTTTAGTTGTATGTGCTTCAGCAGCAATATCTGTCAGTCAAACCCAGTAACTGAAATGTTTTTTGCAGCCCAACTCACCTGAAGTTAGCTTAGTCCATATATTTAGACCAAAATGCACACTCAAGCAGGCAGATGAGAGGGATGGGTATCATCTAGTGAGAAGAAAGTGTTCAGGAGCTAGGAGCAAATGCAGCTGAAGGATGTTAAGGACATGTTAACATCCTGATAAGGACATAGACTTTGCTGGGGGGAGGGCATAAATGCCTTTTATGTAGAATCATGAAATGGTTGGGTTGGAAGGGACCTTAAAGATCAGCTAGTTTCAACACACCTGCAGTGGACAGGGACACCTTCCACTAGACCAGGTTCCTCAAAGCCCCATCCAACCTGGCCTTGAATTCTAGGGATGGGGCATCCACAGCTTCTCTGGGCAACCTGTTCTACTGTCTCACCCATTCTATTTTTCCAGGAAACCCTTAACAAAACAGGAGAGAAGATGGCCAAGCATGATCTTTCTACCTGCTGCAGGCCACACTTCCTCTACTTTTTCCTTGCTTTCACCTGTTCAGTGATGTAAGCAACTCCAGGAGAAGGCCTCAGGCAGTGCAGTTCTGCATTCTTGCCACCAGTGCTTATCTTTCTGATGCACTTCACCTGTGTCAGTAACTAGGGTGAGCCCTGGCTGCCATCAGCTTTCACTCAGAGCCATCAAATACTGTTGTTTTCTAATAAAAGAAAAGATAGTCACATAAGGTGGCTGCAGGATAGATCTCCATTGCCCTGTTCTCCAGAGTGACAGCAGGACAGCAGTTTGTTTCAGTGGCTGTTACCTTCACTTACCTTGGTGAGAAGCTCCAAACTTTGTTAATGTTTTGAATATCTCTGGTGGTCTGGTTAAAGTTTCCTTTTTGGTCTCTAAATAAACTGTAGTGGATAACTTTATGAAAAAACAAGACTGCACTGATTCCTTCCATTTTTCTTTGGTACCACTGGAATGTGAGGTGAGAGCACGATCCAACAGGCGTTCCTTTGGAAGACTCACCTACTGCCTGGGATTCAAGTAGTGCCCAGTCCCTTGCACTTCATGTGAGGGCAATTAGCGCACGTGCATGGCAATTAGTGCTGCAAATGAAGTCGACACGGGTGTATTCTGCCTCTTTAATGACTTGCTTTCCTCCTCTGCCAAAAGAGCAACGAAGCAGTCTCAAAGGAACCTGCTGCCTTCTGATACTTAATTTGCTTCAGGCTTACCTTGGCATCCAGCCTCTTTCTTCTGCTGCCTTGCCTGGCCCACCTGCCTGTTCTGCTACCAGCACTGCAGAGGAAACGTTCCCTATTTCTAGCAAATCAGGCCATGGCTTGCCCCATGTGCTGCAGTTGGGCCTCGCAGACATCCAGCACCTTTTCTCCCTGACGTGCTTTGCCACTCCTGGTTTCTGACCTCTTTTCTGCAGAACATTGGGCTGGTTTTTGATGAACTGCACTGCGAGTGGCATCGCCTAGCAAAGGAACATGCTGGTGGGAAACTGCAGAGCAATTCTTCTGTTATCCAGCTTCTTGAACTAGGTATCACAGTGATGGGGGCCTTAAAATATCTGTGATATTCAGTGTTTGTGACCAGCGATTACTTTGGAGTGTAAATACGCTGGAGTATAGACAGTGTACGTATAAACCCTATATATAGAGAGTTACATGATGTGATTCTTACCCAAAATATTAACTGTTCCAGAAGATTTTTAAAATGAGACTGAATAGGAAGGGTCTGGCAAAAAAACTTGCTGGTGAACACTCAATTATGATAGGAAAAGTAGGGGATTAAAATACTAGAACAGATCTACAAGACACTGACAGTAGGAGAAGGGCATGGAAGTGTAAATGGGGCATATTAGATAATGAAGTTTTCATACAAGCCTCCTTGTAGGGCTTTCTTCATTGCACCTTGCACCGTGGACCACTCATCTAGGTTTGTTTTTTGAATGCTTGAAAAGTCATATTTTTACAGTATCTCTTAGTAGTAAGCTGATTATTTGTGATTTATATTTTTGAGGTGGAAGCTGCTTTTTCCCCCAGAAACTCATGTGATTGCCCTGGATGGGAGTGTGCAGTAACCAGCTTTACTCTGAGGGGATGCTGTGGGCAAGAAAAAGTTCAGCGTTAGTGCCTGTAAAATTGTCTTAGAGAACCCATCCACTGGAGATGACACACTGGGTTAATGGTGTTACTTTGGGAGCCTTTTCTATGCACCGCCGATTACCGAGGCAGTTCAAATGTGGGTCAGTTTTTCTTTCTTTTTAAGGAGAGTTTGCATAGACTAACATGCAAGCTGTTGCTTTCTAGAAAATGTGGGTCAAGTGCTGTTTTGCCGAGGAAATTGGGAGTTTTTTACTTAGCTAGCATTAATACTCAAGTGCTTCCTAACTTGTGCTGAGATCCTGTGCTGTTATTCTGATGAAAACACACTTTCTGTAACAGAAGTGTGCATCGAGCCATGAGTTTGTGTCATCAGGAGCACTAGCTCGTGTGATTCAGAGGTGGATGGAGTTCATGCAGGGTGTGCAAGCCCTGCCGTTGTGGCTGCCCTCAAGGCCAGCTTCAAAATCCATGAAAAGCCGCTGACACAAGAGCACTTGGTGACTTTTGGGAGGGGCAGTGGCAGACAGACAGAAACTGTGTCTGCCTATGCAGGACTGCATATTCCTGCTCATGAAGTAATGAGCATATGGAACAGACTGTGGTTGAGGAGGTCGTTGGGGGTAGAATACTAACCATGGTGAAAACAATTCAGGAGGAACACATGTATCCATGCTGGCACTTTGCACATGTGTCATGATGGAATTTTCAAGGAAGGTACTAAACAAAACAGCACTATGGAAGAACAAAACAGCATTGGCAGCAGTGGCCAAGGAAGCTGTGCCGGCACCTCTTTCCATAACTGTTCTCTAAACTGGTTTGTGTTGTGGGGATGTTCTGAGGGTGTGGTATGCACAGATGTATGTTAGCATGCATGTGCCTTGAAGGGTTTCATGAAACTGGTACAGAAAAGGGTGGCTGGGCTTTGTTTTAACTTAGCTACTTTTTCTAAAAATTGCTTATTTTTTTCTTTTTACAGACCAGAATAACTTGTCCTAAAGGAACAGTGTATGGAATAGTGAGGGTTTTTTTGAGCAGCTGTGTTTCTTTGAGTCTGGGAGGCTGTATTATAGCCCTCTGCAATGATCATGTATCTAATCCAAGATTTTGGATTTTTATCAGCCCTTTGAGCCAGAAGAATCCCTCTCCATGCTGAGGCGTTTGGGGGGTGTGATGCAGACAGTGGTCTGATCCTCCTGGATGAGCATGCACAGAGTTTGGCTGTCTTGACCATGGTGGGGTCGTGGTGGCAGAAGAAAGTGAGTTTTGGTGTGTTGTGCAGCATCTTGTACTTCCCACAGTGAACCTATGGGGCAGCTGGCTTGACCCATCTACCTTGCAGTACAAAGGGAATGGTTATGGCTTCCTGAGGTCCTTGGCTTTCCAGCCTCGGTAACGAGGGAGCTTAGGAGAGGTCTGAGGAAGGAGCAGAACGTTCTTCTTGCATGTTCTTGGATTGGTTAAAATGTGAAATGAAGTTTCCAAAGCCATTCTTTCCTGTAGTGCCTTGGCTCTCAACACGAGATGCCTCAGGCATCTGAAAGTTCCCAAGTGGGTCTTGTGAATTTAGACATCTAAAACCTTCCTAAAGAGCATTTTTCATTGTCTAAACAATGTGACTACCTCCTCTTGCTTCTAGCCACTTCTACAGAATAAATAATAAGCTTGTGGGCTGGTGTATTTCCTACTGTTCAGTCCAACTTTTGAATGTAGCTGCTCTTGAACAGGCATGAGCTGCCTGACCACCCTTGCATACCACAGCATGTTGATTACCGATGTGATCTGCAGTGGAAATTGATGTGGCAGAGCAGAAAGGGTTCTCACAGCCATTTGACTAAACTCTGAACAGCAGACTTCTGCTAGGAATTAAAGAAAATGCAGTAGACTTTGAGGCTTGGTGTCTGTTTGGTTTTGTTATTTGTGGGAATACAGCTTCAAATTTGAACACTGGGGGAGGAAAAAAAAAAGAGGTTACTACTGACAATTCTTTTTGTGTTGTACTGAAGAGGAAGGACCTGGTCTGTGCTGCGCAGGTAAAGGGTGAGCACTGAGAGGTGCTAATGGCTTCCCTACAGCTTCCTTGCTGAATTCTGTGCTTGCAGTCCTGCCTGTTTTCCTCTGTTCTCCACTCCTTCTGTGCCATCCATGGCAAGAGAAGTCAGTGGCAGTTCACCATTGAGAAGTGAGACATATGGGATGATGGAGTTAGGTCTGTGGGACCCTGGGAAGGATTGAACTGAAAATGGGATGTGCAGGAGAGTGTGTGTGTGAGGAGACAGGACCATGCTGAGATGGAGGAGCCTTGTGGGCCTGTGTGGAGGTGGTAAGGGCAGCAGACTGGGAGAGCAGCCTGGGTGATCAGTAGGATGGTTCATGGAGCTGAGGCGAGACAGCTGTGAGACATCACTTGGAATTGTTATTTTCAGAGTAAACTTGTCTCTGTTCTTTTGAAAGCAAGGATCAGTGTTATAAAATGGACCAGATCAACCAATTCTTTAATTTTCCTCTCTTCCTTGAACAAAGGAAAACACTACAAAGCGTTGCAATTAAAATGAATTCTGAAGTGTTATCTGGTGCCTGCTGAGTAAAATCTCATGAGGTAGCTGAATTCTCAGTCTGGTAGTGTGCTGTGTGCAGGGAAGCACAAAACCTTGGCTGTGGCACCAAAATGGGCCAATCTGCTGCTGTCTTGGAGGGGTTTGTGTGTTTATGACAACAAGATGAGTGGGTAATGATTGCTGAAAATTGTATGAAGGAGGATTCAAAGAACGGGGTGAAGAGGGGAGAGGACAAGGAGCTGGATGGAAGAAACAAATGCAGACTGGTACTCTGAAAATGAAACCCAGAATGTCTTGTCACAGATCTTCTGTTGGGACTAACACAGAAATTTCCTGGCATGCACGTGCTTGTCCTTTTTTCACGTGTGACTTCTCCATAACAGACATCTCTCAGTTGGGACTGACAATGGAAAAATTTTAGGAAACTTTCACTAAACAACTTGGTGGTAGGGCTACCTCCTGTTTTGAGCTTTTCTGTTTTAAAGGAACCATCTGCTGTATAACTGTAAACACAGCAGACCGCTAGCGAGCTTAATCATCCAGGGGTCAGTATCCATCTAACACAGGCTGCTGGCAGGCTCCCATGCCCTGTCTTTGTGTTGCTGCCATCACCTCTTCTTCCAGCCTTCAAGCCTGTGGAAACGGACAAAATTAACTTTGCAGATCAAAACATCTCGCATGGTGACGGTCTCCTCTTGCACATGCAAAATCACCAGGAGCAGTCAGACCCACGCAGAATCCTTCCCCTCTGCATGCCCTTGCCCAGTGGCACAGATCTGCAGTTGAGTAAAGAAGTATTGCTTGGAGGGCACTGGATCTTGTCTTAAAGCAAATCCCGACTGTGGGATCTCTGGCTTTGCATAGAGTAGGCTTCACACAGCTTTCTTCTCATGCTTTTATTGAAGTCGTGTTTTGCCTATTGAGGCTTCTTCCAGAAGGAAGAGGTGGAAATCTGCCAGGGCTAGATGGAAGGAAAGAGAGAGTGGCTGAGGATGAAGGAGTGACAGCTTAGTTCATTAAGATAGGAAACTCTGTTGGAGGAGGTGCTGGTTGGGGATGTTCTTACCAGATGTGATTTCTCCTCAGCAGAAGAGAGATCTTCTGGCCTGGTTTAATGCACACTGTGAACCAGCATAGCCACAAAAAAGAAGTGTTTGCTGTGGCAGCACAAATATTTATGTGGCATTTGGAGACCCAAATCTGGGAACTGGATGGATTTAAAATTACCTGAGGAAGGGAGAGAAGGATAGTTTTAGATGATACAGGGAAAGACAGGGCACATAATACGCTTGTTTGTTCTAGTATGGGTGAAATTGTGTATGGGTTCAGTATGAGTGAAACTGGCCAGAACACAGCTCTTGAGGTGGTTATTTATGTTTAATGTAGCTAACGAACGGGATCTGGCCTCAATTGCATCAGAATAAAAGAGAAGAAAGCAGTTAACACTTCCACGGTTGACAGGTCAGATCATAGGGCTTGAGAGGGCTCAAGTCCTGATACATGTTTTTAATTTAAGCTCTGCTCTCTAGCGACTTGTTTTAATTTATCAATCTCATCTTTGTTAAACTGATGAGGAAATTAATGCATGTTTATAGAGACCACGCCACAAGTGATATGAGGAGCAGCTAGTTAATGTTTAGCAAAGTTCTCCTGAAGATGAGGAGTGGTATACAAGTGCTGTTCTGACTGCACCAAGATTACTCTTGAAAGAAAAATGCTGCTTTAAAGAATGCTTTTGTCCTCTTAATCATTGTAGTTACAGTGAGCTTAAAAAACCTGTACCCATATATTCACCCATTCCCCAGCTAATGACATACAGAATTACAAAAGCAGGCTCATATACCCCTGCAACCTAAAGAGAGATGTATGTCAGGTGAATGGAGCCTGAAGAGAGCCAAGCTAAGAAGCATGCAGAGCAAAGTGACTCAGATGGCAGAATGCCCCAAAGGAAGCTTTCAACAAGGGTGATTCATTAGCAGTCAAAGAGTCCTTTTTCTTTTCCTGCTCTGCTATATTTACATTTTGAAATGTGTGCACATCTCATGGAAATGGCCTTCCTAGCTAAAGTATTGTTTTAAATGGGAGAAGATTTTGTGCTTTATGTTTGATAGGCTGTGAGACTTGGACTACAAAGCTTTCTTTAGGGTGACACTTGTCTAAGGTATGTAAGGGGTTACTAAAATCTTGTGCTGATAGCACCTCAGTGGTTTGGGCTGTGATTTCAATCTGCCTAAGGAGGACACCCAAATTCCAGGCCTGGATTGGTGCAAAAAGAAGAGACCTTGAATTTGTCAGATAATCCACACACAGTATGGCTTTTTCAGAGTGTGCTAAAGCATCCTTATACCTGTGAATCTTTTTGTATCAAAAAATCTCCCTGAAACCAGGAAAAATGTCTTAACAAGGGGACAGGCACAGTTGTGTGGGCCACATGAACTACTGAGATCCCCTCTCTAATCCTGCAATAGAATGTCTGTCCAGTAGTATCAAAAGTGAGTGTGATTTCTGCGTGGCACTCCCAGCAGTGTGCTGTGTCATGATTGCAAGGCTCATGCTGTTAATGTGTGAATACGATGAGGTTTCCTGCATCAGTGTTGTGCTGGCAACAGCCGCCAGCTCCTGAATCAGTTAAACCCAGGCACGACGTGGGCAGACTGGTAGCTGCGATTTACAGGGCTCTGTTGGATTAGAAAACCTGTTGTCTATCAACACATTGTCCAGGCAAGGACACAATAGGGCAAGGTAAGCACTGGAAAAGCAAAGTCAAAGAGCTGACAATACCGTATTGTATTGCGTGACCCTGAGCAAGTGGTTTACGTGCCTTGCCTCTGCTATTCTGAGTGAAACCAGAATAGTGCTTGCTTTTAGAAAAAATGCTTTATGGTCTGTGGGTGGAAAGCATTCATCTGAGTGTGAAGTATTTCTGTTGTAGAAAGAGGTAGTCTCCCTTTCCATAGTTTCCCGATTCCCAGACCTGGTTTTCAGGGAGATCAGATGCACTGGTTCCTTTTGAAGATGAAAATCTCTTTGTAGGTGTTCTGTATTTCATTCATCGCGATCCATCTGGAAATGCATTTTAGAACAATCCGTTTTGTTTGTGGCTTTGGCTGGATTTGCATTCTCCAAATAGCAGAGTGTGGTTTGGGCTTAATATGGGATATATGGGTTCTTTGGCTTGGTTTCAGCACAGGTTGGAGAGAATTTCTCTATAGGTTTGTAAGGCACTAGGAAAACACTAGGTATCGAGAAGCAGAAACTGACTGAGTGCTTAGTTACAAATTGCCTGTGTGGTATAATTTGGTGGTATCAGGCAGACCAAAAAAAAAAAGGCAGAGTGCCTTTCTTGTGGAGGATTCCAGCAGATAAAAATGATTTGCAGTGGAGGATCAGTTACTGGTTCAGGTTGCTCCTTGAAGTAGTCTCCTGTTCACTGTTGGTACAGTGGACTGTCAGCTTTCACAGCATTGTTTTCCTGCTCTTGCTAGTTCATGACCTTTCTCCAAATTCATAAGCTGTGGCCCAGTCTGACGGTCTGTATGGAAATGGTACATGTACCTGCCAGGTAAGCCAGCACCTTGTCTTTCTAGGCAACTTGGTGCCTAGAAGAATTGCAAGAATTTAGGCCTGTTAACCCACAAACTCTCTTAGAAGGTTGGGGTTTTTTGCTCTTCAGTGGGACAGGACCAGATATTATTATGAACCTCTTGCCCTACCTCCCAGCTAGCTTTCCATTGAGTGTCTGCATTTTTAGATTCCGACTGTCTGCGGTCCAGCCCCAAGACAGTTAATTTTAATAAATAAATAATGATAAAAATAGTCTCTGAGGACTTGGCAGGCAGCAGGCCAGAGAATCTGGGCAAGTCGCCAGCAGCTCTTCCACTTGAAATCTAATGTTAACTCAGGCTGTGGCGCTCACATCGGTCTGTTCGGATTCTTTGCGAAGTGCCTTTCCCTTTCCCTTCAGATGGAACACTGTGCCTGCTTCCCTGTGGTGTGGGCTCCAGGGCTTCAGTGGGAATACGGTGACTCTCAGCCCAGCAGTGTGGGGGAACACACAGTTAGAGGCAAAACACTGTGGTGTCAATGCTCCCCTGAGTGAAGGTTGGGGCATCAACTCGGGCAAAAGTTTTGTAAATGCCAAAACTGCAGAAAAGCCTCAGCTGGAGCAAGTGGGTCAGCCACAAGACGCAAGGAAGGAGGAGGAAACCAGCCTCCATGAGTTCTGGCACTTGTACTGCCAACTGCTCAGTCTGTTCAGTCTGCTCTGATTTTTCAGCAACACAGCAATGGGCTCCATTTTAATCCTCAGGGTGACTTTATCATTGTGTGATGTCCCACACTAATCTCCAAGTTATATCTTAGGATAGGAGCTGTCACACCTCGTGCCTTTATATTCCCATTTCCTATCATGCCATATATTCACAGCATATGGTGCCAGGACCTGAAAGAAATCCATCTGAATCCTAGGCAGACAGTTACCTCTATCAAGAATGTCTGGGAAATTATGTATCAAAGAAAGTGCATGCCCTCTGGTGAGAAATAGCCTGCCAGCAGGTGGGAGAGTTTCGGGTACAAGAGTTTAGATTTCCCCCTTTAAGGAGAAGTGGAGGGACTCAGAAGAGCAAAGCTGTTTGGACATACCTGCACACAACAATCGGCACAGTTCCTGCAGCATCATGCCTACAACAGAGAAGTCAAAAGTACAAATGCAAACTTGTGCCTTCTAAGCCAACCCCTCCAGAAACACTCCCCAAACCAGCCCTGCTTTGCTCAAGTTGGTTGAGAGCTATTTTAAACCCACCAAAAGGTTCAGACTTGCTTCTCTGTAGGCATGTTCCTGAAAGTGTTCACAGTAGGAGCTGGTGGCAACCAGGTTTAACTCTAGCTCCCACGGGCTTTCAAAATCCTCAGTGTGGGATAATCAAACGTCCCCAGATAGGCACACACCTGCTGCACTGGTATGGGCATGGAAATTCCAGCAAAAGCTGGTTTGGGGCATGGTATGTTTGTTTCACTGACAAGGCTGGGCGCGGTATCTCTTTTTTCTCCCTTAGCTTTATTGTCTGAGTTAATAACATTTGGCCTAGAGAACTGGCAAGGTAGCAAAGATAAATGCACTCTTCAGATTTCCTATCGTGCAAGCCAGTCCCTGGGGATGTGTCTGTCAGTAGTCTCACTTGGATCTGGGAGTGTAGAACAAAGCTGGTCACAATTGGTGGTTGGCCAGCAGGCTGATGAAGACGAGATACCTAAAGTACTTCTGCCTCCAACACCAGGGATAGTCTCAGGTGATACAGAATAATGAGGGAGAGGAAATTCCTTTGAATATCTGAGATGTCTACTCCATTTTGGGCCATCTAGGGATGTACATTGTCTCTGAGGAAGGCATAGTGGTAAATCAAGAACTGCCACAACACCAACACACTTGTCCATGGCTCACCTGGTATTAATGTGGACATAGGACAACCCTGCATTAAGACAGTTGGTTCAATAGTTAAGTTCTCAGATTCTGCTGCAGTGACTGCTTAACTTAATAGTTCATTGACTTTGGAGGGTCTGGGATAATGCTGATAATATCTACTTATAGCTTCTATTCCCTGCATAGCTGGAATGAAATGCTTTGTGTAGGTGTGGGAAGAAGGGCTGGGTGGATTTTTATTCCCAAGGATGTAAGGTAGTTGTAGAAGTAGGAATCACAGGAGTAGTTTTGCTGATTCAGTGAAGTCTATCTAGTCTATAAGGGCTTTAAATAAAAATACCTCTATTCCAGGAAAGGATGGAGAGGAGCTCCTGCCAGGTCAGCATGCAGGGTGGTGGCTCTGAGATCAGCAGACTGTCAAGCAGAAGACAAAGCAGGCAAAATAATTACATCTTGGCAAAAAAGTGTAATTAGGAAAGAAAGGCCATGGCTTAGCTGACTGAGCACCCCTCCCCCTGCCATGTATCCCAGCCCTTTTGGATGGTGCTCCTTGGAGATTTCGCCACAGCAGCCCCCACTTGAGTTACCTCTACCAGGAGACACTTGCAAGTAGACAAAAAGTGAAAGCTGGTTCTGACTTCAGCTCCCCGTGCTCAGGGAAGCACAGCCTGCAGCTCACGGTGGTGATGAAGGGCCAGTTAGTCCCTGGGATAACCCCATCCGAACCAAGGCCGTGCAACGCGTGGGGTCCTTTGCTGTTTCGAGAGTGGTGGTGGGCGGCTACTTGTGCTGCCACCTTCACCACACCAGATCCTTGCTGCAAAGAAACAAACTTCAAAGTCGTTGGCAAAGGCTTTCCAACTGCTACCAACAGAAACTGTGTGCATTTCTGCTGACAGATCCCGTGTTGTTTTCTTGGTGAAGCTGCCACCACTTTTGCTGTTGATTCAGTTATTTTTTGTGTTATTTCTTTACTGATTTTTACCACCCCTCCATCCAAGAGACTGGTCTGTTCTTTCAGCCTTTGTCTTTTTGCCAAGCCATTGCTTCATACAGGGAGAAAGGATTGTGTTTGCTGTGTCCCATCACTATTTTTGTTGTTGTTGTTTCCAGTAGCTCTGACTGCATCCCTGTAAACAGATCTTTTTGTTTAGTTGTCATCACCTCTGCTTTTGTTGTCAATTTTCCCTGGTTCTGTCTTTCCTGTCTCAGTGTGTCTTCCTGATAATTCTAGCCACCAACTTTTTGCATTATTGGATTCACCTCTTTTGACTTTATCTACCTTGTAATTGTCCCTAGGAGTAGGGCAGACTCTGGAGATTTCATTCAAATAGGTGTGGTTTACAGACTTGGAAGGAGAGCTGTGGCTTATCAGTGGACAGGGATATGGGATAAGACTGTGGTTCTTGTGCAGGCTGTCACTAAGACTCAGATTTGCATTGGATGCATCACTGGTCAGGGATCCCTATCTGTAAAATGAGGAACATTGTAAAGCACTTTTCCTATTAGTAGTGAGTCCTACAACATTTGGGAAAAGAGTATGTTTTATCTCACGCTGGCAGTGGTGCTAATGGTTCTGTTGAGCTTATAAAAGCATGGACTTTGAAAAACATGAAATATTGGCATCTTGTAAAAGGCAGTTAGGCTACTGCAGCAGCTGAGCCTAGATGCTAGCACTAGATTCCTAAGTTAACAATACTGCACTAGTGAAATAATCTCAGAGAGTTGCTGAGAATCTCTGAAGATGTGCTTGAAAGCTGCAATTAAAGCTGTTTGCCTTTAATTTACTTCTTTAACTTTTAAGTTGTGTGAAACATGAAAGTGTCTGGAGAGCATACCTTTAGCTATGGAGTAATGTTTGAATGTTTAAAAATAAAGTAGCTTTTAAAAATCATGTTGAGGTAAACAAAAATATGTTCAGTAATCTGTTGCTGCTTTTTTTGTGTGTCAAATTTGCAGTTGTTTTGTATTCAACTTGGCTGGTTTTACTCCCAAACTCTTGCATTTTTGGCTCTCTGTTAAATATTTCCTTCTTCAGTTCATCTTCCCATTGTGAAGCAAGTTGGGTAGTCCATGCTCCAAGGGAGTATGCTGCACAATGTTTCCATCTTGTGCCAGTTCGCTTAATTGAAGAGGTAATGTTAGCTTTTGCAGAGAAATGAGATTCATTTTGGTAACCTAATCCTTGTTTCATGGGAATTCCTAATTTTTTTTTTTTTAATAAACATTGTCAGTGTATGGTCAAGTGTATGTACCTTCCTTTCAGTTGATTTGCTTTGCAGAGAACAAGGAGGGAAATTGGATGAGACTCTTCTGTCTACGGCCTTAACCTCGACTGAGTTCCTTCCCCCGTTTTCGCTTTATTTTCCATTGTTCCAGTTTATTTTCCAAATTTATTTTTTGTGTTTGTAATCAAATAACAATATTAACTGACTGAGGCACTGTTAATTTGCCTGAAAGGGTAAATTAATTGAATAGTATTCTCAGATCCTCTGATAAACAGTGGAGTGGCAGGCTCCTCTAGAATGTCTGAAAGTCTTTTACCTTTAATGTCTTCACTGTTGATGACTTATACCTAGTTACCATTCTGCTGTCAGGTGGTGTGGTTGGTGGTGATACACAAACATTACATCTAAGGGTCAGGAGGATACAGTCCTCCAAAGCCATAATTGAAAACTAAATTTCAGCTGGCAGCACTTCACCACTGTCAGTGGAAAGATAGGGAAGTACCTACAATTCCTTCTGGTTTACAGGATGGCTTGTTCATTCTTAGCCTTGTAGCAGAAAGTTAATAATAAACTACTTGATAGAGACTGTAATATTCTGAGTAACTTCTCCCTTCCATATCTCCTGTGTAAAAAAAAAAAAGAAATTTTGAATTATATTTATCAACATTGTTATATGGTTCAGTGACCTTTGATATAGCGATAGAAACATACACCAGGAAATAAAGACTACGTTTGATCAGCCTAAAATAAATGGATGGAAGTCCTTGGTATCAGTACAGTTTCTGGCATAGCAAATAAAAGCATCAGACACTCGGAAGAAACCTTTCCTATGTGTATAAAGTCTGATCTGAATATATTTGTATAGGTTATAGGCAGATGTGAGGCTTCACCTGAGACTAATAAACTTGCAGAGAGCTTTAGACAGACAGGGCCTGTGGAGATGCTGTGCAGCCTCTCACTCTCTTAAACCAGTGCATCTTGCATGGGCTGAGGAACTAAACATCCATGAGGCTATTTCAGACTTACACGGATGCATTATGCAAATGTGATCAAGTTGCCTCTTGAAACCATTAGGATTCTTTCCATTGCCTTTGTAGGGAATCAGGCTACCCTGCAGAGCAGAATAGCTTCTGTTGACAGTTTCACCCTTTACTGTTTCTGAGGTTCATTAGTTTTCCCAAAGGGGTGGTGCACCTAAATGGAGATGGAAATTTGGAACTCTGCTGAATACCGCAGGTGCCATTTCCCAATTTAGAGCTCCTGGGTTTGGCTCTATCTCTTAATGTTTGCACTGGATGTAAATCTACCTTAATGATCCATTCTATAGTAATCTCAGCCAAAGTACGTTGACCTTTGGGACCTTCACCTAAAACCACCTATTTAACTAGGGGTTTTTTCAGAAGAACAGAGCAGCTTTTATCAGTAGTGACAAATTGTCTATATGACTGAATTTACAAGCTTTGGGTAGTGTCTAATGTATTTTATTGCCTTCGTGATATAACTGACAAATGCTACTGTTGTGGATTGTGCCGTTATAATTGCTAAGGTTCTTAGGATCATGAATAGGAATGTTTTAAAATATGAAAATAAATGAGGAAATTTTGGCTTCAAGCAAGATATTCTAGTATGGTTGCATTCTTTCAGGAAAAAGAGTGATACAAAGGTGGAAGCTTGTTGTTGCCTCAAGATTAAATTGGATGAAAGTCTTGGGTACTTGCATATTTGCTCCCCAGAATGGAATTGGAAGCTCAGATGTATGCAACATGGTCTCCTGGTACAAGGAAAGTTGCAGTATGATGCACACAAGCAATAGCATGCTGAGGTGAAGCCTTACAGAGTTTTCTTGTATTTAAATATGTAATTAAGGGGATGCATTTAGGCCCTTGATCCAGTGTGAATCCCTGTGAGGGGATTTTAAATCGACTAATAGTAGACTTGCATTTCCAAGCTGTCTTTTCCATAACTTAAGGCAAGGCTGCCTAAGAGCCAAAGCAACACCAGATTTCTTAGAATATGGAAATCTCCTCTTCAGTGACTTTTAAAAAATCTTTCAGAATAGCTTCTTGTTTGTGCAAATGGTTTTGTACCAGACACTCTTCCTTAAATTTTTCTTGTTGATTATCTGTAGTTACTAGGGAAACCAGCTAGGCTGCTGTCAACCTGAGGTGTTCTAGATGAGCCCAGGATAACTCATGTACAAAACAATTCATATTTTCATCTTCTAATTCTATCCCCTAGGACAAACTCCCAAATGCATGTACAGAACTTCATGAACCATTTAAGACAAATATTTTTAAGCTTTCTCTGTTGAAGGAGGAGTAGTTCCTAAATATTATAGTTGGCAAATTGCTATTCTTCTGACAGCAATACTAGGTGTGAATTTTCTGCAAGTACTTCATTGCAATCAATTTGAGAAGTTTTATTTTGTTCTTTTATAGATATGAATTTGGACACAATGTATCTATCCATTTTGAATTCAAATGTTTAGAAAATTGCGGAAGTCTATGGCCACATTAAAAGAGAAAGCTGCTTTTGGCTGTGAGGCGTGTTAGGCTTGGCTTATACCTGGGATTTCTATTTATTTTGACGTATGACAATGACTTATATCAACATGACTCTTAGCTTGTATTCAGTTGTGTGACAGCATGCGGTACCATTTACAGAGACTTGTGTTTTTGTACATAAATAAAATGTTTTAAGTGTTCTCATGGTAATGTAGTTTCATCCATGCTAAGGAAGTTGCACTGTTTTCCATGACAGTGGTAGGGCTAGATATACTACATCAGGATGTTAGCAAGGCTTTTGTTTCAGGCTGTTGGATTTTCAGAGTTTTTGTTTCAGGAGCAACTATGTGACTCTGTGTTACATTCAAACCTCTGGTGACCCTTCCATGTGATGAGAGAAGTGATTGATGAAACCGTCAGAAAACTGTTTGTCATGTCCTTGGGCTGACAACCTGTGCTCTGGGCACTGGAGCAGGGGTGATTCTCTCAGTCTTGGTAGGAGCCATTTTCTAAAAAGCCCCATTTGCTGTGAGGAGAAGGCCTCGTGGAACACTTAAAGAAGTGGCTGAAACCCCCTTCTTACTGTACTGGTTATATTTGAGAGGTCACTGAGGTAACAGAATGGAAAGTATCAAACATAATGCCTGCCTTTAGAAAAAGAGGAGAGGGGATGGGAAGTATTGGGGAGTTGTAGATCCATCAAGCTTCAGTTCCTGGAAAAGTCTGAAAGAAATAATAACACAGCATGCGAGCAACTGGGACATAACACAGAGATGAGAAACAGCCAAAGCAGCTTTGCTGAGAACAAATGGCATCCAACCAGTCACGTTTCCTTCTGCAAATGCAGTAAAAGAAATTATAATAATAGTAGTGTTTTGTTTCTTGTAGATCAGCTTCTGATTCTGTTTCCTACAACAATCTTGGAAGTAAACATTATCTAGAGTGTATTTTCTCAGGGTTGAACAGGAGAGACAAAAATGATTGTCTATCCCAGTGCAGTTGTAAAGGATTCACTGTCAAAGAATGCATTGGATGAGATTCTGTAGGCATGTTTGGTTTTTCTTCTGGAACTGCTTCTACTAAGTGTTTAGCAGAAGAGATATACCTACCAAATGCGTAGATGACAAAATCCCTGGAAGGACTGTAAGTCCGTCAGTACTAGAGGTGATACAGCAAACCTCTCCTTGAACCTGAGCTGTTTCCTCTGGCCTCTCTCTGTAAGGCTGGAAATAAAATCTGAACTAGTTGTAGTCACTGACGAATATCTGTTGATCTTGTCCCAGGAGCAGAGTAGAAATTTGAAGCTGAGGTAAGCCAGACCTGCTTTCTGTCAGGAACTAAGGTGACCTGAAGGTCACAGAGCTTTTCAGTCACCCCGTGCCTTCCCCTTATCACCCGCACCACGCTATAGTGTCTGGCTGACCCAGCAGACATCCCACCTCCTAAGAGAGGGCACATCAAACAAGCCACCCCAGCAGACACAAAAATACAATTCAGGCACAGATTTGGTCCTTTACTTTTGATTTTATGGTTGTTTTTTTTTTTTAAGGTCCAAGTTGTTTGGTTTTGTTAAATAGGGGGAGTTTTCTTTTAGTCTGCAGCTGGTGTGGACAGGGTGCCTTAGTTAAAGTGATCTAAGCATCATCGCATGGGCTGTTGGAAGCAATTACCATTTACAGTCAATGACAGTCACCCTTTCTGACAGTTTGAAGCTTAAAGCTGTAAATTCAGTAGGGACAGGAGAAACCAGTCAAATGCCATGTATTTCTTCACACCTTATATGACAGGCTAGAAATAGCTCTTTGACATGCTGACTTTGAATTTGTCAGTTTCCTTCAGCATTTGGGGAAAGCTTGGAACAGCAAATATAATGGGTAAATTAGTTTTGTTCTAATTGCTTCCACTCTAATTAGCATATTGGAAGCAAGATGCTGAAAAAAATGCAAAACAACATGGATTTCTAGGGCATTCTTAAAGGATGCTCTTGGGATTCAGAGGACCAGCTTACAGAACTGGAGGTGGTATAGAGTATAAAATGTTAAAATGAATGATTCTGTGATACTTTTTAGCAATTTCAGATAAAGTATCATGTGTTTAGGCAGGTGGAGGACAAGATGCCTCATGCATTAGTGCCCCTTCAGACAGATGGTAAGACTGAAATAATGACTTCTGCCATTTTTGGAGAATCCTCAGACAAGAAAAAGGTTATGAATATCCCAGTTGCAAAATAAAAGCTTCAATCAACAACTTAATTAAATCTTGGAGAACCCAACAGTAAACCTATAGGAAACTATATTTATTTCCCCTGTTGATGGGGAGATGGCATGGGCTGAGGCTCCCCTCCCAATGCTTGCGGGGCTGCAACCTCAGAACCAGAACCTGAAACAGCTCTGGAACAATTCTGCAAGTGCAAACAAGCTCCTGGCAGGCAGTTTCCTGGCTCCAGAGGATTTGCAGAAACCAGTGTCTGAAACATGTTTATGACCTGGCTCTGCTCCTCTTCAGCCATATAGAAGGAAGAAGAGCAGAATTGCAGACTTATCTGCAGTGCTGCTCTGTGCATTCAGTTATCTTTAACTGGACTGCCTTGCACTGCCTTCATTGCTGAATGCTTAAGCAGTTGTATTTCTCAGTGGTTTAAATCATGCTTTGGTTGTTTCTCTTGAATATAGTGGTGAAAATTCAGTAGGTCAGGAGCAGCTCAGCTTCTGTGTGAAAAATTAAATGCAAGCACATTTCTTTGTGTCTCATATGGTGCCCAGCATAGCAACTCCATAACCTGTGAGTAGGCTCCCAGTCTTGCTGTTAGCAGTGTCCCTAGAGACACTGTCTGTTAATAATGTCTGTGTTTTAGTGATAAAGTTACCTTTGAAGAAGTTGTTACAAAGATATTGGAGGGATTTCTGTGTGGATCGCTTGTTCTCCCACTGTTTGTACTGCCTGTTTGGTTTGAGGTTTTTTGTCCAGACTATAAAAACTTGAGGGCAAGCTGCTGTAGGTAATTTAAAGGTATTTCTCTGAGTCCTTAATGTGCAATGCTCTACTATTGTGTTAAAATTGTTCCCATTTCTTTGTATAAAAGAGGAAAGCTTAGTGTGGTGTAGCCTAGGGATGTCCAGCAGTTGCTAACAAGCTGAAAACTTCAGCTGTACTTGGACTGTGGTCAGACTCTGACACAGGTCATGTCTTGGAGCACACGTCTGTTAGGTGTTCTGTGCTGAGGGTCTCTGTCCCAAAACCTATAAAGCTTTCCTGTTTGAGCTGAAAGATTTGGTTTGCCAGGTTTTACCTCTGGAATAGGAATTGCTAGATGGGGGTAGGACATAGCAGGTGTGCAATGTCTCTGTTTCTTCCCTGTTGGGCAATCCAAGGAAATTTTACCGTTCATTTTGCCTTGTGCACCATAATCAAAAGCTGCTTTCTCCCAGAAAAAGGCTGGGGTGAACCATGCAAAGGAGAAAAAGAACCAGCAGTTGGATGCCTTGCCTTTCTTTACTTCATGCAGTTTTAGGTGGTTGAATGTGTTGCTATTACCTAGAAAGAAATAAGCTTTCAACTTTGCCATCTGTAGTTAGTCAGACTACATTTGCTGAAGCTGAAAGTTTCTTTTCCTCTGATGGCTGCTTGTGGGCTTAGACAACTTTTTAACAGATAACAATTCACACTGAGGACCAATGGCAATAAGGAAATTGAATTGCTTATACTGATGTCCAGAAAGCTGTAGACCAGACTAGCAGTGATAGAGGGAGAAAGCAGAGCATTGGTGAAGTGTGGGGAAGAACTCACTAGGGTGGTGACTGAACCAGAGGTGTTTAAAACCTCTGTTTACATATGAAGAAGATGGTGACTGAGCGAGATAGAGAAGAAAGCAAATTTTATTCCTATTTCTCTAAAATTTTGCCATATTGCTTCCTTACCTATTCAAATTAAGATTTTGGGGTATGTGTCATTGAAAAAAAATCAGATATTTGTGGGGGAGGGAGCTGAAATATGTTTTTTACTTTTATTCTTTTACTCCTCTACACGGTGTCTTCGTGCACCTGTTTGGTAATACAAACTGAGAGCATGCAAATTGCAAAGTTTAAGCTCTGTTTATGAAGTAGGGAAAAAAAGATCCTGCTTTCTGGGGACAAGCAGAAGATGAGCTAGAAGTATTTCTATTAATCTACAGAGATCTTTCCTTTGTATTAAAGTGGCAAAAATGAGTAATTCATACTGATGCTGTCTTAATGATCCTGCCTTGGCACTCAGACTGTTTCATACTTCCAGTCAGTGGCAGAGCTGGAAATAGTCCATCATTTCTGGATTCAGTTGCATATTGCTGCTATTAGTGCCTGCTAGCTCATCTTATTAAGATTTCTAAAGTGGTGTTAGTGAAGTCACAATAAATCATCCCAGAGTTCCAGCCACACCAGTTAAGCTGGAGCTGCTACATATTTACTCTTAACATGTTTTCCTGAATGCCTCTTTCTTCACCTCAAATCACCAAGACTCCTCCTTTTTTTTTTTTTCCCCAGAGGATTCAGACTACTCAGAGACAGTGGAATGTAACTCCACTAGTTAAGCAAAAAAGTCTTTAATAGACAATTAATCTGTGTTTCCGACTACCATCACCATGACATTCAGACCTTAGACATATGGACAAAGTTTTCATCTCTTAAAATTTTTACTTTGGAAAATAATTTAGTTGATGAATGCTGTTTCTTTCAGGATGCTGAATTCCCACTTTTGCTCTGGTTAAGGAACCAAGACGTTATCATAGGGATAACTTAAGCAGCTTTGATAGAAATAAGAATTGAGCCCTCATGTTTGAACAGTGATCATACAGGTTCAGCTCTATATAAACCCCTTCTGAAGCAGAAACTTTGTTCCTTTGACACGAGTTGGTTTTCAAGTGGGGTGTAAATCCCACCTGGTAAAAAGATGTATTTCTGGATCGATAACATTGCCAACATTGAATTTCTTAGGATGGAGTCAGTGAGACTCCTGTCTTTAAGGCACAGATAAGCTTTGTGTTTGAGGGTTCAGTTACCGAGAAATTCATTATTTCTCCCTGTCTTGCATCCAGAATTAAGTAATGCAAAGTGGGAAACAAGGTAGCTGAAAAACCTTATTGAGGACCTTTATTCTCTCACCTATCAAGGCGACAACAACTGGTAAATAGCACCTTGCTAAATAGTACTGATTCTGACTAAATCTTATTCAAGGCATTTTGATGTGCAAAACAGAAGCTGTTGAGGAATGCATGTTAGGCAAGCTGGAAAAAAAAGCAACCTTCCCTTTTGAAATAAAGCCGATAGTAAGATTAAATTAAGGCAGATAATTTCTTTCACTTTCTTAATTTCAGTGTATGATTGGATTTTATTTCCTAATGATCTGTCATTTTGTAAGGATGAGGAATCCAGTAACTGGAATCTCTGAGCTGCCCACCTGGGCAGACAGAGGCCCATCTGTGGTGCAGTGAGATAGGTACTCCTGTATGCATGCGTGCTTACACTTTCCTTTGAAATCCAGAAAAAGCACCAGCTCTAGTCCTTGATTCAAGGTCAGTGAACACGTAAGTGATTAATGATGTTAGCCTTAAGTGCACCTAGCTTTTCCATTTGTTTTTAACTTTGATGGTAGCTTCAGCAAACTCTACCTTTATAATGATTCTTTTGTTGTATAAGCAAATGAAGGATATTTCTGGCTCTCATATGGAGAATTAGTGGCGGTCCTCAACTTATAAACTGTTCCACAGTAATACACTTGTTGCAGATCAACACGTCCATGTATTTTGCACTTGCTTTGTTTAAAATTGAAGAACTGGATTTGTAATGCAACACTTCAGCTAAAGACCTTTCCTCACCCTTTTGTGGGTTATGAGTTATTATGCTTTTTTTGTTAGGAATCCCTTGCTGTACTTTCAGAATGTTCTACTGAACACTTCAAATGAGGACAGAACAATCTCCACCAGTCGGCTAAGAAGCGCTCTTTTTCCAAGGTCCCTTCTAATATCTTCCTGATAACAGCAGTTTCTCTGCCTTTGTGAGGAAAAGGTCACAGTGGTGGAAACGGTGTGTGTTTGTTCTCTTGTTTCTAAGCTGTGCTATTCTTTCCTTCGTGTTGTTGCTGCTGACAAGATGGTTGCCAAGCCACTTTGTCATCACTCCTGCATCTTGACAGAATGCAGGAGCTGTCCCAGATAACAGGAGAATATGTCCTTCCAGCAAAACCTGACTGACTTTATCCAATCCCGGATTTAAACAGACCTGACATATTCTGTGCCTGTTTACAAAATGGATACTTCAACAGGACTCTGTCACAGAAATAGCCATGCTTCTCTTGCTAGAAAACAAATGTTTTCATTTTGGAAAAACCAGAGCTCAATGCTGATGGTATAATCGGTAATGAATCTTGGTAATGAGCCCATGCTGTTTATTGCTGTCTATCTTAAGCCTCTGATATTGCATTGTGCTGCATGTTGAAAGACAAACTAAACAGAAACCGTCTGCTAGGGCTAGTAGACTAAATTCGGGCAATATAATTGTGCATTGCATTATGTGTATAGTTGCTCTAATTGCAGGAGGAGAAGGAAGAACAATGAGTGAATATAACAAACTACTGGCATCATTATCTTTTGTCCACATCCCTGTGCTACAGCCAATTACATTAATGCAAATGGTAAGAGCCTCCTTTGATGCTTTTATCAGTCTGCCTGCAGTTCCTGTGCCCTGATGACTCCCAGCAGTCCATTGAGAGGCACACTGTGGGTGTAGCTTATCATTCAGTGGAGTCATGATATCCTTCACAGTCTCCTTCCTTCATGCATATACATTAGTAAAGTATATCTCTTTCACTTACATGTGTATTCTGGGATTTGTTGGTTTGACTTTTGGTAACTTAATGCTCAGTGAAGATGGCATTTCATAAACTTCCCTGTGTATCTCAATCAGGACAACACAACTGAGATGCTGCTTCCATGCTAAACAGCCTTGCAGTATGACTGATGCTCTGCCAGATGCTGCAGGCGATTTTATGCTTTCTTAGTCTCAGAGATGCTGCCTCCTTATGTACGGTTTCCAGTCTCGGAGTTACGAGGTGATTTTAATGACACACTTGATCTTAGAGATTCATTTCACTGGGAAACTATGGCAAGATGTGGTGTGTATCATCAGTCATGAGGCTTACACTTATTTGCTTCTGCTACTACTAACAAGGGAGCAGCTGTCTCTGAGGGAAGACAGACGGCCTAAAAAAGTCTAAAGAAAATCTAGGTTGTTTTTTTACAGAGAAAATCTTTTTAAAATTAAAATATCTGAGACTACCCTTTCAGATCACATGTTAAGCATAACTTTTTCTCAAAAACTTGTCAAAATTCAACATCCAGTTGACTCAGGTTTCTAAAATTGTTTAAGAAGGTTTTAGAGAGATTATCAAATAAGAAGATTTTCACTGGCAAAATGATGAGATAAATATAAATTGAAGGAGAGAGGAGAAAATAGTGTTCAGTAATGCTTTTGCAGTGTTTATCTTGCCATCTCTTCGAAGTAATGTAAAGATCCATAGCATTAGAGATGAATGTAGAGAGCTGCCTTTAAAAGATGAAGACTCATCACATGCTAATTTATTGCCATCATTCATCAGAATTGCATGCTTTAGTCTTGATTTTTCAACAGCTTGTGCTATTGCAATAACCACATCCTTAGGGAGGAGAGCTGTGTGAACTTAGATGTAGTTCCAGGCTCTTCAGATGTTTAATGTTTCTTGGAATGATACCTTGCACCAAGTTCTCCCACATCCATGAAAGTGTTTTAACCATGAGGCTGTGATGTCATGTTTTCCTTCTGCTCCCATGGTGTTTGCTTTCTGACTGCATTCAGGGAGTGTCTTCATCCAGATCAGCCAGATAGTGCAGGAGGTGGGTACCATAATTGTAAAATGTTCTTTAACTGAGTAGGGCATCTTTCATTTTTTCTGGCTGAATAAACTCTTAATTAAAGCTGAGCAGGGACAGCATGACCTTCTTCTTGCTTGACACATACACCAAAAAAATCTTGAGAGTGAATCCCGCTCGGTCAGGCGTCTCTTTGGCAAGGGTGTCATGTCCAGCTACATGAAGACACTCAGTGCTCAGCCCTCATCCCAACATCTGTATCCTAAGGAGAATGGGGACAAAACTAACAGTGAGATGTAGGTGAGTCCCTGTTATGGCATGTGAGTCTGGAGCACCACCTTTCTGAGATAAGCAATTCTCCCTAAGTGACTGTGTCAGGAACCCCAACATCTGGGTCTGTTCTCTGAGTTGCCTGAGCTGGGGTTACAGGCTTATCAAATGTACTGATCTCCTCTAACATCAAAGAGGACAGGTAAAGGAAATCCCTGCTACTGATTACTTACTTGACTTTACTGCCTTATGATGTCAGAGTTCTGAGGGAATTGGAAATCGTGTGAAATAACCTAATACTCAACATTAGGTGAGGAGGATCAGAAGGGGCAGAGGCTGACATGGCATTTCGGGAAGTTTGGGCTTCCAGGTATAAGTTTGCAGGTAGCTCTGAGCATTCCACAGCAGACTGGCAGTGTGTGCCTGTATGTCAGTTCTCTCCCTCTGAATGTTTTAGCACCTTGGCTTGTTTGCTTCCATGCCTGGGGGAAAACCTGCTCCATTGCAGAGCTGAGTCCTCTCTAGCAGTGGCGTGGGTGGTGTGAGCTAGTGAGTAAGTGACACCGTGGAAAGATGACACCTTCCTGTTAGAAGACATGGAAAACTCTGGCTTTGTGTTTCAGAACGGGCAGCAGCTAGGGACCTGTTGTTTGTCTCAAAATCACCTGGGGAAAAGGAAGTTGCTTTTGTTATGATAAGTGCACTTTAGAATCAGCAACTGATTGTCTTCTATATCCAAATATTTTAAGTGTACAGCTGTCCTACTCCTGTCCTAGACAGTCTTTGAGTTGTTGGTTCTTGGTGGCTGCAATGAGGACATTGCCTTTGGCTTACCTTTCTATTACCAGTTGAGTTAGTACATTGCTCTTAAAAACTGTTTTGCTGGGCAAAGAAATGAGGTTTGTGCAGGTTGTTGGTTTGTCTGACTAAGTGAGAACCTACTAATTAAAAAAGCTACACAGTTCCTTGGTAAAATGCTAGAATAAATTAGGACTAGCCAAATGGCTGTGCATTTGGCTGTCTGCAAAAAGGCTTGATCTTTAGGGACGGTTGCGTGAATATGTGAATTACTATTTCTATTGGAAAATAAGGCCCTGTGTAGTTAATTGCCAGTGTCTGTGTGTCAGAATTGTGTCCTTTAACTTTCCAAGGGGGATATTACGACAAGATCTTGAATAATTATTGATTGTGGGTAGGTAGAATACATCTCTCTCTGAAGTACAGCATAACCTCTAATGGGAAGGAATCTGAAATTACAGAAGAGAAACAACAAGAAGTGTTTGTTTTGACCAACAACTGCAAGATTGATTGCTCCCTGTCCATGATGTCTTTAATAAAGAGGTAGGAATACTCCTGGAAACATGGTGGCAGACTTGGCTGTAGGGAGGCATCAGTGTTATGCAACGGAAAATGTTTTGTTTGTAACTCAGTGGTACTTGGTGAGTCTTGGAAGATGGAAGGATGATGTGGCACTGCCCAGTAGCTGGCTGAGTGAAGGTCATCATTTCCCTCCGAGCAGTGCCAAAGAGCAGCCTTTCTTTTCATGTGCTGGGAACTGTGTGTGGAGGGCCAATACTGCAAGCTCCTCTTTCAGAGGATTTTGCAACCCTGTGAGAGAACTGAAAGTCTATTGTTTTTGGATAAGATTTCCTTTGTGACAAAGCAGTTCCATGTAAGCTGAAGGTTGTTTTATCTGTCTAGCGGCAGATCTCAGTCTGCTCTCTGGTAGTGTAAAGAAGCCACCACCAAAGCTGCCTTGTGTTGAGAGAAATAAGCAGTAGACAGTGGTCTCTATCGTCAGCAGATGAGCAGGTAAGTGGTGGATCTGGAAAAAGCACTTCGTAAACTAGTAAGGAACTTGGCTAGAATCAGACCAAGAGTCTTTTAAATACTTTGCATCTCTTGCTGTTGATTCACCTAACAGACTTTTAGATCATATGCAAGGTGCTTGAGCCTTTGGTGTTTAGCTTAGTTATCTGCCTGGTGAAGTTACTGGCTTTCTGCATGTGCGTAGTTTAGATGGCTTCTTGTGGGTGCTGAAGAACAGAAATTAAGTTATTCTGCAAAGCTGCCTCCCTAAAAGTAAGTTATATTTACTGGATGATTCAGAGCTTTACATGGCACTAAGAACAAGTGACTTGGGATGGGCTTGGAAATAATTCCTTTCTGCTAGATTAGAATGTGTCTGACTAACTTAGAATGATACTGGTTCGTCTTGACATTAAAAGAGGAGTCACACTACAGAGAAGAGAACGGATGCTTGGAAATGCAAAGGCGTTTTGAGCTTTTTCTGTTCTTTAGTAGCTCTGAGATGTATATATAGGCAAATGGCAACTCTTGGCAAGCTTAAATATACAGATCTCGGTATATTTTCTTTTTACCCTCCCCTTATGTGTACTATGCATTGTTTATATATGGCAACCACGTCAGCAAGGAGCAAGCTGTATGACTTCTACACAGGAGATATGATAATAAAAAGAATCCAGACCATCCAGTAAGACATCATTAATTTGTCTCTTTAGCAGCCTTTCAGTGTTGGTGTATCTCTATGCTAATGGTGCGTTCAAAATCTAGTGGTATCTGCTCTCTCTCCTTTCTTCCTTCCCCATTGCGCTGCCGTAATGTGATACATCATGAAAAATGGATCAGTGCAATTATTGCTCACATGCTTGCTTGAGACAGTGAGGGGCAAATACTTGCTGCTGCTTGAGGTTTTGCTGTCATCATCTGCTCTGAAACAGAACACTGGCACTAAATTGAGTGTTCATTTCATAATTTGTTGGGTTTAGCCTTGTTTCCATAGGAAACGAGCACATAAGATGAAGCTGCTTCTGCATATATTTTCCTTCTTCTTTCTTTTCCCCTCCCTTTTTTAACCCATTGGCCAATCGCAGCCACATTTTGCAAGCTGGTAGAAGAAGTCTCAAGGATAACTGTGTTACTACAGATCAGCTTCTTCCTATGAACACTGGAAAATCTGCCCAGGGCAAAGCCCTGCATCACGGTCCCAGCTGCGGGAAGAGCTTTGCTGGAAGTGTGTGCTGTGAGATATCACTGAGCTGGAGTTGCAGATTCTCAGGAAACCACCTCCTTGATTCCAGGACTCAAGGCATTGCATGTTTTATATCGATTGGCAGCAATACCTGTGTTTGTAGCTTGACTCACATTAGGATTGTATTTATATGCAGTACTCTATAGGGTGAGGACCTCCTGTTGGAGGACTAGACTGAAAGCCAATTAATTCCAAGGCTGGGGTTTCAGAAGGACCTCCTGGGTCTGTGTGTGCTGTCTCTGTCTCATTCAAACAAACAAATAAATCCTCCTTCAGTTGTTCTTACTGTTGAAAATCTCTAATTATTGTTATGACATCTTTATTCTTTGGAAAATAGAAATACAGCTGAAGAGTTTTTCAAAGCAGAAGCAATCCTAGTTATACTCCTGGGCTTTACAGTCTCATCTCCATGATGCATAGCCTCCAAGTGATTTTTTTTGGTCCCACTTCTCCTCTTTCCCTCTCTTGATATTTTAAATAATTCCTGTGATCTTGAGGTTTTCAGCCAGATATTTTCTCCCAAATTTTCCTCTAGTCTCTCCTGAATTATAACTACTTATGAGTACTTTGAGAGATGTTTTCATTGTACTCTGCTTCAGGCCTAAAATGCTATGTCAAACTAAGACTTTGTGATGAAAAAGCTGGTTTCAGTGGCAGTGTCTGGTGGGATTTCCAGTTTAACAGTGTTGATAGCACACTGGGGTGCTGGTGTGAGTGGATCTGTAAGCCAGTGTTTAGTATCTACCAAATACAGTATGGCTGGGGCTTTAACTAAAGATGCTGTTCATATTTACTACGACCCAACTTTATTTCTTTAGTCTCCCTTCTTTGTGTGTGTTTCACTGCCATTACTGTGACACCTGAAAATCATACAGACCTGAGCCCATCCTAGTGGATCACACACAGCCTGAGTCCTCCCTTCTGAATCAGTAAGGAAGAAGCAGCATCTTCCTTCAGTTCATGAAATCCCAGTTCTTTTTTTAATCTCTGCTTCATCTTGGCTCATAGTCTACATTGATCACATTTTCTTTTTTTTTTCCCATTCTGACCACAGCTTCCTTATGTTCTATTCATGTGATCCATAGAGCCACCTCAGGATGCCCTAGCTGTGACAGAATTAAACAGTCTCTGTAAGAATGAAAGCCTCAATAATAGGAACTTGAATTATGAAAGATGAAATTGGGATATCAGGATTGTCTTAAAGTTGAGGCTAACAAAAGTCTGGTCTGTATTGGGATTGCTCAGCAAGGAGAATATTCATAGCCTGTTGCACTGTTGCTACAAAAGTTCCTTAGTTTTCACCTTCCCCATCAAGAGCAGGAAGTTGAAGGAAAGCATTCAGAATATCAACGCCTATTGATTAAGTGCTTTTTTTCTGGTGATTTACCTTTCCTCCCCACACCTGGTTGATAATTTTCTAGAAGAGAGGCAAAGTTTCTCAATCTTGCATTACTTTAATTGAGGTGAAACATCATTCTCTTACTGGGCTCAAGATAGATGAAATTCCTTCGCCCTCACATTTTTAAAAGTTATCCCCACAGAACAATAAATGGGAGACCAGATCCTGAACAACTAAAACAGCCTTTCCTCCTCTGTCTGCTTGGACACCACCAGCCTTGCACAGCCTTATCCAGTGCTTCCCCTGTTTTGTGAGACTGTGCTGATCTCTGCTGATAGAGAATCACAGTGTTTTGGACGAGTCATGTGGTGATGTTCTTCTTAGTCATAAGAGGAGAACAGATGGATTTCTCCCTTTGGGCCTCCCTGGCGAGCTCCCTAGCAAAACTCAGTCTTAGTTTCGCTCTGTCCCCCAGTCATACTCTTCTGTGCGCTTCACTGTAAGTCAGCAGAGATGTCCTGAAATCAGAGTGCCAGAACTAGTGTGTCTGCCCAGGCACATGGAACTTGCACGTGTTCAACAAGCTGTGTAAGTCGCTCGGCTTTGCATCACTGTACAAACGTGAGCCATTTCTGTCCCCAAAAAGAGGAAAAAATAAATCTTGAGATGCTTTTTCTCTATCTTACATTGACAA
Organism: Atrichornis clamosus; assembly: GCA_013400975.1. Lineage (NCBI taxonomy): Eukaryota > Metazoa > Chordata > Aves > Passeriformes > Menuridae > Atrichornis > Atrichornis clamosus. The sequence continues at coordinate 41,864 of WBMZ01004198.1, forward strand.
GAAGCTGTGACTTGGAGAGGTTCTATGATTCCTGTATTTTTGTGACAGAACAGCAGCAGGAGAAAGAAAGGATAAGTCTTCTGGCTTGCAGTTCTCTGATTAGTGGTGAGTGCCTCTATATGTTGTCAAATTGCATGTCCTCACTTGAAGTTTCATCTTGGTGATGCCTAGAGAACCACCTTACATAAGGGCCTGCATGCAATGCAGTTTATCACACCTTGTTGACTGCCTGTCCTCTTTTTCATAACTACATGGTTCACAGGAAGGCTTTTATTTCTCTACGACTGCTCATTCTTCAGCTGTTCTAAGGATACAACTCAGAACACAGTGAATAATCTAATGTTGTGTAGTGTATTTAAGCATGAGAAATTATCAAATGCAATGTTCTTAGGCTGAAAGAGCTGGATGTTTCTTCTCTACGTTTTTTTAATTACTATGTCTCTTGAAGTTTTAATGGGGAATTTGTTCCATATAACAATTACATTAAGGTTTTCAGAGGGATAAGGTCATGGTTTACTTAAAATGTCAGCATCTAAAATACACTGACATTCTGCTTTAGTTTTTGATGAGTATTGCTCTGTGTTTCAGCTTTCAGGGATCTTTTATTTTCATTTCAGTGTCACTATGGCTGGCTTTCAGCCAGCTTTCACAATTTTGAAGGAATTATTAAGAAGAACATCCTGAAGATAATAGCATTTATGAGATAAATTAATAGTGATGTGGTATAAAGCTTTTATTGCAGAAATTTTAAGAGAAGTTCATTATTTGCTAGCAGCAAAATTACTTCAGTGTAGCATATTCTGAATGACTGCTAATGAAAGGAATCTGCACTCCACTATGGCACCTTTGGGCTTCAGAGGCCATAAGTGAAAGTCTTCAAATCTGGGCTTTCTGTTCATATAAAAGTGGCATTTGCTATTTTGCATCCTGGTGTAAATTTTAAATATTCTGCCCGCAGCATGTTGATAGTATGGAGGTTGTAGTCCTCACCTTCAGAAATGTGAGAGCTGTCCATGTGACCTTCTACCAGGTGCTGTGGTCGTGCTTAGTGAGTGACTGTAGAAAACAGGGGGGGGAAATCTTTTTTTAGGTCTGTATGATGGAGAATGTCTAGAAACCTGTATCACTTTGTATTGATAAAATCAAATGGAGCATTTATGGGTACCAGTGCAGGGAAAGAGAACCCTGTGTTGCCCTGGAGATGGCAATAAGAACTCCATGTGAGAGGAACTGTGTGTTCAGTTCCACCAGCTCACCTCGTCTCATGGCAGTATGGGCTGGGCTGGCTTCCAGTATTCAGCCTGGCTTAGGAGCCATCTCTTCCACCATGAAGGGAATGTGACTGAGGTTGATAACTATTTGCATATCTGTACAAAAGAACATGTATTGATTTGCTGCAATCTCCGAGCTGGGAAAGCCCTGCAAAGTGTAATTCATCATTTGTCATGGTTGTGTTCAGACTTAAAGTTTTAACTCCTAAAGGACACAATGTGTGACTCCCAACTAATTGCTTTAAGCTGGGATGTGTACTGATGAATTAGAGAATCTTCATGAGAAATACTCAGTTTAGATTAAAGTGGGTCCTAAATGATAGTTAATTACTGTTGTCCCCTGTAAGCCGTCACAGTAAGGAACTACCTGTGTGGCAAAATTGTGCCTTGTGTTTCCCGCTTGAATATCTTGTTTCTAAAATTCTGATCATTGGGATGTTTCAATGGAAAACATTCTGATTGTGTTCTGCATTTAGCTGCATGACTAAAAGCTCTGTGCCATCAGCACTATTTCTGCATATGAATAATTGTCTCCCCATCTTGCTTTTGTTGAGCTGTGTAAATGAGCTCCTTATGATCAGTTCTCAAGATCAGATCATTCTAGTAATTTTTTCTAGAAAACATTTCAGACTTTGTCTTTTTTTGTGCATGCTGGGCTTTAGAGTAGGATGGGGGCTGTTAGTAAAAGGTACGCCAGGACAGTCCTCCTTCAATGCCAACACAACCAGGGGCCACTGGACCAGATCCAGCACCTAGATTAACCCCAAATTGGTAGTGTATTGCCTTGATGAACACAAGATTCTTGTCAGGGTTGATCTCCTCAGTACAGAGAGGGGAAAACTAAATTTCCGGGAAAGTTCATATGAATTTTTATGGTGGTTTTTGGTCTAGTTTTCTTTTGGTTGGTTTGTTTTGGTGGGGATTTGTTTTGGTTTTTTTGTTTGGTTTCATTTTTTGGTTTTTCTTTTTTTTTTAATAAGTTTCATTGCTTCTTCTCCATTCCACTTGTGAAATATGCCTTATCAGTTCAGCATACAAATGGGTGTAATGTTGCTTCAGCTGACTGCAGGTTTCCAGACAGTACATGTTTCTCATAATGATAACAAGTTGATTGATTGAACTTTTTCAGCCTGTAGAAGATGCTTGATTTCTAAATAGTATTATCTCCACACCCTTTTCATGCAAGGTTCTGAATCACAGATCAAAACCTTGCTTGGGACAGGTCTTTAAAAGGCACAGTACTGATCTCAGTGAATTTGTGGAACTGTTTGATATTAAGTCTGTGTGTAATTGTGAGCCGTATTTGAGAGGTAGAAAAAAAGCCTTAACTTTCCCATAGCTCAGTAGGTTTATGGAGAAATGAAAACCAGTTTAATATTCATTTCTAGCATCTTGTCACAAATATACAGCTTGAAAACCCTTGTGTTAGGGGTTTTTTTCTTTTCTATTTCTCCCCTCCTCCCTTCCCCACTCACTGCTGGCAGGTGGTCATTTGCCCTCTGGTCTTTATCATGTATGGAAATGTGTGGGTGATTTCATTTTCAAATGGATTCAGAAGAGAGCTTCCACCCACTCAGAAATGACAGTCAAATGGTTTTATTAGCCTTCAAGTTTTACAAACCTGCAACTTCTAGTGGCTTAGAGAATTGCTCTTTGAAACAAAAAGAAAGGCATTAGGATGTTTGGGTAACTTAAGTGGTTGGAGCAATTGAAGGTGTTTTTGTGTTTCTCCTCCCCCTCTCTGTCCTCTCCCTAAATAAAGGAGCAACTTATTCCACAACTATATTCTAGGCTTTTAAAAATCTCTGTGGGGTAATAACAGCCAGTGCTGCCTTTTATGTGTGAAAATAACACAGCAAACAATTGATTCTAAATTAAAGTTTGTGAGAATGAGTCAAATCCCTGTAGAAGAATAACAGGGTGGCTGAAATGCTTCTTTTGTAACAAGGTGATGTCAGATTTCAGAGTCAACGGAATTGTCATTGAATCAACAAAATGTGCCAGACAAATGTGTAATTTCACTGCTTTTTTGCCCTGATGTGATTGGAGATGCATTTTTTAAAATATCACCTTCTTCCTTGTTGCCTTTCATTCCAAGTGACCTGCCAGCCCTGCTAATTGAAATTAGTTTCCTATAGTGCTAATATAATTTGTAAAGATGGTAATGTTCAGAGAGAGAGTCAGATTCCTTGGCAACTCTTGTAACTCTCCTTCTTACTTTGACAACTAGGAGAAAGGTGTTTCGTGTCAAGACTAGATTAGTAGGATGTTGAACGGATGGTAAATGGCAATGCATTTTTAACAGTTCTGCAAATGAAGATCTAATACTGGTTTTATGGGTGAGGGGAGACAGAGACAAGGACAAATGAAGCCCTGCAGCAAATCAAGGTTATGTCTGAGATTACAGATCTGTCTTGTGCTGTTTGACTCTATTGCTGACTGTACATTTCAACACTTGCCCTTCCCCAAAGAAAATCTTTCTGTGAATAGGTTAATCTTTTTCCTTCTGTCCATAGCAGTTTATTCTCTCCAGTTAAAAGAGTTGCTTAGAAATAAAGTCATTACAATGGATAGTTTTCTGTGGTGGCAAAATACTGGGGAAGTTCCTGGGCAGAGATAAGTGTACCCCAGATCATGAGGAGCCACACAGCATGGAGAGGCTCAGGCTTTTTCAGCCCTATGGAATTTTATTAGATCTCCAGGCTTCCTCTATCTCACATTTCTGTATTCAGAAACTGCCACAATTAAAAATATGTGGGAAGACAGGGAAGAAGAGAAATCAACTTTCTGGCAGTGAATAGCATGCCTTTTACTGCAGGATGTCACTGCCTTGAATTTAGAGATTGAAATAAATGTCTTCATAATTGCAAATAAAAATCTAAATCCCTCTTGCAATGTTTTCTAGATGTAAAAATACTCCTTTTATGGTCATGCCTGTATTCATCTTCTAACAAAACATGGAAACCTTTCCAGATGTAAACACAGCCCTTTCAGCTTTGATAAGGGTTGGTCAGCATTCACCATCTGTTGAGTGCTCCACTTGCCACCATTCTCTTGTAAGGAAAGAGAGAGAAGACAGTCACACAAGCCACAGGGGATGTGACTGTCCCCTTGGAGCCATGGTTGGGACCTAAGTATGTGGGGAGGCCAGACAGCACCCACAGGTCAGCCAGTAGGAATGGAGAATTCAACTAAAATCCCTCCCTGGAGAAATACTGTCCCTCGATAGCAGTACTCCCTGGCCTACACTACATGCCTGCTTGCAGCTCTTGGGATTGGCAAACAGGGAAAGGGGAAGTAGCTATGGCTTTGCTGTCATCTGCTCCCTAAGATTCTCCCGAGGCCCCAGCATGCATAGTCTGCCATTCCCTGACTTCAGTCTGCACCTTGGGAGGTGGAGATAGGAGAAGTCATGATGGACAGGCTGTTTTCTTACCTGCTGCTGGTGCATGGGTTCATCTCTTCCAGGGCAGATAGAATCTGGCACTTCTTTGCTCTCTTTTGAATTACTTGGGTTTTCCAGCTGGCATGAGAAGTCACAAAACCCACACGGTTAAAGTTGATGAGGAATTGTTACACTTCTTAATGGGCTGAGCAAGCCCCATTTGGGTGAAGAACTCTTTCTTGACCAGGGACACCTAGCAAGGCAGAGACAGGATAGCCAAAGCAAAGCAGCAAGTCAGGCTTGTGAGGCATTGAAGGCAAGTAATATCTTTCCTTTGGTAAAGGTTTTCTAAGGCAGTTTCTTCCAGGCTGTCTGTGTTCACCTCAGCATGGCAAAGGATATGCACAATGCTGCAGCTTGTCTCATGCCTCAGTATTTTATGTACTGTACAAGTCAGTGCCAGTCCTTTCATCCTGACTGCAGACAAAATAAAACAAGTCATGGTAGTATACAGGTAGTTGCTGGTGAATTTCTTCCTAATCCATTATGCTGTTCCCTCAGACAAAAAAGTGACACTGAAAAAGGCACCAATGACTTGAAGTACAGGCAGCTGTATAGGAGAAGGCAAGTGCAGGATTGGACCTTAATAGGAGACGTACAGAGGTGTCAAGGACACTACAATGCTCTTGTGCCAATTTATTAAAGTATTTGCTTTCCAAAGTTCAGGCAGCTGAAATGAAAACAAATTGTATGAAAGGAGTAGATTGTGTCCTGATGAAGAATAAAAGTTTTCTTTTATCTTGGTTTTCTTTGAATGAAGTATACCATTGCTTGCAATTGCTAACCAGCAATGTTCTTCCAAATCGCAATTGGAAGGGCAGCAATAAAGTTAAAATTATTATCCACGTTTGTGCAATGTGTCTCTTGCTTCATGTCTATATTTTGTGTGCGTTTCTCTCAGGTGATGGTAGGACTTCAATTATACAAATAACTGATATCCTTAAGCTATAAAACATGTGTTGCTGGTAATTCTGCTTATCAGCACAAGACAGTTATGCTTTGATTCATTACCTTAACTGAAGTTGTTTGGCAGCAATGCTGAAAGATACTGTATGCACTTGCCAAGGTCCCCTAAATTACGAGTATCATAAAACAAATCTTTTCAGTTACTGAGAGAAATAATTGGAAAATTAAAAGGTCAAAATTAAGGTATGAAAAACCATGAACAAATTTTTAATGGTTTCACATGTTTTGGTGAACAGGTCATCTTGATATTTGCTCGTATGTCATAAAACAGGATTGATCCTGTTTGGGGAATAATTCACTGTAGTCATTTTGAGAGAAGCTGGTATATCTCAGATTTTGTATATGTCAAAGCTTTAAAGCTATCCAGTGGTGGCTATGGTACTGGGAACATATATTTCACTGTAATTCTGAATGCAGAAAAGGGAGAATGATGGGTAGGAAGAAGAACACTCTCTGTTATCAAAGAATATGGAATTATGTCTGCTTCTGTATGTTTTGTCATAAGATGTATAGATTGGTTAAAATCTTCTCTAAATATTCTGCAGCACGGCCTTAAAAGGAATAGCTTGTAAAGAAAGACTCTTCTAATGTACAGTTAGCTCCTATTGTTTCTTTTCAAAAGTTTAGGAATACTGTTCCTGCAAGGATGCCTGGATGGTACTGCGTTGGTTGTGATCGAAGGCTGTGAAATGGAATTTTTGACAAACAGTGGAGGAGTTATTTCCACAGAAAAGTGGAGAAGTACTGCAGACTTCCCTGTGATGATCAGCAGCATGTTCTGCTGGAAGTTTGACTTTTCAGGAAAGAAGTTTATAAGATCAGACCTGTAACTACTGTGGCAGACAGGGAGTGTGCATCAATGTTCCTCTTTATGTTGAAGTCATAAAGTTAAGTAGATTTGCTTGAAAGTGACTTAGGATTTCATTACATTTGTATAGGCCATCAGTAGTGCTAAAATGACAACTCTGGATACCACGACAATGTTGAGGATAATGTGTGGATTTGGGGGTTTAGTGAACTATAGGTGTGAAACTTTGGGAGTGTGTGTGCATGCAGCAGTACAGTGATACAGTCAGAATATGTGATGCAGGAAACAAATAGAATCTGCAATCATCTCTGCATGTTTTTTATGTTATTCTTCCATTGGCTTTCCTGTCTCCATCAGGTTTAGAGCTGTTGAAGGTTGTTTCCAGAGAGGTAAAGCAAAATGCACATTCTTTCTCATCTTCTTTTCCAATAAATGTGCCATCTTGAATGCATGGTCAGTCTTAGCTGGTAACTTCTTTTGGATACCAAATCATCTGGTAGAATGGAAGGAACTGAAGTGATAATAGTAGAAGGGAGTAATTTTTTTACTGAAAATACTCTTTTACCTGGAGAAGCAGAGAGCTAAATCCTTTGACTGTATTTTAGTGAAGCTTGAGATTTACTATTAAGGGCTACTATGTCTATCTGTAAACTGAAGGTGCTGATGAATCTGAAAGGACTGAATAAGCCTGGGAGCCTTCTTGAACCAGTTAGTCACTGTGTGTGTACACATGCCAGTGTGTAAAGTTGTATTGGGCTGTTTTTAACAAAATGAATCAGGCAACCAGTTATCAGAGAGTTCAGAACACTCAATGATTAAGCTTTGATTGGTAAAAATGCAAAGGAATATACTATTCCATGAGACTGTTTGTACTTTGTGGTCTTTATGTTGCTGTGATAGAGATACATGCCTTGTATCTGATTGATACCAGATAGAAAAAAAAAATATATATATATATATATATATGTCTTGTTCCATTTAAATATGTAAGATTCAGAAGATCAATAAGTGTTCAGCTTTCTCTCCTGGTATTTCTTTTGATGTAAAAATTATGTCATTTAGATAAATCTGAGAGTGAAGTGCTGAGGTACTGACACAGTCAGTCTTATAATGGACTCCTCTGTCTCGCTTGGCAATTTAATCAGTGCAGCAAAGTTTTTTTAGTCCCTGTTTCTTTGGGGTTTGGGTTTTTTGTTTGTTTGGGGGTTTGTTGTTGTTGTGGGAGTTTTTTGTTTTTTGTTTTTTTTTGCCAGTGTTTTACTGGGTTTATATCTGTCATTTTCTACCTGGGGAAATTGTCTCAAAAGCCATTTCTAACATCATGTTTACAAAGGCTCCCTTGGAGGCAAAAGAACGTTGGCAGCAGGAAAACAAGCCAAAAACAAGTCTGTTTCTGGAAACACACTAAACCTGAGAGTCTGCCAGCACTCAAGCCCAGTGGATTTATTGCTTAAGAAAGGAGAATCTTGAACAGGAACAAGCATCCAAGGAATGGACTGGCACATTGTTACAAGGGAAGGCACAAGGTCTCTTGGGTATAAATTCAGTAGATTTATGTTCTTAACTGTAGTACTGGACTTGGTAATTAAACTCTGGTCTCTTTTGCAAAGCTATCCTTTGAGGACTTTGGATGGAACAAAACTGTGTCCCTATAAACTTCCTTTCTTGCTGCCATTTTTTTTCATTGGCAGCCTCTCTTTTTACCACCAAAGAAGTTAAGTGGTGTTTTGTTTTGTTTTGTTTCTTGTTTACTTCCTTGTGTAGTATTATCTATGGCTGTAGTTTTGGGAGTGAAGCTGAGCTAACTGAGCCTGTTTGGGTGAGGTGGATCATCAGAGGATCCGATACAGAGCTGTCATTCACGTAAATAGTTCTGACTGCTCAAGCTTGAAGATGTTATAGCTTTCATGGGGTGTGTCTGTGTAGAGAAGTATGGGTTCCCCTAGCTTTTATCAAATCACTTTTCTCCTTTGGTGCTAAAACTCCTTTCAGAAAGGAACTTCCCTGGTTTGCACCAGGAAAAAGTGAAGTTGTTGTTAATATTTTTATCAATGCAGGGAGCATGAAGGTGCTGATGAAGGTGGAACACTGCAGGACTGAACATGGTTCTACAGCACTGGAGAAATCTCTGGTGGTAGTTCTGCCACAGACTCCTTCAGCCATTTTGGACAATTTGCATTAAAATCTTTACGTTTTCTGCTTATTTAGGTAGTGAATTCCCCAGACCATGCATATCTCATTGTAATGATATATTAGACAGAAAAAGCTCCTGATACTGTGTTTATGGAACAGATTTTCAGAAACACTCATTTTTGACCTCATTCTGTTCCCACTGGAAGTAAGTGAGAACTTTGTCTCTTACCTAAGGAGGAATTAGGCTCAAGGGGAGTGATTTTAAAACATCACCTTTTAAAAGATAGAGAGTCCTGAAGGTTCACCTTGTGCCTGGAAGGCAGCTCTGTGGTGATACACTGATGTGCTGGCATCCTTTTTATCCTTCCTTAATTTGTCTGTTTCTACCCCACCCATCTAAGTAGAATTCAGCGTAATATTCACTAGGTTACAAAAAAATGTAGTTTTAAAGAAGTAATGATAATTACCTGCCTTCCCAAATAGTACTTGTATTAGAAATTCAACTTCTATGAAAGCTTACTTTCCTGTCAGTTTTAAATGTATTTCTATCAGTGACAAACAACAGACTGCTTAAATTTATTCAGTAGTTGCAATATCTAGTTATAACCTTTATTTATCTTTTGTGTTGCCAACTTATCTTATTTACAGCAGGTGGGAGTACAAGTGCAGTATGTAGCAGCATGTGGCTTGTGTGTGGTGGGTATGCTATGGGAGAAAACAGAAAATTCTTGGTATTCATGAATGTGTGTGTGTGTGTTTAAACATGGCAGAGATGAACAGGAAAAAGTATGTGTTTCTTTGGAGACTGCAATTTCTTCACACCATTTAAGATAAAAATGAGGTGGAACAGGATACTTTTTTAGGGTGTGTGTGATAATCTAGTTTCTGATAGAGTTTTGACAGCATTGCACAATTATCAGTTACAGCTATGCAAAGCTTTTTCCAGTTGGCACGTGTGGTTGTAATTTATAACAATGATGACTTCTTAATATTTGTGACTTGCATTGGACCAACCCCCCTGGCAAGTGAAGTTTAATTCTATTTACCCAGCACGAGCAGCACAGGCAGGAGCAAGGAGGCCCATCTCCAGGTGTCTGCTCCTTGACCTGGAACAACAAGCCCTGCAGCTTCAGCTTCCATACCCACTCAGGTCTTGGCCAGCCATGCTAATAAGAATGCCAGTTATTTTTATGGACAAATTGCCAGGGAGATATATGTCACCAGACCAATGTCAGAGATCAGCTGTCTGAGCTGTGCTGCAGCCATCTGCACAGAGGAATTGTGCTAGGTAATTCTGCTGCATGAGGCAGCCCTAAACCACTTGCTGGGATTCAATATCCTTTTTCCATGTTGTGGGGTCATTTTCTTTCGGAGGAAAATGTAGGATAAACACATTTGAAGGAAAGTGCAAGACATTGTTTATTTTAAGTGTGTTGCCAGCAGTAATACAAGCCTATCCATTTCTCTTGACAAAATGCAGTGTCTCACAAGCTTGGTGCATTTAAAGAACATACTGTACTGTACAAGGTATTAAAGGTTTCCATAGAAATATCAAAATGTGAAATACGTTTGCTACTTTTTAAAAAGTTTTCTTCATGACCCTTGCCTATGAAACTTCAAGGTTGGAAACATGGGGGAGAAAAAGTTATAAACTGGGATTATTGGAGTTCCTCTAGCTCTCTGGGTTGTTAATTTGCAAGGGTGTGCTTCAAATAACTGTTTGCTGTATTCGACCAGATTCTCATTTAATAGAGCTCTGCTAATGTCTGTGGAGTTCAGCCAAACTCCTCCTTTGTATGTTTTTCGTTAATCTGTGCTAAAAGCATCCTTTTCTGTGGCCTGCACCAGGGCTGTCAGCCAATGTCCTGCTGTGCTATTTCATCCACTACTTGAATGAGATACTGATCCACAGAGCAGTGTTATGTGGTGTAATGGCCCTCAGCTCCCTGACTCAGTCACTATTACATGAACTGGTCACCCCGTGCTAAGATCACAGAAGGCCTCAGGGTAGACTGAAGTGCCAGTTCAAATCTTGCCATGACAGAAAAGGTACCCAGTTGGATAGGTAGGCTTGACTTTGAGTAAAGCTTTTAGGCTGCCCTGATGAGCAGTGCACCACATAGCGAGGCTGGTCTCTGAAGAATTCATCCCTTGCTTCCCCACATTCCTTTGCCTTTCCTGTAGCTGGTAAACACTTCCCTGTGACTTAATTCCAGTGCAGTGTTAGGATGATGTGCGATAGTGACTGCAGGTGGGAAACAGAGCCAGTTCCTAGGACCAGCTTCAAAGGTGAACGAGCTCTCTGCATTTTGTCATATGATGTAGTGATTTGAAATAAAAACAAATTTAGTAAGCTTTAACTTGTGCTAGTATTGAAGCATCCTGGCATTGCTTTGATCCTTCTTGCCCACTTACCTCTCTTCTGTTAGTCATGTAGCCATAGATATTAAACTATAACTTACTTCAGTTAGACATTGTTGTTACTTTACAATCCTGCAGCATACAGCAAGATCCTGACCTGGCTGATGGCTTCTCTGCAAAACACTGATTCACATATCACTTGTGGGTGCTATTAAGGATCCTCAAAAATTAGGCCATATAGCATCTGGCTAAATGTATTATTCAGATACGGTCTTGCATATTATAAGATCTGTCTCTTACTCACTTAGTCTATCTTGTGTCACGATGCTTTATCGTGTAATTCTGCCGAAGTGTTTCTAATCACAAGTTTGTGTGGGCTGTGTGATGGGCAGAGCTGTGCTGACGGCAGGGGGCCAGGCAGGCGACCGGGCTGCGGATTGCACAGCGCCGGCAGATGATAACACAGCCGCCGTCAAACTGACCGGCTCTTTGCATCAGCAGGGGCAGAACACCACCTCGTGAAGATAACGTGAGAACAAACAGTCCGCTGCCGTGGAAAGGACTGGAGGGATGGCGAGTGATTACTGATGGGTTTAATCTGCGGGGCAGTCAAAATGAACGTGGTGACAAAGCAGTTAATTTTGCCTGGGAAGCCACCGAAATAATAAACCCGGCAGGAGCAGCTTGGCCTTGCTGTACAGATGTTTCATATACCATGTGATAAAGAAGCTGCTGGACTGCTCAAGGCAGGAGTGATACTTTGTCAAAAGAAATGAATACTGGGTCTGCTTCAAACTGATGAGCTATTGGAAGGTTCTTTAGCAGAGACTTGTTTCTGAGACATGTTTAACTTCACAAGACAGAGCTAGCAGGAAATACATTAACAGGCAGGAAAAAATGCTCCTCAGGCTAACTCTTTACTATTTTTACCCAGTGATGAGTTCCAGAAAATGCTTAGGAAAAAATGAACTTTGTCAAACTTAAGGAGCCCAGAGTAGAGTGGTTTGCCTCAAAGAATGATATGAGCTTAAAACAGCACTGTTCATAGCTGCAGTTAAAGCAATGCTCAATGGTAGCTGTGATGATTGTGATTTTAAAGAAGTATGAAACTGGAGGGCAAAGGTTAAGGGTGGATTCAAGCTCCATCATTATTATTCCATCCTTTCCAAGGGAAGGATAGTGGATTAGAATCTACTCTCAGAATTTTGCATTACCCACTGTCCAAAACATCATCTGTGTAGAAATGTACTGATACTGTGGTTTTCAGCTTCTGTGAGGTTCTGGGTTTTTAGCAGCTTTTCAGTCAGCTGTGCTTCTCATGGAAAGACCTTACACACTGATACTGCTGGCACAGGGAAGTGAAAAAGTCAGAAGAAAAGGTTATTAGGAAAGGGGAGCCAACTAGAAAAGGACATTTGAAAATGAGGTAAGCAGAAACTAAACTTAAAGCAGAGAAATAGGGAAACTAGGAAAAAAGATGAGGAGCGGAGAGAATAATCTGAGCACCAGGTGAAGAGAAGGCTATTACTAATGGATATAGCTAGCATAAATCTTGTTACGGATGTTCTTTATTTAAATTAGTAAAATGGAGTAGTGCCTTTTAAGCTTCTTTTTATGTTCATTTAAAGAAGTATTTCCTAAATAAATAATAGTATAATTGACGTATCTTCTTTACAACCTCAAACTAGCAAGCAGGAATTTAACACTGCAGTTCCCATTTTACTGGGAGATACACCCTGCATGAAAATAAACAGAACAGTTGAGATTTCACAGGTCTTCAGAAAGCCTACCTCGTATTTCAGCACGGATTAGTCTTCATTTTGAGCTCTAATATCTTGAAGAAATTTTTTACCTCTGCAGAAACAATACAAATCCTATTTTGGTGGCTACAGAGTTGGCTGGAACTTTTAATCTGAATGCATGAATCCTTTAGAAGAATGAATATATTTTCAGTATATGTTGCTCGCTGTATCAAGTTGCATCATTTATAAAGGGAGAACTACTTACAGTGGTCTTTTGGGAGTGAAATTCTTAGAGACCAAAACAACCTGGAAGTCACGACTTCTGAAAACTCTGAAGTTTTAAAAAATAAATGTTGTTCAGAAAAATTTGTTGGAGCCTCACACCTTTTGCACCTTGGTGAGTTTTATATATCTTGAAGTAGGTTGAATTAATGTATTCATATATTAGGAATCTTGTAGCTGCTGGTCACTTTGAGTGAGCATGCAAACTTCACCACCTTGGAGAAGTCCCAAAGCTGAAACTTCTTATGGTTTCTCATGGGTCTGTGTTTTTAAAAGGATCCTTCAAAATGCTATCATTTTTTTGCTTGATCCATGCTGATAAGGTCAGACATCATCAATCAGCTTTTGAACACTTAACAAACCCCTTCCTCTCCTTTGTAAATGTCAATTTCTTTCTCCAGTGATGTTTATGATTTTTGGAGATGAAAGCTATGGTCTTCATACTGTTTAGAAATTGCTGTTTGATATCTTTGAGAAATTTGTTTGACTTTGAACAAGTTGCTGCTCTAGTAATCTAATTAGCTACATCTATGCCAGAGTGGGCAAAAAACTGATTATATGTTGCATGCGTTTATCCTTTTAATCAGAGAATTGAATTTGTTTGATAGTCAGTGAAAATGTGTATTTGAAGTTTTGATAAATGAATATTTGTTTGACTAGATGACAGCTAGGTAAGAACAAGTTAATGTTAGAAATCATCTATTGTATTTAGAAAAGATGCCACAGTAATTGAAGTAGTCTCTGAAATCCATTTCTAATCCAAATGAAACCCTTAATACCAATCTTGTTAATTTCAAGCCTTTCAGCTGGTCAAAATCGCAAATACTCATAGACAGCCCACAAATCTAAAATTACTCAGGGATGGTAACAACGTTGGACAGGTAAACTTCTTGAGCATATGGAAGCCTTGTTAAGGGCTCACTGAAGTAGAAACTCTCACTATTGTGCTTAAAGGATGATTTCTAAACACCATGCTGTTGTCACTTGAGTGCCTCAAGACCCTAACTGAAATCTAGCCTCTGAGTCTTCACTGTCAGTAACAAATTTAAATTTAGAGAGAAGTTGTGTATGTTCTGTTATTTCCACACTTGAAATAGGGAAAAAGTGTTATCAGCAGAGTGAAGTGATTTGCCTGGAGTTGTTACTGATATTCAATAGTAGATGTTCAGTGACGAGTCCAGTGCCTTATTTGTAGTGGGACTCTTTTATCCTTTGGTGCTTGTGAGGTCCAGAGCCAGCCCAGTCCTGGTACACCTCTGAATATTATTTTCACAGTCTACTCCTCTTTTGTCTGAGCTGTTTCTCATGGATACAGGAGAATAGGGCTTCTGTTTAAAGGTTTTGCTTGTATTTCTCACCAGGAGACAAATGGCAGCCACTGGTATAACAAAAACCTTGGTGAGGGTGAAATGTATTCAGGTGTGCCAGTTCTAGGTGCCTGTCTCCATTTAGCCATAAAGTTCTTTGATTTTTTTCTTGTTTTGCTGAGGGTGCAACCTGCTAGTTCTGATGACAGTGGACTTGGAAACCTGCTGATTTCAGGCTCTCCAAATTCTGTATTGAATCAGAATGAGTATTGAACATCTGCGTGCCTCAGGAGACGCAAGATTTTCTGGGACTGTTCTCATGTTTAACCACATTAGCAATACATTTAAGTAAATATATAGCCCAGAAAGTCTATGCTTATGTACATGCAGCTTGCATATATGTTTTGCATAGACAGGTATAACTGTATTCCCTAGTGCATAGTTATAAGCTTTTAACTGTAGCTTCATGTTGTTCTTCAGGCGGCAGACTGAGTGAGCCTGAGCACTCTGCATGGGGTTTGTAAGTGCCATTTTGTTGGCTCTTGTGGAAGAAATCCTTGCCCTTTGACGCTCCTCCAGTCTCAAACTTCTACCGAGAGCTGTAAATGCTCTAATTCCATGTGTGGCTGCAGCAGGAGCCCTCCAGCATAAAAGCTTCAGAGGGCAGTGGTTTTCTAGGCAGGGCTGATGTGATTAGACATATCTACAATCACTAATGCAGTATGGCCACAGCAGTGCTGTGGCCCAAGGGACATCCTCACATGATTGCCATAATTTGGAAAGGTCCAAAGGTTGAAGCAGCCAAAGGACAGCACAAACAGGAGTGCCAACAGGTGATGCAAAGTCTCTTTAGTTTGTCCTGTCCTTAGGTTCTGAATTCTGAACTGCTCCTCTTTATGGATGTAGAATGAAATCTTGCCCTTATTTCATTCCCAGAACAATGCATAATGCTGCAAAATTACATCAATTTCTTTTCCAAACTGTTGCAAAAGCCTTACCAGTGATAACAGCTAGAGAGTACACCATTAAAAAAATTCATCCCTGCACAGCAAAGCAGGGGTTCATCTTGTGTTAGCAGCTTAAAAGTAACATTTATGACTTACTACTATTTAATTAACTCAGTGTTTAAATGCATGTGAGAAATTAAGATCTTTTTCTCTGGCACAGGTAGTTTGGTTTTTCCCCCCCCTTAAGAGCTGGAATATTATTCATGTGATAAGCTGCAACAAACCTGTAATGAGAAGGATGAATATAGAACAGTTCATTAGTTTTCTTTAAGAGTACCAATACTGCAGATCTGTGTTAATTTAGACTGAAAAATGAGTTTTGAAGTCTGTGCAGAGAACAATGTAATCAGTTTTGTACCTTTGTGCAGGGCATTCCTTTCAAAGGCAGCAGAGTGCAGGATCCAGCTATTCTGTATCCATAACTTCATTTTTTCCTTCTTCTCAGGTGTTATTGGCATCCCCTGGAAAAGCCTCTGTATTCAGTGCACGTGTTGCTTCTCAAAAAGACCATTCCAGTTTTTGATTAAAACAATATTTTCATGCACACTGATCAGATTTGTTATCAGGGACAGGCTCAAAGCCCACACCCTACAGAACTTCAAATCTAAACAATGCTTTGGGATTTTCAGAAGGCTCCAAAGCATGCTATTCCCCATGAGAGCCTGTGACAATGCCATTAAATAATAAAGGATAATGTTAGAGACCCACAGATAATCTTGACAAGATGAAGTTTTTTTCTTCATGCTGTCTGAGTAATTTGAATGCCATTCTTTTCTCATCTTTAAAAATTGTTTTTATTAGCATTTCCAAAATATACATTATAGGAGACTATAAACATTATGGGATAGCAATCTAGCTGTGATTTGATACAAGCTAAAATTACCACCGTCAGCAATAAGCAGAGACACCATAAAAGGGAAACAAAGCAGTTCTACATATTTGTGTAGGGGCAAGGTCAAACGTGAGAGATGTCCCAGCCTCTCTGCTGAGGAGGAAGAGGTGATTGAAAGGGTGAAGGCCTGGGATGTGTTCTGTAAGGAAAACGAAATTGTTTGATTTCTGAAAGGGTCAGCATGACTCCATGTGCAGGTGAAAGGCTTGTGGGAAGCAGAAAGACTTTGTCAGGGGTCATCTTCGTTTTCTCCATTCCCTGACTCCCCAGACAGGCCTTGTGATGCTGCTTTGCAGGGCAGGATGTGTGCACTGTGCTCTGTGGATGGACAGTACCTTGGGCTAACACCCGATGGCACCACCTGAACCCGCCGTGCTGCAGCCCTGGGAAGGGCTGGAGTTCACAGACGGCACTGCTCTGCTCACACAGTTCACCTGCCTTGAGACCAGGGAGCGCGTCCTCAGGGAGGGCACAGCGGCAAGCCCTGAAGCCCTCTGGAGCTGTAAGTTAGGGGCTGAACTGCATGTCCTGCTAGTGGCATCCAAACAGTTGAAAGGCAGTATGCAGGATTTTTCCCATCTGTGTGTTGTGCCACCTTTGCCACAGAGGGTCTGGAGAACATCTATGTGGGTCCCACATCCTGTTGTCCGAGGGAAGACGGGATGCCTACTGCTGCTGCTAGCCTACTGCTTCCAGGTTTTTCTCCTGTGATACTTAGGAAAGGCCTGGTTACAAGTGGTTGTGGGTGGTGATGCTTCTCATTGCAACAAGCAGATTCTAAGAGTTGATGTCTCTTTGCAGCCAAAGTTTTGTGATACTTGAACTAATTTGAACTAGGGTGTAAAGAAATCTGTTCTGGCATAGGGAAGGGATGCTTTACTTCATCTTGTTCCTTCCTGTAAAAACCACAGCAAGTTTTTCTGCAGGAAGCTGACCCAAGGAGTTATTTTAAAATAAAGTACTTTGCAAGAGTAACATTTTATTTCCCGTTCTGAAATGGGTATTGCACTTTAAAGCTAAACCTCCTTCCAGAATAATGGCTTTCTGTAGATTAACCTTCTGAGGGAGAATAATCCTAGGAATACTGAAATTGGAATAGCCAAAAAAGAAAGAAAAGGAAGCTGGGAACACAAATGAAACAGACTGGGAGGGTAGTTCCTGGCACTGGAAGCCTAATGCTCGCTGGGACATATTCCAGTGTTTATGTTCATACTAGTTTGCACTAAGAGGTCTCTCAAGTGTTCTGTAACACAGTGATGAGAGAGAGCCATAACAATCAATAATGCAGTTATGCCTCAGTCTGCAAGAGGTAACTTACCTTAAACTGCAATTTCATCCTTGTATGAAGGTGTGCTCACAGATCTTGCTTGCTGGAGGCCCTGTGGGCACATTTCACATCATGGGTAAGGTTGGAAGGGACCACAGTGGGTTATCTGGTCCAAGCTCTCTGCTCAAGCAGGGCCATCCCAGAGCACATGGCACAGGGTTGTGTCCAGACAATCCTGGAATATCTCCAGTGAGGGAGACTCCACACCCTCTCTGGACAATCTGTTCCTGTGCTCGGCCACTGCACAGTAAAGTTCTTATATTCAGGTGAAACTTCCTGTGCATCACTTTCTGTCTATTGCCTCGTCTT
Source organism: Atrichornis clamosus (assembly GCA_013400975.1). Classification (NCBI taxonomy): domain Eukaryota; kingdom Metazoa; phylum Chordata; class Aves; order Passeriformes; family Menuridae; genus Atrichornis; species Atrichornis clamosus. The sequence goes on from WBMZ01004198.1 coordinate 59,714, forward strand.
ATTTCCACTCCTATCTCTTGAATGTGCACCCACTGTTTATTTGCTCACTGGATAGCTTAATGGTCTTGAGACAGTGGATTTAAGATCCTTTCAGAATATAGGGTAAGAAAAATACTGGGAGAAGTGTAGGTAAAATGGAATGCAAGAGATGTTTCCAGGTCATCTGTTTAAGGCTGACCGACTGTTACTGCTCTTGAGAAATATGGCTACCTGGAGGCCTTTTTTATTTATGGGCAACCTCATCACTGTGTGGTTCGTGGCTTTATTTTACTGCACCTGACATCCATTCACCCACACCTCCTCCCACATGTAGTCACAGATACAAAATGGTTCTGTTACAGAGACCCAGATTGCATTGCAAACAGGCTAAAATTACAGTTCAGCATGGTGCAGATGATTTGTAGCTACAGTGCATTGGTCTGTCATTTCAAGTTACTCTAAGGTGTGTGTTGCCTGAGGGGATTTTAATCAGGGAGCACTTAACACACCTTTGCTGCCAGCAGGGACTGTGTTCGTGCTGAGCTCTGTGACCCAAAGGAAGGATGGGCCTGGGTTGCAGATGCCTGGTCTTGATCTGATGGCCTTTTAGCATCATTTGTAGACCTGCCAGTATCTTACATTAATTTGTTCTATCACACATGATGCCAACAAAAGATAAAAAGTAGAACATCGAGATTTTTGTTATGTTATGTCCATATTAAGGGGACTGGGAAGATTGTTGGTTCAGTTGTTTTCTTTCAATTGTTTTCTAGGTTAAATCTGGTTATTTTGTGCTCGATTACTGTGCTATAGTAATAATTTATTAACGATACTGACAGTGAAGACAGCTGATTGATGCTACCAACTTCTGTTGGATGTCTTACAGATATCTGCACAAGATCTGTGTTGTTGATGGCTTGCTAATGGGAATAGAATTTCTTTAAACACTATAAAACTTTCTAATTAGCTTGTAAATAGAATACTACATTTCGAATAAGGGAAATGTTAAATAAACCACAATATTTAAACCAGATTTTATATCTGGCAATTACTCAGACTCTATAGTTAAATCCCCTTTTGTTAAATCACAGTGAGAGCCTATTGTTGCTAGTCTTTGTGTAAATATATACTTACCTGTAGTCAGAGAAAGATGGGCAGGAGAAAACATGAAAAGCGTGAGGTGTTGTGTGTAAGGAGGCAGGGCTGATAGCGGACTCTTCTGAAAGAGAAGTTTCACCTCAGCAGTAATGATCCTTGAAGGTTCTTTGCATTCCTACTTTGCACTGAATTGACCTCACATTAACAGTTGTCTTTTTGTAGAATTAGCTTCCCATCTTCCCAGATGAAGGTAACTTTGAAAGCAAAACAGTTCAGATAACCCCAATTCTTCCAGGCAGGGTCTGGGAGCTGCAGTGTGTTGGCATCAGATTCGTATCTGGCTCTGTCTTGGAGGAAGCTGGTGCACCACCTGTCCTTCCAATAGATATGGTAGTACCTTTGCTCCTTACAATTCCTGTGGAGCCTGGTTATCCTGGAAATATGGATTGTTAAATAGGAAAGATGGGACAGGGTCTAAAATGTACAGGTGGTTCCGTCACATGCTTGGAATATCTCCGTTGTCTCTTATAGGGGGAGGCTCTCCTCTCTTGTGGAGGAGTATGTCAGAAATACATGACTTAGGACAAAGTCTAAGTGCATACTTCAGAGACAATCTTCATTTCCTCCCTGCTCCTTAGGAAGGATGAAATGTAAGAGTTTGTGGGATGTGGAATTTTTTACAGTCGTGTCATGTACAAAGTATCAAGTGGGGTTCAGAAGGGAAAGCCTTTGTGCAGTCCTTGTGCAACCTTTGTGTAATTCCTCTTTTGCATCTCTTCTTGGATTTCTGAGAAGCTAATGTACCTGATGTGCCTCTCCATGCTTGTACAACCCCATGTAGGTGCACAAGTCTGTAGGAAATGTGAGGAAGGGGACCTGGCACTTTTCAGGTTTTTAAGATCTTTAATAGTGCCTTCAGAACACCTGTAGTTTCATCAGAGTATTTGAGAAGGAAAAGGCTGCCCTTAAAAATAATTTCCAAACTTATTTTGAAGGCATCATACATCTGGTGGTAGGATTATTACATGTTTTTGTAGAATTAAGTGATCTCAGCTCATTGTACATAAAAGTAGTCTAGCTCTCAAATATAAATATATTCTGAAAAAAAAAAAGGAAAAAATGTTTGAAAAACTGAATATGGCAGCTTCAAGAAAAACACATAGAAAATCTTCCCCTGTTAGAAAATAGTATTTTAGAATCTGGATTGCCAGAGGAGAAAAAAAAAGAAAAATACTTCCGGGATTTTTTTTGTTTGGTTTGAGGTTTTTTGGTGGCTTTTTTGTTTGGTTGGTTGGTTTTCGTATCATGGAACTTTCATTGAAATTGATAAAAGTTTGGTTTAAAGCTGCCTTGTCAAAAATGCAGACTAGCTATGTCTCTTCATACTCTCCATAATTTTCTCTTATGTTTGTGGAAGTACCTGCCAACTATTCCACCACTAGTTTTGCAATTCATTTAAATAAATACATACTTTGCTGTATCCTCTGTGGGCTAAGCCAATGCTGTTTTAACTGAGTAGTCCCTTTGCAAAATTTTGCACATTCACAGCTCAGCACTTCTTGCTCCTGTAGGTAACACTGTCACAGACTTGCATGTCTAAACAGATGCCTCATTTTTCAGTGGAGTAAATACTGACTTAATCTATGTTTCAGACAGCTCCTGCTTACTCTCATGCAAAAGAATTTAGGGTTAATATTGCCTGTTTGATTTGAGAAGGAAGCAGTTGTTCAAGTTAGGGTGAATAATTCATTTTTCAGAGTTCTAAAGGGTAGATGTTAATATTGTGAAGCTGCAGCTGATGTTACTAAAGCCATTCATGTTAAGAGAACGAACTGCCATTTGGCATGCTGAAAAATTAACCCAATTTACAGCATGGGTGAAGATGAACTCTCTGGCAAAAGCTATATTTAAACCACCAATGAGATAATTACATCTTGGCCTTCTAAAACGTCTTATGTAGCACAGATGTGTCTGCTTTTTCTTCATAAATGAATACACGTCTAACAACTTCTAAAATAATTGTGCTTGTTTTTCTAGATTTTGTGCATTTTTCTTGGGAAAGTCTGGAATATAAACAATGTAAAACATGCATGCATAATGTGTCAGCTAGGGATTAAGCCACAAGATAGATAAAGCCAAGCCAGTGCATGCTGTTTTTACAGGACTAAAAATTTGGGAGAATTACTGTAAGTCCTGTTTCCAAGCAGGATGAATATCTGTTGTGGGTGCAGCATCTTATGAACACAGTGACTGTACAAGTTAATCTAAAGGGAAGCCTTGTCTTTTCATGTTTATTATTTTATATGGGAAAGTCAGGTAGTTGCACAAGCAAACCAGGGTTGCTTCTCTGTGATGATAAAAGTAAAGGTCTGTGATATTTGTGTCTTGTTCAACATAATTTTGAACATGGGGTTTTTAACTTTATCTGTTTAAATCATCTGCAGGACCTCACAGCAATTGCTACTCCTGCAATTGAGCTGAGCTTTCCTGAGCAAACAAATTATCCACCAAAACAATGTCTTTGTGTTTCTAATAGAACTGGAACAAACACATCTCTTTTGTTCCCTTGTTTGTGCATGATCTGTGTAAAAGATGACAGTGCAGAGCAGGGAATGGCTTTCATCTGCTAAAATCTCTCCACCCACCAGGCTACAGGAAGATCCTGGAAGCACCTACCACCCTCTATATCCTTTTGCCTCCCTGCTGCTCTGTCTTTCTCTAATTTGGGGGAAATGTCAGCCCAGGTTTGATGTCTTGTGCCTTGAGAGCAGTAGGAAGGCATTTGAACCTTGTGGCATGGTGTCACCTGGACAGACCTGTGCCCAACTCAGCTGAGCAGTCAGGTGTAGTCACAGGATGCAAAAAAAGTGAGAAGAGGTAGGACAGAGTGGAGCACCCCCAAGGGGACTGGTAGTTGTTTACTGTAATGAGTTTTTCTCTCACCTTTCTTTCTTCAAGTCATTGGTCTCACAGCTGCTCTTCCATGGGTGTTGATTAGCTTGGTGGCTTCCAGGAGCTCCTGAGCTTGCTCTCTTCACCTAGAGGGGCTCTCACTGTGCCTCCAAAGGTTGTGTTCAAGTCTTGCCCCTTTCTGAGGCTTTCTCCTTTGGGTGAATCTGCTGGTATTTATACCATTGATTTGTGTGTTTGTTGAGGAGAAAAGAAGTTATAATACACAATCAGTTACAGAATTTAAGCAGACTAAATAAACAGATTATCTTCCCATGAAAAGTACAGCTCTGTTGGCTTAAGCAACCAGGGATGCGATTGCAAGGGGAAAAAAAAAGGTGCTCTGTTCTTATAATAGTATCCAGTCCTCCCTCCAGTGTGTCAATCAAAGAGCACTTTCTGCACTCTGCATACCTGCAAATGTGCCCTAGATCCTGTTGTTCAGTCAGTGCTTACAGGCAGTATCTGGGGAGGGGGTTTTATGGTGTGTGATGTATTTGTAATTACAAAATGTCACCCATCTAAGGCTTTCTGAGAGAGCTTGGAGTAGCTGTGATGCATTAAGATACTCTTAATCTCCACATGGTGCAACTACACAGTAGCTGTTACATCACACGTACCTAATTAAATGCTGATTTGTTTTCTTTTTAAGTAGACAGGTAAATTTAGGCAGAAACTGTTAGTGAGCTTCTTGAGCTCAAAAAGATGATGAAAATGCGGGTTTTGAGATGGAGCTGATGAGCTCAATAAGATGATGAAAATGCAGGTTTTGAGATTGAGCTGATGAACTCATCCACAAGTTCATTCAGGTTTGTCTAAGAAGAAAGGAGATGTAAATTGCATTTTCTGTTTTGTTTTGAAGTGGTGTCTTTACCTTTAAAATGACCTGAATCTTGAAAAGGGATCTGGATATCTGAAGCTAATAATAATAAAGCAGTCAGTTTGTGAACTTCATCCAAAAAAAACTCCAAACAAACAAAAAGAACATCTTCGGGTACGATTTTTGATTATTTAGTTACAGCTTCTTCAAAAAAAGGAGGAGTCTTTGATCCATGCAGCCCCATACATAGTGAGTGGCTGAATATCTGGGGAGCTTACCTCCCAAACTGAAAAGCAGAGGAGGCTGAATTTCGTAGAATAGTTCTTCTCTCAGCTTTTTATTAAAGAAGGAACAAACACAAGGGCAAAGCAGCATGTGAAAAGTCACACCACAAGCTGGTGACAGCACTGAACTTATTCCACATTTGTGTGTCTTGATCACTGCTCCCTCTCAGCTCTGGAGTAGAGGAAGACACCTGCCTGTGGCTGACAGACTGAGCAGAACTCATCTTTGTGCATATGCCACACTTTAGTACAAGTGTCGTATTAAGGCTCGTTCCTTGTGCTGTGGTAACAGCCCTCCTCCTGTCAGCCACGGTTCACTGACAGTCATTTATGCAAAACTGAGTTTTGGGGTGGTGTTGGCTGGTTATGGTCTCTCAAAGCTAGTCAGTGGTCACAGGTTAGGGAGAGGATGAATACACCGTGGTTATCTATGTGGTGTTAGGTGTGTCCATGAAATACTGATGCTGACCTCAGTTATGGGCAAAGCAAGGCTTCTAAGGCTCCAGATGCTGGTTCTGAGACTTGCCATTCAGTGGGATGTTGGTGTAGATTTATACTGTGGGGAATGCTCTGCAGTTCCTGACTGTCTACCTGTGGGAAATATCAGATCCTTGAAACTTAAATCTTTTGGTCCACCCAAGCATGGGAACTGATCTAATAAATAGGGGTTAATTATATTACCAGTGGAGCAAGTTGCTGGACGGATTTGGTGGCTGGATACCAGAACTCTCCTTTGACCTTGTGAGTGCCACTTAACTGCTGTGTGCCCATAAAAAGTGGACATAATTGCTCTGTCACATAAAATGAGTATCAGAGCTATCTCACTGCCTAATTAATGTTGGTAAAGTGCACTGAGGCTCAGAGATAAAAGGGGTCATAGACCCTTGGTGTTAAATCTGACATCTATTTGTTGATAAAATAACTCTCCTCAGTCATTGCATTCTTGCCCTATTGTCTAGGATCAGTCTGTTTCCTGCTTAATAATTTGAGTGTTCATAGGTCTGAAGATAGCTTATCAGTTACATATCACTACAGTTAGTGATACTGAATAATCATTTTCTCTAAGGATTCCCTGAAATTGCTTCCTTTTAAGTTTTAATTGCCCATGCAGTTAATTACAATTGGCGTGAAAAAGTTTTGAAAAAAGTGTCACTGTGATGAATAAGTGGAAGCATAGGCCATCTCTTCACCCTCGACAGTTGACCTAATCAAATGTGTGATGTACAGTCCTAAAGGAACTGGATCCATCATGCTGTGGATAACCTCTCCTCCCCACTCCCAACATGCATTTCCAAGTTTCCAGGTAAACCATGCTTGTTACAAATAGGACTTGATGTTTGTTTAAAGCAGAAGGTTGTATGGGTTTAAATCTTCACTGATTCTTGCTGTAATATGTTATGGTCTCAGAGAAAGATTCCTGCTGGCAGCAACTGCCAGGCAGGTAATTGCCATAAATTTACCCTAGCTGTCCAGAGATTCAAAAAATCATTCATATTCGTATGGTGCTGGTCAGTTGAGAAAGTTTCGGGTCCCTTTGCAAAAACAAGGTTGGAATGCATTAAAAGGCTTATCAAGCTGCATTTCCTTAGCTAGCATCCCTTGATTTCCTTTGGAAAAGCTGTGGTTGTGGTGTCCTTAGACTGAAGTCAGATGATTAAAATATAAAGCCTTTTCCTTGAGCTTTTCCCTCACTTTGTGCATAGTTCTGGCTCTGCTGTGCTTGTGCATCCCAGCCAGTAGCAGCAAGGATCCACTAGTTCAAAGTGCTGTTTATTTTCCGTGGCTGTCTTAATCAACTCTGTCAGGTCTCTCCATGCATCGTTCTCAGCTTCAAGGGGTGGTCAGGGGCTCAGGGTCTGAAGGAAAATGTGTGTCAGTGGTGCCAAAACAAGCAAATAAAGTCCCCAAAACCCACAAACCCCAAATGCTGCAGTAGTTCATGTAACAGGATGATGGGCTCTGGCAGCTTCCATCTGTGGCCAGGAGATGCTATGCTTCCCTCCATCCCCTTTGGAAGGGTTTGTGTTGTCCAGCTGAGGCACAGAGAGGCTGTAATGACTCACATGAAAGGAAGTATCAGGCAAAACAAGGAATTAGGCCAAGCTATTCCGAAGATCAGATTTTTAATCTGGCTTCATCTGTCACATATCTGAAAAAAAAATACAGGCCTGAGAAAGTTGAAGTGGAAGAAGGCAGCCTGTGTTGCACACACCTGGCCCAGGGGAAAAGTTGAAGAGTCAGGCTGTTGTCAGTCTGTGCCTACGTGTGCATGCATGCTTGTGTGCCTGTGCAAGGGGAGAGGAGGAACTGTTCAAAGTGGGAGTTGGCTTGGGATGCTGGATTGCGTTTATCGTAGTAGGTGGGAGATTATGGTACTGTGGGAAGACGTGTTCCCTTGGTAACTGAAAGCTGTTTTACCCAGAGATGGAGTGGAAGCTGAAGGTGTGCCTTTCCTGTGGTCCCGTACTACAACTTTTTCATCCCACATTAAGGGCTCATTATATTTGAATCATATTGATCTGGATGCAGGGATTTTTCAGCATGAGGCTGGGAAGGAGAGATAACATGGTTTCTCTTAGCTGTGAAGAAGCTGCAGGAAACCACATAATGCTTTGTGGGCATTGTGATTTTAGCAGTAGAACCATATTGACAGTGCAGCTGCGGGGCACACAGCTTATGTGTTTCTGATCATTTGCTTGGACTGTGAAGCAACGACTCAACCAATGTATTCTTTGAGCTTGAGAACTATGCACTGTGACCTTTCTCTGGTTTTAACATCATGCTTTCAATATTTTCGTAAGTAATCAATGATGCTGGCTTACAGATGCTATAAAATATTTTGCAGTATATGCACCCAATGTTTCAGGACCTCAGCCCAGAGAGGATGTAGGTTTTGGATATTAGGCTTCCAGTTCTGCCCTGCGTGTAACTCTGGGAAGTACAGCCTGTGAGAATGAGCTGTACACCATTATCAGAGTGAGTATGGGGCATCTCCCTCCTATCTGGAGAAAAACTACAGTGTTGTGTCTAAATAGCATCTTCCTCTGGAGGTTTGGAGCTGATTGCCCCAACACTCCTCTTGGCATCCAAGGTCTGCAGCTTGAAGCCCTCTTGAAGGAGGGGTGTGTACAACCACTCCTTCACAGACCTTACACAGACCTTATACTCCACATAGAGGAACCAGAGAAGGTGAAGTTGGGGTTAAGCTGCCCCTCTTATGTCCAATGTATTACAGCTTATTTTAGGCACTTTCTTTAGAAGCCAACAATGTTAAGTCTTTTAAAGGGGAATCTTGAATTTATGAGCTATCCATTTAGGGTGATGTAACATTTTCCTTTGTTTAACACTTTTCTTTGTATGTATTTTTCTTCCCGCAAGTGTTTTGTGGAATACATGAGAAGAGGGCCCTCTCCAGCCTGTCTTGGGAGTGTCTGAGAGAAGTGGAATGGACACTTTTCAAAAACTGAATATTCTTACAAAGTTGTAAAAGGTCTAGTGCAAATCACTCTCACTTCAAATCTGTCCACCTACCTGAATCCCATCTTCTCTGTTTTTTTGAAAAATGCAGAGGAGGAACAAATCTCACTTTGATGAAATTGCTTCATCTTGTTCCTTAAGCACCTGAATAACTCAGTATGCTAAAACTATGCTAGGGAAACATTAAAGCAGAAACAGAAGAAGAACTCAAGAAGTTGACAGTGATTTGTGTTGCCTTGTGCATATGCATTTCTGCATAGCTCTGAATTATTGATTAGGTGTTATTTCAGTAATTGATTTTTCTGCATATTTGCACTGCCCTTAGAGAAACATGCAAGAATGCAATTGTTAATTTGTATTGTTGAGATGATCTAGCATGTCTTTAATGGCTTTTATGAGGTGATCCTGGCCTTCTATGGCACTGCTGATCTATGGAAATTCAATGCAGTTGATTTAGTTTATACTGATATATGTGAGAGAAGAACCTTTAATGGCTTTGATACATTTCTCTTCCTCCAAGCAATAACTGTTGTGCACTTAGGAAGATATTTTTCTGATGTGTTTCAACACAGAAGCATTATTGTAGTGTCATACAAAGCTTTTGCCATGGACATGAAATTTCATGCAGCACTAGGTTTAGCTGAGTGGCTTTTAAGTCATGTAGCAATTCCCAGATTAAAGACAATCTAAAGGTATGAAACATAGGTAATCACATTACTTTAAATGATTGCTCTTTGTAATATTTCTGTTAATTTCTGGTATAGGGAAGGAATTAAATTTGGATATTAATAAGCATCAGATTATCAAAGACAAATTAGTCCATTTCAGAAGAGCATTGAAACAGCTGTAGTGGGTCACAGAGAAGACGTTCCCTGACTCAGACCAGAGCTCACCCTTCACTTTCCCAAAGCATCTGCTGCTGGCCAGTGTAGAGCATCAGCAGTGTTCTTTCCCAGCTTCTGGCAGCCAGCCATTTGGGTACTGCTTGAGCCAGGGGTAGTATCTGCATGATTGTATTTAATAGCTCATGGTGGACCTTTCTTCCATGAATTTCTCTAATTGCTTTTCTTTTAATGCATTTATGCTTTTGGCTTTCAAAACATCCTGTGGCAATAAGTTCCACAACTTAATTATGTGGTGTATAATAAAAAAAATAAAATTGGCCCCTCTCGTTTTAAGCAAGCTGTCTGACCATTTCATTTGGTGCCCCCTCTTTCTTGCATCATGAGAACAGTTGCTCCTGCTCACTGTCTCTGTGCTATTCCTGATACTAGACCATAATCATATTCTTCTCCTCAGTGATCTCTCAGGCTGCAAAGTCCTCATCTGGATAATCTCTTCTTGTAAAGGAATTGTTTTGTACCTCTGCTATTTATGTCTTCTTTCTCCCTGTCTTTTTCTAATTATCCCAAATCCATTTCAGAACTACAGGCATTACTGAAGATGTGGGCAAAGCTCAGTTTATATGCAGAGAGATGATGTTCTTTGTTTCATTTGTAATCATCCCTGACATTGTTTTTGCCTTTTACCATCCCCAAGCATTCAATTTGGTACTTTCAGAGAATTCCATGTTATGGTTTCAAGATCTCTCTCCTGAGTGATAAAGGGTAACTTAGATCACATAACTGTGTATGCATAACCTCCATGGGTTTTATCCATGTATAGCCTACTGTATTTACTGACACTGTATTTCCCAGTATCCCAAAGCAGCTTTCTTCCTTCCTGCTGTTTATATAATTTATCTTTGCTTAATGGATACAACTGAGCAAATAATATATGTGAAGATTTTTGCCTCAGTTTTGCCTGCTTTAATTGAATAGCAATTTCTTTAAATTCAGGTTTTTCCACTGCTGTGCGAAGCAACACCAAGTGGTGAGGGGAAAATGAGCCATTTGCTCAAGCAAAGAACTGCACTGATCTGGTTGTGCTTTTCCTGGTATCCAAGCTAACTCTGGGCTTCTTACACAGCCCTGCAGTGTGCTAGAGTGTCTGTACCCACATAGAGACTGGTCAGAGTGGAAAGTTGTCTCTCAGTAACACTTCTCTCTCTGAGCAATAAAAATTGCAGTTAACAATACATTAAAGAAAAATTAAAAATGTGGCATATGTAGGGCCATAGTATGGCTGTGTAAATTCATTAAATAAACAGCTGGAAAGTGGATGAAGGCTTCATCATGCTATCCCTTACAAAGGCAAGCCAGGAAACGCCACCTGGGCAGGAAAAGAGGGATGTAAGCAGGACAAAAGGTGCAGCAATGGACCCTTCTTTCCTCTAGCTCCTTCCTTACCTCCTGGTGCACAGACATGGCTCGGGTCAAGGTCTGCTTTGTTCTTCAAACCCTTTCTCTCTTCTGTTTCTGTAGAAGTGCTAAACCAATGCAAAACTAAATGCAAAGGTGAAAATCCATTTTACTGGCATTGAACGTGCTGAAAGCACAGTATTTCTGGAAATGGAAAACTTGCGTGCTGTGACTGACTGTTTGATGAAAAATGTAAAGCTGAATAGCTTGGTAAAAAATCCAAATAATCTATTTTCTCTGAAGCTCTGGCTTTCCAAGTAGCAAAGCAGTAACCAAATTTGGTTCCTCAGAGGCTTACATGGTCATTAGGTATTTAGTATTGAGTAAATATTAGCTTTCATGGTCTGGTGAATTTGTGGTACTGTGTGTGATTACCGTATTTTATTAAGAGGTATCTTTAAACATCTGTGTGATAAATAATTGCAGCGTTATGTCAACTTGTATCTGTCATGTGAGTTCAGACACAACCAGAAAGGCAGTCTTTCTTCCGTGGCAAATGCACATTTTTGATCGTTCTTTGTTCCCCAGGGAAACAAGCAGACTTTTGTGCTCTGCAGCTCTGCGGTTATTGTCCTTCTGCTGCTTTACACTAGGGGATGAAAGTGGAGGGAGAGTCTTTAAAGTTATTGTTGCTGTCTATTAATTTTTTTTTTCACCTGCTCCTGTTTTTATCCAGAAATAGAAGTTATGACTTCTTGGGTATTAGTAGAGGTACCAGAGAACCATTAAGTGCTCTTTATACGAGGTGGCAGCAACTGCAGCTGGGCTTGCTCAGGAATCAAAACTCAGACTGATGCATGCATAGCTAGACCTGAGATAAGTCACAAAGGAAAACAGGGAAAAAGTCAGTTAATAAATATGGTAGATGCAATATCTGGCAGAGAGCCTTCCCCACCCCCCTATCATTCCCAGAGTATCCACTGAAGATAAATTTAGAACCCCTGAATCTATTTATTGCATGATTTTTGTGTGTGTGGAAGTTGATAGTGAAGAAAAATGGGAATGCTTCCATTCCCGGGTTTTAGATCACTGGAGGAGGAAAGGGAGGGGCATGGTTAGGCATAACTGCACATGAGAACCAAAACAGTTTGCTGAACCCAAGAGTCTTTCAATAGCATGTGAGCCGACTAATCCTTTGTGGATATAGCTTGTATTGATCTCATTAATGGACCTCTAACAATGAAACTTCCCAGCTGCAGATGGCTTACAGACAAGTGGAGAATACACAAAAGAGATTTACCTTGTTGACTGTATTCTATTCTATTCTGATGTATTACTGTGTATAAACATAGATGGATTCTTTTTTAATCCTGTAACCCTTGAACAACTGAACTGGACCTGACAAACTGGTAGAGGAAATTATCTGTCTAGGAATACTCTTGTTAGATTACCTCTGAAACACCAAAATTTTACAATAAAGATAAAATTTTACAATAAAACTTCTAAAATCTACATTTATGAGGAATGGCACAACTAACTTGTATTTCAGTCTGATAAATATTCAGAATACAGTTTCAGTAACATAATAATGAGAAATGGAAAAGCATATGTTGAGAGCAACTGCAAGGAAAAAAAAAAACTCAGCATCATTTTGTACTTCAACAAGTCTATATATAGAAAATGAGTCACTTCACCCACCTCTGAAAAGGAATGTGGCCACTTACTAGAAGAATATTGCACCACTGTGCGACAGTTCAGGGCAGGTAACAATACAAATGCATCCCAGGCCACAGCTACAATTTGCTGTCAAAGACGGGCCCTCCTGTCCTGTGGCTGTTCTGATAAGGAAACTTCGCCCTCTGCCAACAGATCATTAGTTGCAAACTTCTACAGAGGTTTCCTTTCTATTGCCCTGCAAGATCAAAAGCTTCCCAATCCAAAGCTCAAAGTAAATATGCATTTCTTAAAACAAAAACCAGATGAAAGAAATTCTTCAGCTTTTGTTGTCTGCTTTGTCTTGACTGTTTAGGCCAATATTTAATTTTGCATGCTGCACTGCCTGTCACGTATTTTCTCTGAGTTGAAGTAAATTAGAAAGTAGAGAAAAATGTTACTATTACAAAAAGGTCAGATATGCACCTGTTTATGCTTATGGAACCATTGAGCATGTTTTAATATCTAGGCTTTTCTGGTCTAGGGTAGACTCACAACTCTTAATCATCTTCCTAAGATTAGGAAGAAGATAAACTGATAGGATCAGAGTTAATGAGTGGATGTGCTCTCTTGAATTCCATATGGGAGAAGGTCCTTGACAGAGGCTTCAGGCAATCCTTCCACTGTGAAGTACTGGGCCCAAAGATGATTAGCTGCTGCTCTCGTTCCTCCCACTTACACATGTTCCTGTGTATGTTGTAATTCAATGCATAGAAAACCTCACCAGAGCAGCACTGTTGGGCACTGAGGTGAAAATTAATGGGATGAAATGTGACTGTGTTATGGTGTGAGAGTGAGCAATGGTCGGTTACTTCAATCCCGGACATGGATTTGTAAGGAAAATTTCTGCCCAAGTGAATTATGTGAAATTATTTGCAAAGCTGACAGTTATTAGTAGCAGACCTAATTGGAACATCATGGGAGGATTGGAAATTTTTTGCAAAAGAGGCTGAGTGGTTTTGTCAGTTGTATGTATGCCAGTAAAATGCTGACAGTTTAGGGATCCAAGACTGCGTGTGCTTAAACAGCAAATGAAGCCCTGCTAGTGTGGCTGTATTTCTGTGAACAGTTTGTGACTGCTTGGAGTTTCACTCTGTGCTACTTGTGAGGTTTTTTCTAGTAAATTTGTGTGCTACTAGAAACAAATCAGCGTTGTGCCTTGTGTTTAGTCCTGTCTGGAGTGCAGGTGCACTGTGCCAGTGGTTGGGGCTCACCTGGATCCTGGGTGTGTTACTTAGTAATGGTAAGAGTGGACACGTGTGAGTAGGAGGTGACTCTGCAGAGGGGAACTGAGTAGGGCTGGGGAAAGCAAAACTGGAAAGCCCCTCTGCACCTTCTGGATCATGGGGTACTTATGGGATTTATTATATTTATATACTATATAATTACATTATTTATATTGGAGAAAAAAACCCAACCCTGACTGGAGAGAACACTGGGGAGTTTGAGTCTGAAGGAATGTGATTTTTGTACCTCAGGAAGGGCCTGGTTAACTTCTGTCCCTGTGTCTACTTGTTTTCTGTCTGATGTTCAGTCTCCTGTGGGACATGGACCCCTCTGGTTTGGGCCAGGCCAAGGGGTACACAGTCTCCGTAGTGCTGGTGAGGGGGAATGTCAGCCATAACTGTGTGTGGGATGGGGGGAGGAAGCAGGCCAGCTCCTGGAGCTCTTCCTCATACCCCACACTCTCCTTCCAGCAGATCTTAGAAACAAACTTTGACAGGCTTTTCTGTTTCTATTTGGAATTTTCAGCCTGATTTTCCAAGCAAATGAGGCTGTGTGATCATACTGTCTGTGAATTCACCTCGCTCCCTCACCAGGATGGATTTAAACCAGCTCACTGGTTTTCCACCATGTTTGACAATGCAGAAGAGGTCTCAAAAGTTACCAAGGCTCCAAGAAATTGTATTAAATAGCATCTGGGTAGAGGGAGGTGACCCAAATTCATGCCCTGCTGAGGGTAAGGAAGGCAAAACTCAGGACCAAATAGTAGTTGGCTGCCCAGACTGAAGGGGGTGGTGGAGTAGAGGCCATTGCTGTGACCCACCCCTTCCTTGCTGGGGGCAGGGAAATGGGGTCCCACAGTAAGAGCAGGAGATGTGTAGGTGTGTAAATCAACCCCTCCTTGTGTACTGAAGTTTGTCTATCTCCCTTCCTTCTTCAGCTGAAATGGTGAATGTCTGCACTCATGTGTGCTTTCCTTTCACATGGAGCTTTTAAGGAGTTGAGTTTACTGAAAATCAGGCTTTGGCACTTACCCTACGTAAGGCATGGCCTCACGAGGGAAGAAGATAGTGGACAATGGGATTTGGAGTCCTGCTCAGACGCATCAGGACCTCTCCAGTCAGTTTAATTCACATAACCAGAGCCTTTGAGGCCGGAAATGCATTAGAATGATGGAAAAGGCCACAATTCCAGCCAGCCTGTAACCACCCTCTGTGTTAATGAGATAAAAATCCTAGTTGGTGCAGTGAGGTCCCTGTGTCACCTCACTACCCCATTCCCTGCTGGTGGTAGAGTAAGGGCATGGCCATAACCCGGGAACACAAAGCCAACTTCTGCTGAGCATTGGAGGAACATGCCAGTACCCTTGCTCTTAACCTGTTCCCATGACACCTGTTAGAAGGTAAAGTATTTTTCCCAGGGCCATGAGATGGTCCTGTAAAGCTCTGTTTGTGACACAACTTCCATCAGAGCCAGCATAAACCTCTCCTGCACATTCCTGGAAAGCTGAAAGCAAAGTTGTCATTTGTTGTGTTGCCTGTGGCTCCCTTGGCACTGTGAGAGTTTGAGCCTGTCAGTCTATGTGCAGATGCATCCTCTGGGGGAGGGCAGACGTATCCCAAAAATGCTGTGGAGACACAGGAGTAGGATACGCTTATGAGGTGGCACCCTGTTTTTCTCTGGAGACTCTTGGCAGCTTGCTCTGAGCACTTCAAAGCCGCTTTTGTGCAACTCCTTCTCCAGAAGTCACGGTGCCTTGCTCTGCGTGACGGACATGGGACTTCTTGTGTCACCGTGGGGAAGAACCCTGACAGCCTGAGGGCGAGTGTCGTGACTTCCAGAAGAGGAGGCAGGAGGAGGAAGCCAAGTTTGTAGGAGGTGTTTTTTAACTGTCAGTTTCAGAAACTTTTAGCAGCTGTTTTCTTCCAAATTCTCTTCAAATTGCAAAGACATGGCAATTGTTTGAGACCAAAGGGATGGAGGGCCATCCATGAGCAGTGTTGCTAGCAAAACCCACTTTTTCAAACTTCAGAAAGTACTCCACTAATACATTGCTGTGTACTGTGTGAGCCAGAGAAGAATGTCTCTTCCTCAGCTTAAGTGGAGCTTTTTGCAAAAATAAGCAACGTCTCATGAGTTAAGTGCATCACTGAAAATATATTCATCTAGATTTTGTTTGTAGCCTCCCTTCTAATTTTTTTTTGTGAACTTGGGGAATGTACAGAAAGCTTTCAGAAACAATAATTTATTTTTGAAACTAAATGTAAAATAATTGTTAACACAGAATCTTTACAACTAGTGAGCACCTCCCAGTGGTGTGGCTTAAAGGTTAAGTTATGGCAGTCAAAGCTGACACATTTGGGGAAACAATGTTGAATTCTTCACGGGGGTATGCTCTTTTATATGCAGCTGAAAAACAGGATTTATATTGAACTAAACATTTTAGGATGTCTCTGATATTAGACATGTATAAACTACTTGGAAATTATCTGATGACAAAGCATTTGTAAAAATTCTGTTCTAAATTCAGCTTTTTCAGAGACAGTGGTTGATAGTAGAGTAAATCTGGCTTTAGGTCTTCTAATACTCTAGTATCAAAGCCACCATGGTGATGGTGACATGATGCATATACCGTGTTCAAGGGAAGGTGACATGGACTAGTTTTTCCCTGGCAAACTTTCTAGAGTAACTGCATTTCTTGGGTAGGGCTTCTTTCTTTAATGTCTAATTTCCCTCCAGAATATCTGCATTTGGGTTTTGTATATTGTGTGGGAATTGTGGAAATTTTCTAGTTCAAGGAACTATAGTGTGAGGGCACTTCTTCAGGATAATATAGATAATTACAGATTATGTAAAGGTATAGGTGGGTAGCAGCCACTGAACTGGGTTTCTTGTTGAGTTTTCTTTCTCTCCTTTGACAGGTATTCAGTTTGTGCCTGGATAAATTTAAGGATTTTATTATGTTGTTTTAAAAGGTACATGCTTATAATTCCCATTTTTCCTTCTAACCAAACCACATACTGAAGAGCTTCCTCAGAAAGGTTTGCTAAGCATTTGTTTTTCAGGACAACTATAGAAGTATGCAGAGCTGTTGATGGCAATAGAAGTACACTGAGCATCTGCTATGTTTATAATAGGTGTAGAATAGTATAGTAAAAACCCAGGAATGCAGCTTAAGTGATCCAAAATAAGACACAAATCTCACGTTAGACTGTAATTCAGTTTTTCTTTCAGTTTGTTATGTTCCACAAGAAGACTCAGAAGACAAGGAACATAAAGCAGATTTACCCATAGCTTGATGTTCTATCTGCATACAAATTAAACATGTTAAACATTGCCCAGTCTGTATTCACCACACTGGGTTGTAGCTGTGTGGCTTCACAGAAGAGTATTTACAGTACACGGTTAGTATTAAATTTACCAAAGCCTCAGTCATCTGGAATATGTTCTTCTTTCCACATTAGCAGTCCTGAAGTTAAATTTCCCAAAATATTTTTGTTTCTATGGCATGTTAATTTCATGAGCAGTAAACTATTGGAGGGCTGCTTTTAATTGCTTGCTTAAAAAATGCCTTTGTATTAGCCTCCCCATCTTGCAGCAGTTCTTACTGAGCCAGTTTCACAGTATCACCAGATCATGTTTCTCCAACATTTTAATGTGTTACTACTACAAATGTTAGAGCAGACAATGACTTTCCCCCCATACTAGAGGGGGTTTTAGCTATAATTAGAAATGTTTACTAGTCCTGGGCAGAGGAAAGATGATCCCTGATTCCTACAGGTCATGCAGGCAGGAGCTGGTGGTGTAAGCAGTGTTGCTCTTTACTCAGAAGAAGCCTGGCTTGTGGCAGGTAATTTTACTGTAATGGTATAAGGTACAATATCTGGCATAGATGCGCCTCCTCCTGTTACAGGAACCTGCCCCTACAAAAACACTTGTGATTTTTTTATTTAGACAAAAAGCAAGAGAAAAATTATTTTCACTGGAGTGACATTCTTATCTTGGAAAGGGAAAGAGACATTCACTTTAGAGTTCATTCACCAAAGAATATGTCAGTAAATGTTGTTGTCCAGCAGATAACAATAAGCAGCACATCTCTGTCAAGGGAGCCTTTCTTGCTTCATCACATCATCCGACTCCTCTGGGAGTGTCATGATGTTAAAAGCTAAAAGGACATTAGCTTCTCAACATGCCTACTAAATTTTGAGAGTGGAATTTGAGCACACGTTTCTGTGATTTCCTAGCTATATTTCTGTGGGTGGATGCAAGTTTACCTTGGGGCAAGGATATACTAGGAGGCCTGTAAAAACCCCAAATAATGTGACAAGCAAGCTCATAGTTATCTGATGTACATTGCTTTAGTCCTGCAAGTTAAGTTACTTCTAGCCCTGGTAGGCGTTTGTCTTGATTTCCGTCCCATTTGTCCCTAGTTATACAAACAAACTAAGCATCTTTGTTCTTCTTTTTTTTTTTTTTTTTAATCTCTATCAATTGAGTTATTCTGTGGTAAATCACCTGTTTTAGCACTGCACAGTAGAAGCTGCACAGTTAGTTTTGCCTGCCTCTGCCCTTAGTGTGTGAGTGTTCCAAGGCAGTCCTTGCCTCCATGGTTGTCAACTGCAAAAGCTGTCTGGCGTGGGGAGGACAGACTATGAGAATCCATGAGAGACAGGGAATGATCAAAGGCCTCCTTGAAGCATATTTTGCAAGTCAGTCCTCTCGGTGGCAAAATGAGTTTCTGCTCAGTTGTTCTAAACACCACCCCAGTGGCTCAGAAACTTCTGGTTGCCATCATTGTGCAAATTTTCTCCTTCACACCAGTGATGTCACCTCAGCGATACTCAGCAAAGGAAGTGTTTCCCCAGCTCCAGCACTGCAAGGGTCTGTGAGCTGCTGACAGCTTAGAGAAAAGGAACTTTATTTCAGTCCACATCTAATATGGGTCACATAGATTATGCCTCATTACTAGCAGGATTTTGCTTGTTTCTCAAGTGCAGTAGTTAACATTCCAAGATGTGTCATTATTCGCAAGGGCAGCGAGTAGTATTTGGGAGGGTTGATTATCTGTGAAGGCTGTTCTCTCAGCCTAAAGAGCCAAGCAGGAGGCTTTTCTGGGGGCAGTTCAGAGCACCTACAGCACAGCTTCAGGTTTCAATCACGGTCCAAAAAAAGCTTATTCTTCTGAATCCTTTCATAAAGTCTTTTCAGCTTTTCTAAAAGAATCAGAAGTTGTGAGACTAGCAGCAACCTGGAGGTGGGCTTTGCTGTTTTCTGGTTTGTTCTTTTATTTTCCCCCTCCCTCCCAATATCACCTTGGGTTTGTTCTTGAAGCCTTTTGGAATCACAGAAATTTAATGTACCCCTGGAAGGGACTTCAAGAAACTACACAGCTTCATTTTTCATGACTCCTTCCCTTTTTGTGTGGCACAACTAAATATCCCAAGATGTTCCTGAAAGCTGTTTTTTTAACTTGTAAGCATTTTTAGTGAAGGCTGTTCAACAAGTATTCCTGGGACATGTTCCCATCCTTAACTGTCCATATTTAGGGAAAAATTCACTAGAGTCTGACCTCAATAAACCTCCTCTTCTGCAAATATAGAGCCAACTACTTGTCTTTTACTCTTTAAATGTGATGAACTATTAATTGCTGTCGTCTTTAAATACCGCTAAAAATATTAAGAGTTACTGTGCTGCTCTCACATTCCTTCTTCTTAAATTAATCCAGATCTTTCACCCTCTGCTTCTAGTAATTATTCCCCAATGCCTTCATTTGCTAGAGAACTGCAGCATTTTGCTTTAGCACTTTACTGAGTGTTTAATGTTAAGGGGAGATTCTTGAAGATGATTGGCAGTGGTTCACAGGTTTTTGTTTTTCTGATTTAATTCAGTCAGTACTGGATTTCACTAAAACTGCAGGCTTGACTGCATTTACCCTGCCTTACATTTTTTAGCTGCTTCCTTCCTTATTCTAGTTTGTGTCTTTGATTTTTAGAATGATGTGAAGTTTCTGGTTGTAGCCAACCTCCTTTTGTAAAGACATGGAACAATGAAAGCATGGATTATTTTAGTCTCTCTCAGTCATTGATTCCTTCCTTCTAATATATGTATAGAATATTCTCTTTTCATCTTTTGTGTCCCTCAGTACTTGTATTGCTCTTCTGGTGTAGGTTCTGATTTTGTCACGAGATCTTTACTGTTATTTTACATTCATTCTTAGCCACGAGAAGTTGTTTCTGTGTTGGATTTTCAAAACTTGTGAACTTAAGCAGCTAATACCTTCTTGTCTACTGTCCTGCTTCTGTCCTGTACTGCTCTCATCCTTTCCCTCTGGCAGCTTTTCAGTGTTTTCCCACTGAAGCTGATACATTGAATTTGCTGAAGCCTTTTTAAGTCCATCATCCTCATTCTGTTGCTTCTATTGTTTGTCCCTACACTCAGAGGATAACATCAGTTTCAGTCACCTTTCCCTTCTGAACCCTCAGAAGGTTCTTCCCTGTAAATCAAGACTACATCAAAAACACCTCTATTATAATTTCCTGCAGGTTTGCAACCAAAGTTATTCCCATTATAAGTGAGTCTCCTTTAAATAAATTGTCAAGCGTTTGAGATTCATATTATTTAATTGTAGATACTGATAACTGTGGGTCCCTAAAACCTTGGTGAAATCTTGGCAGTACTTCTGGGTGGTCATCTTGACAATGGTAAGTGACAGGCACCAGTAGGGCAATTCACTGCATTAGAAGAAAAAAGTTTGTTGGAAGTGGGATGGTTGAAGGGCAGGGACAGAAGAAGTGAAGAAAAGTTTGCCCATCTCAAAGCTGCTTTTTCTGCTATGTCAGTTCAATAAAACATATTCCCTAAATTTATAAGCTTTGCTTTATCTTAGAGGATGGACTTACCTCATCCCACCTCAGTGGCAGCCTGTACTGTTGCTGCTGGGTAGGTGGTGAGGAGGATCTGCCCACTGATGCTGTACCATAGCCCTGCCACACCTGAGAAAAAAATTCCTAGTGGACATCATAGCCTATTCGATTTGGGAATTATTTAAAGCAAAATAGCTGTTCGTATAAACCACCAGAGTGAAAATCTGAGCAAAGAACCTTCTGCCACTGTCCAGGCAAGGAAAGTGGCTGGTGTTTACCAACTGCTTTAGCAAAACTGTTTACCTAAAGTAGGAGCTAAGTGGTGTTTAAAACATTAGCTAACACCTTTCCTGAACATGCCTCATCTGGTTTGTTTAGACAAGGTTGGCCAATCTATCCTTTCACTGGGAATGATTAGTCACAACCCAGAAAAACTGTTTGTCATGAATTTCTCTTAGGTTTGAGAGTGCAGAGACACAAAACTCAGCCCCAGGAACTGGTGGATGGTGCTTACAGTTATCTCTCAGTCTTTCCAGGTCAGTTGTGTGGGTTTTGCTTAAGTACAAATTGTGTGTTTTCATTGCTGGTCTGCAGCTGGTCTGAAGGGAAAACACGAAAAGAATGAAGTGCTCACAGGCCTCACTTTAGAAAGGCATCATTAACAAGTGATTTATTTACAGTGATGTTTCTTTCCATATCAGTATCAGAAGTTGACTGAAATTTTGTCAAGTCAGGATCTGCATGTAGTGAAGAACTCACTACCTTTTAGTTAACTCTTACAGGACTTAAACCTTTAGTTGACAACAGAAGCGTAAATTTTAGAAGGAACAAGGAAAGTGGGAATGTTGTTTCCCAGGCCTGTACCTTCCCATTGGATGTGGATGTGTTTGTGCATTGCTAATGAGAATGTTTTAATGGTTTGCTGAACATCCCAAGTCATGCCAAATCCAAATGCCTCTCCCTAATTTTTCCCTGCAGCTGCCTCGGTAGGATTATGCCTTCTTTTCATCCATCTTTCAGTAAGTGTATTGTGCAAGAGCATGTAAATATCTGTACAGAGAGGGCAGCTCAAACTCTGCACATGGTACTGTTTAGGCAACTGAAACAGATGGTGTGAGTACAATGAAAACAATTCCTTCAACATGGGTGGGGGAACATTTCATGTCTCCTTGGCTGTATGGAAGCTCTAGCAGGATTTGGGCCTGAGTGCAGAGTAATCCCTCCGCTCACGGCTCTCGCTGGCAAAAAATTGCTTCATGCCACTCCAAGTAGCTTGAGTCCTAAAATATTTCTCACTTCAGCAAAGGTGCAGCATGAAGGGATAATGCTGGTTCAGCTGCTTTTTGTTCTGATCCCTTGCTATTGTTTGGCCTCCAAGAAGTATTTTTATTTACCCTTCCCCGAATGAAAAAATAAAACAATAGTGAGATTGGTTTTTCAGGGCTTTGCATCCTCTGTTCGTCATCTACACTGCTGCAAAATGCTTCCCACAGTGCCAGACCCATCATCTGCACTCATTCCCTCATGCACAGGTGAGGTGCTTGAAGGAAACAGAAGAGTAACCAAGAACCCCTTTTGGAAATAAGAATCAGCAGCAAAGCTCAACAAATCTGACTCCCCACATGTGGTGGAATGGGTGTGTTCTATCCATCCATCCATCCATCCACCCATCCACCTATCCATCCCTGCCTGACTCATTCCCTCGCATTGGTTCATTACTCACCATTTGGCTGCATTCCTTTTAAAATGGGGACTTGGCAATGTGGAAAAAAACTGGAGTGAGAGGAAGCGCAGAGAAGGCACACACGGGGTGGTAATTGCAGTAAATCTGTGCTCAGCCTTTTACTTGAGAACTGTCCTCGCCATTCGTCTTCCTCTGGCAGGGTGCCTTTGCTGCCGAATGCTGCTCTGCAGACACTCCCCCCACACTCCTCCAGCTTGCAGAATCCCTCCTCGCCTTCCTGTCTCGGCCATGCCGGAGCACCATTTCCCTGTCCCCCCAGCTGCTTTCTGCTGGAGCTCCCAGATGACTCCTATGCAGAACTATGCGTGACAGACAAGACCTTGCTCAGTCTAGCAGCTGTTGCTAGGGATGGATGTGACATTTAGTGCTAGTACAAAGGGTCATTTAGATAAGAGCCCTAAAGATAATTTCTGTAATATGGGGTTCGATGATTTGAGGTGGGGGAGACAGCAGTAAGAATTATGCAGCTACTTGTAATCTGGGTTGTTTTGGGGTTTTTTAACCTTGCCTCAGAGAGATCACAATTTCAAGCAGACAGATGTTACCACCTTCAGCTATTAAAGACATGCTTAATCTCTATGGAGACATTTGCTTCACCTAATGAAATGAGCTGCAGCAATCAATTTTATTCTGCACCTATTGATCATGTCTGTTTTAGGGAGACAAATACAAGACAACCTTAATTAAGAGGATCTATCTCTTCTTTTACCAGTGCTTCCTAGCAGGAAGCTTTTACATCTCATGTTGTACTTTTTGATGGAAAATCTCTCTTCTATTTGTATCAGGATGAAATGGAAATCAAGAGCTCGTGTTTCTATCCCCTGCACTGATTGGAAAGGAACAAAGTAGTCTGTATTTTTTAAGTGCCTAATTCAATTTATTTAGATTTATTGTACCACAGGAATTTGAAAATCAATAACTTTAGCTGCCAGGTGCACTCTTTATTTATATATTTTTTTAAGATTGTGAATGTGGATGACATCTGTCTTTTCTAAATTGATTGGCTTCATTGTAAATAAATAAAAAGCATTGGATTATTTTTACTCTAGCATTTATGCTTGAGAATATTCTCCCTTAGTTTCTTTCCTTCTCTTCCTGGCCGTATTTCACATACAATACATGCTATTTTCAAACTAGTTTGCCTTTAGCATAGTCCTCAAAGAGAGGAGCTCCAGGCAATCAAATGGGTGTTGTGAGTATTGGGGAGGGAAGTTTAACTCAACAGCTGTCCGATATATCAAATGAGATGCTGGTGCAACTGATGTAGAACATGCTCCTTTCGTGTTTGAGGTCTTAAATACCACTTAAAATACTGTGGTGCAATTTCTGAAAGAGTTGGTACTGCACATAGGTTCTGGAAAGTGTTTGCAGTCAGACCTGTGAAGTGTTTGTGGCTGGTGTTTGTGGCAGTGATGTGCGTGGCAAGGAGCTGGCTTGTTCAGCCAATGCTGTGAGCAGCACTTTGCCTTTTGCAGGAAAGAGGGAAAAGATGGTGGTGTGTGTTGGCTCTGCAGCAGGTAGAGCGTTCTGCATCATTTCCCTGCCAAAGCAAAGTGCTCCTGAGTAGAGGAGCGTTTTCTTTGCTCACAAGAGAGCTGTGGAAAATGCACACAGGAATTACATTTAAGGAAATATTTGCTTTTGTGAGGGCAGTAGTGTAAAAATAGTTAAGCAGTGGCATTAGATTGCTCGTGGTAAGTAATCCTAGCAGTGTGGCTCAGTATGGAGCAGTGAACGTACCAAACTCTATCAGCAGGGAGCAATTGTAGAGAGTGCAGTCACATTGCCAGCAGTGCTCACTATGTGCTGTGTTTCTCGAAGCACGTGTCGTCCTCCACACGAGTGAGGACTGTTCCATTGCATTGTGTGATAAATTTGGGCACAGTGAAGTGTCCAAGCAAAGTGTCTTATGGCAAAACTGGGAAGGCTACAAGAGGAACCTTGCCCTTCATCCCCTGAACCTCCAGGTGTAAAACAAGGAGCACTTTATGGTCTTGTCTGGTAGCTCAGCATTAATAGGGCTTCCTGCTCACCTTGTTTCAAACTGCTTTAAGATGGATGCAGCACAGAAGTCTCTGGCACACGGTGCAGAATATCAGTAGGGTTAATTGGTCCTGACTTTATTAGGGGTGCTGAAGCTGCAGCAGTTGCTCTGTGCCTTGAAGTCTCTTGGATCCAATAAGTCTCTGTGTGGGTGGTGTTCATCCCAGAATGGTTTTGTAATAGCAGCACTTTCACCCAGGTTCTCTTAGTTGAAAACTCCTCTTTGTGGCTCAGCCCACCAAGTCCCATCATGCAGAGAACATAAGGTGTCATCATGAAATTCTTCCATTCTTTAAGAGTTTTGATACAGGTACTTCTCAGGTCAGGGTCAAAAAGATTTTTTGGCTTCTGCATTCAAGTTAGCCAAAGTAGTTTCCTTTTATGGGAAAGCTATGTATGGCAGCTGGGGGAAAATGAGAGTTTAGCACATTGCTCTAAACAAAGGGGATAATTTGATTCTTCAGTCTTTTAATTCCCACCTTTTGTGGAGCTGATATCTCTGTTTTTAGAGAATAGTGCTTAAAATGAGTATATGTAAAAAGTGTCTACTCAAAGCAGTAATTTAAGTGTTTTTACTGAACTGACACTGAGAACTTTGTGAACCATGATGGACTTACATAAGCTCATCTTTATTTACATAAAGTTCAATAAAATAAGCTATGTCAATCTATTGATATTTTCTTCCTCCTCCTCCTTTCTAGAATATAAATTTGACTTCATCTGACTTTCTTAGACATTTTTTGCCCCTATAAGGAAGTTCAGCATCTCACAGCAGTATGCTTTGCTTTGTTTTAGTTCTCTGCTGGGTCTCTGAGTTAAGTTTGGTGTTCCTTAGATGCTACTCAAGAATTCAACACACTAGTTTGTTTATTTGTAGGAAAACCGTTGTTGCTGGACATCTGCTGCTTTCATGCGGGAGTTAATACTGTTGCACTGCTCAGCCTCAATTAGCAATAAATACAGTTTGACTTACGTGACTTTGAGAGATGGGACTTACCCTGGGCCTTACTGAGGGTGGGATGAAACATTATATGAAGATGGATTTCTAAATCCTGCGATGATGCATATCGTGCAGCCAGCAGGAAACCACTGCACTTCAGAACTCTAGCCTTTCTTATTGTTATTTTTCTGCTCAGACACTTGCTTCTCTCAAAAAACAAACTTCAATGATTCATTAATTTAATGATTCAGCAAGCCCCTGTTGGTTCAATTTAGCCTGCACAGATTAAAGGGTCGTTCTGTTGGTCCCGGACAGACAGACTGCAGAGAAATGAGCTCTCCAGGATGATTAGCTTGAGAGAAGGGGACTCTCCAGGGCTTTTCTAATGAACTGAGAGCTCTTTTAGGGGCCTGCTGGTAAGACAGGAGTGCCTTGTGCTTTTCTGTCTCCTTCCTCTGTCTTCCTGCTCATCACTGCAATACGAGTAAACCAAACAAAAAAGCCATGATTCATACACAAAAGCTTTAGAAGGATGTATTTTACAGCTGAAGACACTGGTTTGTATCCTTTGAGATACTCATGCTTGGATAGTTTTCTGTCTGGCATTTTTTTGTTTGAAAGCTTGTCAGTCATACTAGTATTTAATGACTTTTTAAAGGCTAGTTATGATCTACAGGACTTTGTGGGGTGTTTCTTTTGTCCCAAGTAGCTTTTTTTCCAACCTTGTTAGTGGATAGGGTTTTTTTCTCTTCAACTTCATTTAAATATGAGACCAATTTATTCCATAACAGATTAAAAAATGGGAGTTCTGGCACATGTGTATTAGGCAAGTTTTATATTTATTCATAAAATGGTATGATTGGAAATGTTAGCCCCAATTAAGTACCAGGTTTCATTCAACCTACCTAAATTTCCACTGGAATTTCCCTCAGAGATGGTGCTCTTCAATTCCTCTTCTCTGCTGTCCTGTGTGTGGTTGAGCTGCCTCAGCCTTTTCCAACAGGTTCATCCAATGGCACCAGGTTGAGTGTGTGTGACTGCATTTCAGAGAGCCACAACTCCTGTACTGGTATCTCTGTAAAGCCTGTGGGATTAAGGCACTCTGCTGTTGTGAAATGTTTTCTTGGTTTTATTACTGCAGCGATAACATCTCACATTGCTTTTGCAGTGGCAGTATTGCACCCAAGAGGGCAACGGTTCATGCATTAGGACTGCTACAAATTAACACTGCTTTTTCCTTTCTCTTTAAAGTAAGGAAGTAGCATCCCTTTTTAATAAACAGATGAATTTAAGGCAGAATTAAAATCCCTTTTGAAAGACAGTCAGAAAAGATATTGCAGTGAGGCTTTAAAAATTCAACCCAGAAGGCAGTTTGTCATTGTGCTTTCCACACAATGGACAGAAAACCTCTTTTTAATTTAATGAGGCTAGTTAAAATAATATTAACCCATAAATAGCCCTAGGTATCAAGAGCTCACTGCTAATTCCAGCAAGGTAACATTTACTTACTACATGGAGGCAGCAGGCTTGGCTTTCAAAGACCCTTTTCATCTCAAAGTGTAGGAATCTGCTGTGTGGTAGAAATGGAGGGAAAAGCTTTTTCTCCTTACATATAATATTTTTGCAGTTCACTTGGATTAGACAGCACAAGTCAATTTGAAATTCATGGGAAGAGTGTGTTTTGAATGCAGCTGAGTATCCCACATTGAAATAAGTGGTGAGGGTTTAATAATTTTGAGGTTGGTGGCCAAACATGTTATAACACCACTTAGTGTGCAGTCACAAAGTAGAATTGACTAAGTCATTTGACATGTGAACTCTGCTTACAATGGAAATGTTAGTACAACTTCAGCTTCTTAAGTTTTTGTTTAATGGTTAAATAATCTGAGCAACATTTGATTATTGTAATGTTACATTGATTTTAAACCACAGGTTTACTCAAATGATTCAGTCTTCTTTTTAGGAAAGTTAGCAGAAAGACCTTCTTCTTGGAGGAAAAGTACCAGTCAGTGGGCATTTTCAGGGCATCTCCATGGCACTGTTTCTGAAAACAAAGCGTAGGAAGGAGCATATGGTATTACATCTGCAGCGTGTTTGACAGTAACCAGTCGCGGGTGTTCCAGAGGTCAATTTACAGAACTCAGAAGAAAGCAGTTACTCTGCTCAAGGAAGTTGCTCCTCTGAAAGCCAATGGTTTTGAGGTTAACGTAAACTCTGAAGTGTTAGACACATAACTCCTGCACCACTCACTCTTACTGAACTCCGTTTCTGGACACCGCTATTATCAGCTGTCCAGAGATGGGTCTGGTTTTTCCTTGAACCTTGATCAGACTTCGGCTTCATTAGAATCATTGCTATTTTTCAATTATATAAGCTTTATTAAGGACCTGGCAAACTTTTGAATAACCCGTTGGACTTGATTGATGGAAGAGAATAAAAGATTCTGATATCCATTCTGCTGGTATTTTGTGACAGCACATACTTCTGTCAGTCACTTTCTTATTTCAGGTATGCAGTTTCAGTCTCCCATGTCATTTTGTGAGAACACCTTCTCCTCCCATGCTCTTGGTCATTATAATTTGTTTATAAATCCTGAAAAGTTCTTCAAGTTTGATTTTTTTTTTTTTTTTTTATGGAGGGAATACTTTGGCCCACAGTCTTCTAGATGAGAGTGAACCATTGGTTTGTGCAAGTCTTTCCTACAACTTTATGGAAAGGGAGCACTTATCATTTGGAAGGTAAATGGGTTTCCTTATCCATAGCTCTGTCCTTAAACCCTGCTGATATAAAATTCTCATTTCACATATTCAGTGATTAAGTATGGAGAGCTCAGTGAAGCAGGGTTCCATCAGAACCCAAATTGCAAGTCTGAGATTGCTTTAGGCAGATAAATGACTTCTGTCCTATCAAGACTTCAGTGTCTGAAGAGATTAAATTGTAGCAGTGAACAAACCCGGTGTTAAAAATGATGTGATTAGGAAGATGAGCAAGTTTTTTCACTATAATGTGAAACTGGCACATGAAAACCAGCCTGAACATTTAAACTAATAGAGTCATTCTTGCTTTGCATGTGCTTTATTGTTTCACATTTGTTATATTTGTCACTGACTTTTGTAGTAACTCCATAATATGAGCAAATTGTCACCAGTAAAGCAGATGGAATGAAATTCCTTTTATGTAATGTAATTAAGAAAATAAGCACATTCTAGGAAGAAGCTAGTACGTTGCTCTCTCTCATCCAGCAGGAACTCGTCATCCATGCCAACCTCTTTTGGCAAAGCATGAGGGTGCTTTTTCCCTTCTTAAGCAAAAGATTGTTCTGTTCGGTTTTTCTTTTGATTTTGTTTTAAAAAGTCTTACATAGATGATGATGTTCGTAATTACTGCTCTCTCATTGAAATGGGTGAGAGTTTTGGCCTCATTGGGAACACTGCTGAATCCCTCAGTTATGGAAACAAGAGTGCATTTTTCTTTTAATTAGAAAATAAATGTTTCTAATAAATAAAATAATTTGAGTATTTATTCAATGTTTCATTCTCCTAGCCTAAGCCAATGGAGATGTATAATCCTGAGACATGTTAATTGGCACACTGTATTTATTAAGAAACTGTGGCATTTAAAAAGTCATGCTCGTAAGATAATTAAAAAAACAAGATGTGGAAGGCTTAAGTGTAATTTTTGACCTGTCTAAATTATTATGCAGCATCTCTGGAGCTGGAGATTTCCTAGCTTCCCTAAGCAATCTGTTTCACTGCTTAATTATCTTCACATTTAGAAAGTTGTGTTTGTTCCTTAAAAAAAAAGAGAAGAAAGCTAATGATGATAATCTGCCTTTTTTCCCCCCTCCGTGATTAAGTTCTTGTCCTGGCTAACAGTGACATGAAGAACAAATTATTTTCCTTGCTTTTGCAGTAGCCTTTTCATATATTACCATGTCAGTCTTTCTTTCCTTTCCTAAATCAAGCACCTGCAGTCCTTCTTACAGTATCCTTGTCCTGTTGGAGCAGAATAACAGCATTGCTGTATGTGCCGTGCAGAACAGGTTCCTGTTTATAGACCAGTACCAGTTTCTGTTGTTTCTTTAATATTTGACTTAATTTCATTTTATCTCATGAAATATATGTCAACTGCATCATGTTGCTCTGCTTAAAGGAAGAGGTGAATATGTTGGATTAGGGTATATAACGGGGCAATGAATATTTTCAAAATTTAAATGCTATTTCTAACATTACAGTCTTCCTGTAGTTCTTATAGGGAACATTGGTACATATTCACCTTCTCTTATTTCACAAAATCACAGACTGAGTAAGGTTTGAAGGGACAGCTGGAGGTTGTCCAGTCCAACCTCCCTGCTAAAGCAGGGTCCCCTGGAGCACATTACTTTGGATGGCGTCCGGATGGCTTTTGCGTATCTCCAGGGAAGGAGATTCCTAACAGTAGTTGCTTATAGCCACTGAGATAAATCAAAGAAACTGCTCACAACTTTGCAGATTGTTGATTTATCTTGTTTTCAGGAAAAAATCCTTATGCTAAATACAAGGCTTAACAGGTCTCATTCAAAGTTAGATGAGGTTAAAAGTGGAGTGGGAACAATAGAGCCATAAAGACTTGGAATAGAGGAAAGCTAGTAGAAATTGTAGCAACTATGTTGTTTACCATTTATGCTGTGTTTTATTAGTTTGCAACTGATTCATGTTAATCATTATAAATTACTGTCTCACAGGGTCTTGTAGTATTGTGGTTTTCTTTATTCTTAATGAGGTGGAGTGATTCAGCAACGATCTCTGGATCATTTTCACCACAAATGTGGATCTTGATTTTGTGGAGCCTCAGAACATTTTTGCAATGTCATTAGTATTACTTCATCTCAGTATTTCTCATATTCTTGAGACGTGTTAAATTGGAATATATAAACACAGAAGGCACCACAGCCTGAGTTGATTGACTTGGAGAGAATGATAAAAACTTACAGAGAGATTGACAGTAAAACTGCCTATTAGCGCTGCCACTGAAGATGTGAAGAAACATAATTTCCATCTTCCTAAAAATTTCCACCTTTGTCTCTGTTGTCCTTGCAGCCTGCAGTGCTAAGGAATTCAGTGCAAAGACACCTGAGCTGGCTGGTTGCAGTCAGGTTGAATGTCACTGACTAATGGCCTCCTTAAATTAGCATTAGTGCAACCTAATAAACTCACTGTACTTTAAACTAAAGTTAATAAGACTTAGATGGCTTTGAACTACGCCATGCCAGACATATTGTCTTGAGCCAGCAATAATTCATGTCTCTTTGCACTGTTGTGTTGTCATGTGAGCTTGTCCACTGCCTCACAAGTGTCCTAAAAGATGAACCACTTAAGGTTTCTGTGTAGGCCATAAGTTGAATAAAACCCCCATAAACTTTTATTTGAAGGCAGATCTAAAGGGGATAAGGGACTGAAACCTGTGAAAAAATAGCCTCTTGGGGGAGAGTATGGCAGCAGTTAAACTAATGCAATCTTGAACCTATGGGACACGTGCTAACTTCATGTAAGCCATCACTCAGGCCCATGTACCAGAAGTCCATCTCTTCAAAGAGAATTTGCATGGCTAGCACTCTGTTCTTTCACATCATCTTCTTAATCATCTTCTTTTGTGACTCCCTAAGCATTTTCACTCTGAAAGGTGTCAGACCTGCAATACTTCAGTTTCAGGTAGAAAAACTGCAAAGAATGCTTCTGTGTTAGATCTCACTGGCAGTTTACCATAATGCAAATGTTCATCTTAATGCTAAAAAATGCAAGAGAAGGAAAGCACAGATTGTTATAAAAGCCTCATTTTTAAAAATATGGTAGACTTCAAATTTCCGATTAGGCTATTTCTTTGCAATTTAATTTTTCCCTTTTCCTATAAGAATTCCCTCAGAATAAGACTACTTTGGCACCTCTAATTTAATATTCTTTTCCTAGTGAAAAATTCTGCAAGTTGAAGTTCAGATTGATAAGTGTGCAGATCTCGTGACCTAAACTGAAAGCAACTGTAAAAGGTTTTATCTTCTCTCCTTCACGTCTTGGACAGGTGACATGGAGAGGATTGAAATAGGGCAGATTATATAGATATAATAGATTAATTATTAGTTACATATTAAAACCAGAACTTGAATGGAATTGGGCATGTGTTCAAGCTTCATAGAATTGCTCAGTTTCAGAGTTATGGCCGAATTATGCTCTGTACTATGTACTGGTGAAACAGTCAAAGAAAAGGGTGATTGGATCACCTTTCATTTGAGACCAAAAACTTATGAAGATGTGAACCTCACAAGAACAGCTGCAGGACTGAAGGCTGTCATGGTCTCTTAGAAGATGTAAAACTCTGGGATGTGTGCAGAACACACTGTGGTTAAGAACTAGGCTCAGAAGCTGAAGTAATGTACCATGCTGTCATTTTGAAAGGAAAAGGCTTTTAGAACCCGGCAATCCTGTGTAATATGAAATGCGTTACCACTTAAGCAGCAAAGCAAAAGCAGAGAGAGGCCCACCATCCTTATTGTTGTACCCAGCTCTGAAATGAAAAGCTTCAGGGTGTAACTGAAGATTTATTGGAGAAAAAATAAATCTAGTAACGTGTGAATTTAAAAGAGATGGGAGAAATAACCAAGCTAAAAGATGCATGTCATCCTCAGGAGGAATAGCAGCTGTTGTTTGGATTGCAATGAGAATTTTAAGGAGGTGTTTGCTTTCATCCCTGCTGCTATGTAGTGAAGTGGTGTGAGCCAAGGAAGTGCCCAGGAGGTGGCTGGGTGCAAATAGTGCTGCCCCACCCAAAGCTAGCACTTGGGAATAAAGAAGATTAAAGGAGTGTTCTAAGCTTCTCACATCGTCTTGAAGTAGCATGTTGGAAAATGGCGGTTCCCTGGTAGGGAAGAGACGGGAAGACTGTACTGTAACTTGTCCTAAGTGTTTGTTCCCAGGTCAGCCTGGTGCCTGAGGTCACTGTCTGACAGAATTGTTGTGGAAAGTTCAGCATGATTAATTTTTCAGTGAAGAAATACTTTCCTGTATTTTAGCTCCTCACCAAATACACATCCATCTTAGCACCCCTATCGTCACCAGCTCCGCCCGTAGGATTCCTTTGTCAGGGAGTAGAGGAATTTAAAGGCCTGTGCTTCCTTTGGGCTTTAGGTATCTCCAACTACTGGAAAGCCGAGTGGAGTTTTCATCACCCAGCAGGCCCTGATGCCAAAGGGCACAAAGTTTCCTTAAATATTGGATTGCAGACATCATTGTTCTCTATTTCTCCGAAGCCAATTACTGTATTACATGTGGGGAGTCCCCTAGGTCAGAATATGTTGCTAAAATTACTCACTAACGTTGTTACCCTCTTTGCTGAGTTGCTGCAACTTCGAATGGTAGGATTACTTTGACCATCCTGCCAAGAAACAGCAAATAAAGGCTTAGGAATACCTACTTTTGTATAAAGTGTATAGTTGGACCTTCAGTACAGGATTTCATGTTGTGATCCGTGGATACTATGCATATAATTGCGAAAATGTGATTGAAGCATAGGTAGTAGTTGAATATGACAGGCAACTCTAGAGGTTAATGAAGATTAGGGAAGACTAGGACAAAATGAGAGAATGGACACGACGGTACATGAAGTGCATTTTTGTCATAAGCTAGGCACAGAACAAAGAGTAACAAGACTGTCTTGTGCGTGTCGCAGGATTTTAAATTAAGAGCCATTGTTTGTGGGTGGAAAAATATTTTTAGGAATAAAAGTATTTCTTTCTGGAGCTTCCACTGTGGGAAGCTGAATGAGCATGTCTGCTCATTGTGCCATGGTGATCTAACAGAACATATGTCAGAAGAAGACAGCAAATAATATGTTCTGTTATTATAGTAGGCATTTTCTGTCACTGATCCCATTCTAGTACTGTTGCATCCCTTGGTAGACAAGTGATGAGAGCTGAACAAAATTATGCCTACCCAAGTTTAGGAACATGTCCACCAGTAACTTCCCCCTTTTTTCTTTATAGAGAAAAACTTCTCTGCTTCAGACGGAGTGCTGGAGGTTAGGAAGGTGCTTCCTTCTGTGTGTAGTTTGTCATCTCATTTTACTCTGAAGAGCTTCTAGCACTTCTGCTTTATCTGTTACCATCCACGATCACTTACTGGATAATTTCTTGATCCACGATCAAACGCTGGTCAGACTTGCACTGATTTTTGTATTGATTATGTGTGCTCAATATTACAGGTTGTTTCATACCTGATACAACAAAAAAATCAAACTGCCTTTCATTGGTGATCAGTCCTGTTTGGGCTTTAGGTCCCAATCTGGACAAACTTGAATACTAAGGAGTAAACTAAGCTGGGAAGAATTAAATATGGATGCATTTCTGTCATGTGTTCTTGGAGTAAGGGTAAAAAACCCACAAACTTTACATTCAATGCTGCGAATTCTTTTGGCAATAAAGGTATATGTATGTCATGGTAGATACTGAAGACCCCAAGAATTTTAGAGAGAAAAACTGGGAATGAGATCAGAAGTCAATTAAAATAACTTGGTAATGAAAAGACAATGATTTATAGAGGGGTTTTGTAGATAAATTGAAAAGTTAACAGCAGAGAATGGCCGTAAGAATAACAGATATTGTCACACAATTTTATCCCCACAAAATGTTAATCTGTGTTGACAGGGACTGAGACAACCACTAACTAGTTCCTTACAGACCTTAAGTTCTATTACACTGTAAGTGTGCAGTGAGGGATTGGGACCTTGCTGTAGTGAACACTGTGCAAACCCCTCCAAGAGTTGAACTTGATGATCTTTGTGAGTCCCTTCCAACTCAGAATATTCTGTAACTTCTGTAAGAGATGTCATCTAGCACATAGGAAGGTAAGGGATGACTGGTAAGAATGTTAATGCTTTATTTGTTTTCATGTTCTGAACCACTGAATTCATCTTAGTGTCAGATTTTTCTGATTTAAGGGTATTAGTGTAAACTCATAGAGCTGAGAGTTGTGCAGCAAAACTGAGAGTATGGATTATTTCCATAAAAATCTATGGAAGTAAGAACTAGTTTATGAACACTGCAAGTTCATTTTGTATCACCCCATATTTTAAACATGTCAGCCCTTTTGTTTGTGCAAAGTTTAATCCAAGATATGGATAACCTGAAACTCACTTGAACTGCAGGGTTCCAGCAGGAACAAGACTGCCCCAGATGACTTCACATGGAAAAATAAGATTAGGTACAAATAACATGGAGTTCCTTCCTGACATTTGTTTGCAAACTTCACTTGCTAACTCCCACTGAAATCCATCCAAGCATTCATTGCATAGGACCAAGCAGAATCTCTCAGAAAAAGTACTAAATGATGTGGAAACCAGCTCTGTTTTTCTCCAGCTGTAACAGGAAAAAAAAATGGTTCCTTGAGGAGAGATGAAACATGGAGTAGCTTGATGAGCTTAGTCTGTTTGTAAAGATTCCTTGCTCCTATTCAGCACAAAGTAGCCCCTTCCTACATGCATTTTGACTTGAGGAGTGGCAGTGCAAAAGGCATGTCCATTTTCCACTGTTACAGAAATATTGTTCATCTTGTCATGATGCTTGGCCATCTAGCTATATTTTTTCATCCTTATCAAAGCATGTTGCTTGCTGTTCTTGCTGCTTTTCTATGTAGGTAGCCTTTTTTCCTCTTCTTACACAAGTTTGTACTGCACTTCTCTCTGCTGACTCTTAAGGGTAGTCTGCCATCCTTTCTCTTTGGTACTGATGTCTTCCATAGCCCATGAAAGTTTTAATTTCACATGCTTTACTGCTTGTTGTGAAGCTGTCCAATTTATTTGGAACAAGTCTCTCTCTTTTTGATACTCATCTTTTTTTAAGCTTCCCCCATGCATTATTATTAGTGTTTGATTCAAATATTTGCTTCTACCTTTTTTCCAGTCTGCCTCAGTTCCAATCTTTCATTAAGTTTTTGCTTCAGTTTTTGGGGATGGATTTATGTGGAATAAATATTGATAATATTTTGACAGGTTGGCATATTGCATTTCTTGTGTAAACATGATTATAATAATCTGTGGCCTGTTTTACACCAGTGTTTGAAGCTCAAGGGTTGTAGATGAAAGTGAGTCATGGTGGTCTATTGTATGTAAACATAATAGAAGTTTAATTGATTTCCAAGATCACTAGGATTACTTGATTGGAAAGGGTTGCTGTGGGAAAAAGAAGGTGATAACAAAAGCAAGCAGCTCATTTCAGGGCATGATGGCAATCACACGTTCTCATCACACGTACAGTAAAATGTTCAATAGGGTATTTTTAAACCTTACCTTAGTCCTGCAGTAGTGTAAACATTTGCTGGAGTTCTGCCTCAGCAGAGCAAGAAGCAATATTTGCTAGAGAAAAGGAGCAAGGGGCAGGGTCAGAGCAACTATTCCTTGGCACACCATGGCTGAGCTGGCTGTCTGATGTGCCTCCCAGCCTACCAGTCCACTCTTGTTTTTCCTTTCAGATGAATGATCTCCAGGGCAGCCAGGTTTCTGAGATCTCTCAGCAGGAGGTGTGTGGCATTATGTGTGTGAGGTTTTATGCTTGCTTTGGAAAATGTTGGCTTCACATGACTTCTCTCTCATTTTGGCTAAGTCCCTAGATTAGAAACGTGTCCAGTAAATATTTAGTTCCAGATATGCTGCCAAAAGATTCCATGCTCTCTGACTGCTTTGTTTGTTAGTGTGAATCGGTTTTTATTATTTCTTAGAGCTGACCTTGCAGAAGCAGAAAAAATGGATCTGAGCAATAATCGAAAACACGAGGTGAACTGCCAGCCAGATGAGTTGTAACTGCCTGCAGTACAAGCGTGCCAGCTGTACCCCGTTATTTCCTAGGAATGATATGATGCTTGTGGCAGAGCTGTGAGCAGTACCTCACCTGTCCCGGGCTCAGCATTTCTGCCTATTGATTCAGTTCTCTGTTGGGTTACAGAAGATGAGTCAAAGTGTTACAAACTTTGACTTCATCACACTGTGTCATTTAACTACCCACCTAATTGCAGCAATCCTGTTCTTATTTTGCCTGCCTGAACATATTTACAAAGATAAAAATAGAGCAAGGGAAGAATAGCAGCTGCCAAGGCTGGGTTTAAGTTAAAGACCACCTAGGAATGGATTAAAGGTGAATAACTGTTTTGCCTCAGGACAATACTGCTGAACAGCAGGGGAGAGGGAGAAAGGGAGAAAAGGTGAAAGGAGCATTGCTAAGGAAGAGATATGGAGAAGTGATGGTGCAATTGACACATTTAATTGCAAGCAAGTTTTAAGCATACTGGAGTGGAGAGAGGGATGAAAATTAGTAAAGAAGTCTTAAAACAGGCAAATGATGGTACACTGAATCACAAAGAGTTTTAATGAATGCATTATTTTGGAGAGGATGCCATAGGTCTGAAGGATAGCAAACACAGATGGATATCTGAGAAAGAAAATTTATCTGAGTGGATTGTCAGGATGCTCTTCTGGATGATCTTTGTTGTGATGTCAGTTGACAAAGAGAAACCTTGGCCTGTTTTACAGCTGTGCACTCTTTCTTCTTAGAGGTAGGGTCTTAGGACATGATAGGTGTTAAATCACGTAGGTTTAATTTCAGCTCTGCACTTAGCCTTCATCAGTTGGAAATTACAGAAAAGGAGAAAGACAGCAGTGCATGAGTCAGTCTGAGAATGACTAAGCTGCTCTAGCGATGCAGCCATGAAAGACAAGTACAACCTTGGGATGCATTCAATGAAGTGCTCCCTATCCAAGGGGGAATTAGTAGTTCTGTCATACAGTGCGTGAGACCTTGTGGGGTTGGGAATACTGCATACAGGTTTGGTTAGCCAGGCTTGGGAATTAATTTCCTGAAATTAGGCATATGGAAGAAGAAGGGGTTAGTAAAGGAATGAAGAGTCTCTTTCACATAGGGAAATTAAAAGGAAGTAGCTTCTCCCTAATTACAAAAAACTAACACTGAATATTTTAAAATATAGTTGCTTACCCTATTTCATGTATAAATGAGACAACTAAGAGCAGGAGAAGACTGAGTTAAACCAGAGGACAGTGTTCAAACCAAATATCTGTGGCTGTGAGTTAATTCAAGCTGAAGATTGTTGTTTCTACGCCTTCAAACAACATTATTTTAGGATAGCCTTAGCTGGCCTTTCCTCAAATATCTGCCCTTCAGCTAAAGTTCTTTGGTCCTTTAGTCACAAAGAAATTTATACCAAAGTTGTCACAGTTGCACCTGTCTGGCCAGCAGCTAGAATCCACAGAATATTAGCGGAGTTTGGATTTGTATAGAGCACACATTACAATACATTTCAAGCTGCTCCTTACTTGTATGTATTCACTACACAAACAAATTCATCATCTGTCAGCATCATGACAGCATGCTTGCTTGCCCGTGTACTCAGCGTGTTTAGGACTACTGCAGCTTTGGGGCAATCTTTTCAATTAGTGTATGCAACTACATCCAAGTGTAACTTGGATTATTTTAATCTAGAGCCTTTGCTCCTGTTTGCCTGTCAATAAGAGCATTGCACTACATAGAAAAGGCACCTAACAGGAGCTATTTCCATGAGAGTTGGATGCATAGTATTTATGATCAATGAGAGATCTGCATAGCAGAGATGGAAAAAGTTCTTTAGATTCAAGAGTCACCTACATATATTTGTGAAAGATTGCCTGTGACACTGCGGTCCCAGTTTCTAACCATCTATTTTGCATTCTCAGTGCTGGAGTAGCAGGATGGCTGTCACTCTGGCTTACCAGACCACTTTTAAAGGGAACACATGCTCCATGAAAACAGTAGTAATGCATTGACTGTTGGCAGCAGTTCTCTTTCCTCCTACCCCTTTCCTCCAGTTATCTTCATTCTGATTTCATACGTTGATGTTCTTTTTAAAAATAAAAAAAAAAAAATCAAGAAAACTCTTAGTCAATTCAAATCTATTAAGTAATGTCAGAACAACAGCTTTTTTTTTTTTCCTCAGCTTTGTCTTTTTAGAGCTGTTTTAGGTCAAGTTCTGTCATTTTACACCTGTCCAACCTTGTGAAAGGCCTCACTGGGGTTGTACAAGGACAAGCGTGGGTGGAACTCAGTGTTCAAAACCTTGTGTGGCTGTTGACAATGTGTGAGAAGGGAAGAGCCCTCTGCTTCCCAGACCCCAAATTAAGCCTGCAGGGCTGACAGCAAAGCAATTTTTTTAATGGTACATGAAGCTAATTTGTTATGAAATCAGAGCAGCAATAAATTTGGAAAAACCCCCATTCCAAGTTTAGAGTAGTCTGTAGGGAAATTACACTGTGAGCTCCACTGTGCTGCTGCTAACTTGCTGTTTTCTACACTTGGGCAATGACAGAAAGTGGTGAGTTCATCCCCTCTCATTTTCCCTTCCCCAATCTGGGGAAATGCACGTTTCTCTACTACACCTTAAAAC
Source organism: Atrichornis clamosus (assembly GCA_013400975.1). NCBI lineage: Eukaryota > Metazoa > Chordata > Aves > Passeriformes > Menuridae > Atrichornis > Atrichornis clamosus. The sequence goes on from WBMZ01004198.1 coordinate 98,536, forward strand.
TAAGTGAATTCTTATGGAGATCTCCTCACCAGGTTCTCAGGTGTGCCATTCATTCACAATCTGGAGTTGCTAATCAGTGCAAACTTGCTGTGGCATTTGAAGAAAATGAGATTCAGCCGGCCAGACCCTGACATTCCTTGTTCCTGCTGCTCAGGGCATCCTGCTCAGGGCCAGCTGTTAACTGACAACAGTGGAAGAGCTCTCTGGCCTGATGGAGAGAAATAGGCTACATTACAACATCTTTGCAGGCAGATGTGAGCCTGGCTGGGCCAGCTAGCATTCGTGTGGCTGCATTACCAGGATCCTGAGCTACTTTTAGGAGGGCCACTGCTGTCTTTAGGGCACCCACATGGTTTTCTGCCTGCTTGCATCATCTGGTACTCACTAGTTCACTAGTTCTGCAGTGAATACACTGTAGATGTACTTGACACACTCAATGCCTTTTGCAGATGAAGGGTAGTGAGGAGAATTTGAGACTGGTGATAAAGTTGTGTTCAGGGCAGTGTAGGTTTTGTGTGTCTTCTGAATAGTAAGCACTTGAGTTTATAAGGCATCTCCCACGCCAAGCTTTTTCCGTAGAGGAACCGGCCAGGAAGCCTTGGTCAAATGCAGGATTTCTGTGCTTTTTTGTTCCATCAAGGCTCATGATTTTATGCAGCTCTATCATTGTTTCTGAATTCATGACCAGAAAGAAACAGAGGTCCTGCAGATAGTGTAGGCTATGGGAAATTGCAGCACTGCCGAGATAACATAGTTGGTACCAGTACGTCCTGCTCTCATGCTTTCCGAATTACTTATGTTAAAACAAACTAACAAAAAAAGAAAACTGTGCTGGCCTGGAAACCTTTAGGCATTCTTTCCTATTTTATGTTGGAAAGATTTAAAGAAAAAGGCATTGTATGTTATTTTCACTGTTTCTTTTTTACAAATTACTTTTAAACTAGACACAAGCAAAACAGGTTTTATTTATTGTCATAGGAAAATATGTCTCTGGGGGAGACAAGGATGGTCTGGAAGGAAGAAATGATATTTCAGGTTGCTCTTTGAAGGTAGCCTTCATGGCTGCATGTTGTGACTCAGCAAGTTACTTGGGGCTTTGGTTGGCAGAGCGGATTCAACAGGTTGAGGTCTTGGTGATAGGAAACAACTGTTATTTATGCTGCTGCAAGTGCATTGATTTATTTTTCATAGAAATTAAGGGTTTAGTCTGACCAGCTGAAGGCACTAAGATAGACTTTGTCCAAGGCACAGGACTGTGGGGTTAAATCATGAAGAGTAATTGTGTGGTGTGTGCTGTGCCTTGCTCCAGCCTTTCTGTGCTGCCACTGGCCGGCCACGCTCGCTGTAATAAATGGTCATTAAGCTGTTCTCATTAGGACCAGGACTGGAGCTGCATTGTGCTAGAGGCTGTGGAGCTGCATAGTAACAAACTGTAAACTGTTCGCTGAGAGGCCTGATTAAATATGAGAAGGGATATGAAACAAAAATAATCCACAACCAAGCTCTGGCAAATAATGATATTAAGTGAGTAGCTGTGGGTTGTACAGTAGGTCTGCTGCAGAGGCGGAAGCTGGGCTGAAGTCTTTTGTGCTGTCATTATGTGCTTTAAAAAAAATAAAATTCTTTATTTTTTTTGTTCTCACTTAACTGCTCTAATTTATTTCATCAGTTCTTGTCCGGAGGATGGTGTAGATGCATGTGCAAGTGTGACTCGATTACAGCCTTGTCTCTCAAAACTATTTGCTAACAATCCTCTACTACCCCTATTACCTTAACTGATAGATTGCAAGATGCCTGGATATTTCACTGGCACAAATGGGAAGCCTCCTTGAGTGTGTTTAGTTTGAAGCTAGGCTTTTGTAATTAGCATCTGCATTTATGCAAGGTATTTTTATATGCAAACTTGTTTTCATTCTGGCTGAGGAACCTGGTTTGGGCTAAGGAACAGTTACTTGGTCATTTTAAATGGACACTTTGAAGACATGAGTCAACTCAGCCATTTGTTCCTCAGCCTTTTTTCCTCTTCCTGCTTTCTCATCTGTTCGATGGAGAATTGAAAAGGAAAGAGGAGCTGTTGTCTGAATTGATCCTTCTCTCCACAGACCCAGCAGTGGCCAAGGAGGTTCAGTGTGGCTGCATTAATTTTAAATACACAGGGACAGGAAAGTCTGAAGTGTAACCTTTATGTTTGTGCTTGTTGGGAACACCAAAATAAATTAAAAGCTCGGGAATGCCTTGTTCATGTGCAGTCTGTACCAGACATCAACAGCATAAGCAAGGAACAAATCCTTCATCAAAGTACATGGTAGCCACAGGGCTTCCTTTCTTTGTTGTTATTTTTTTCTTCCCTCCCTCTCCCTCTCTTAGTTCTCTGTAGTTGAGCATGTGGATGTGCCAGTAGAGCTTAGGCTGCAGTGCAGCAGTTTTGACAATGCAGGGACTTGGGCTCTGGATGATTTTCACAAGTGGAAGGACTGACATTGTTGACACAGAGCAATGTGGTGGGGGCCTTGTCACCCTTTGCCTTTAGTCTTCTAAAGTTGCCGGCTCATCTGGCCCCTGCTCTGTGGCTCCAGGTCAGGGAAGGGTTTCATGAGGCTAAATCAGGGATCTGGGCAAGCCACCTGGTGCCTGCAGCTGAATTCAGGGAGTCCTCGAGTCTGTGTGTGTGATGTGGATGCAGGAACTCAGTTTCTTTTGAAGTTGATGTGCTAAGCCATGTATTAAAGCTCTGCTGACTTAAACCTCGTGAGCTGAGACATATACACACTGGAGAAGTCACTTTAAAAGGGGTTTCAGGCTTGTGTTCTGCAAGTGCTCAACTTGATCAAGGCTGGTAGCACAAACTGTAAGAAAAGAGGGGACAGGGACGTAAGAAATCCTTTGTGACAAGCCATGTAGTACTAGGGAGAGATGGCCCTCACTGGAGTGTATCAGAAGTATTTGTGAGGTTATGTCTTGCAACTGTGGGTTCTGTGCATTTACTCACTCCCCAGCTCTTGTCATCCGTGCAGGCATGCAGGCAGCCATGTTGGAAACTGCATCCCACCTTACTTTTATTGTTTCTTTTTTTCTTTTTCTTTTTTTTAAATTCATTTGAAGGTAAATATTCAAAACAGAATTTGGGACCTCAAAATCTCTGCAACTGCAGGAGTTGGCACTTAATGGCAGCCTTGCCTCTAGTCATGGCATCGAGTTACTTTTGAAGCCTTTGAAGTCAACAGGGCTGGAGGGGGAAAGTGTTGTGTTGCTTCTTTAAAAAGAAACACGCTTCAGTTATATTTGCAGCTGGGGTTTTAATGGCTGCGAATTAAAGCATGTTTTATTTGGCCTTTGTTTTTAGTGCACTTTTACCCCTTGGGGCACTTGAAGCCAAGGCACAGCTTGAGATGTAGCTGGCTGCAGCATGTGAACACAGCCACCATCAGCCTCATCTCCTGTTCCTCTGCTGAGCTCACACACAGGATTTGTGTCCCGACCTCCCTGTTTTACTCGCCTGGCACCTCTTTGCATACACTGGCTCTCTGCTTACACAACAACCAGCAGTTTGTGGCTGGCATTGTGGCTTGGAGTGATCTGAAGTAAACTTTATGTGTTGGCCTGGGGGACCTTAATTTCTAATCAGCTCCAATTAAATTACTATGAATCTGATAAAGGGAAAGAAGCTCAGTTTAAAATGGTGCAGATAGGCACTTAATGTGATTTAATGTATGTCTACAGAGTTTAACTGCTTATCTGCACATCTGGCCTAAATACTTGTGCAAATCTGGCCCATACCCTTTTTTTGACCATATTAGCATTGAAAGGAGAGAAGGTAGATTATGCAGCTAATAGGTTACAACTTGTTTGCCTGTTGATCCTGGGACCATCAGCCATCCTGCTGGCAGTCCAAAGTAAAAGGAAAGGTGCTTGAGGGACAGCTACAGGGGTGACTGAGCAAAGTGCACTGCACTGATGGTCTAAGAGTGCTCTGACCTGAGAAGATGTAGTGATCTTTCCAGCCCTGTGTTTGCTAGGCCCTGTGTGGTGGAATCTTTAGCAAACCACATCAAACTGGCACCAATAAATACTGAGCAGGACCTTTTTTGGACCTTGCTTTATACTCTGCCTGATTATGAGTATTGCTACATTTTGTGATTAGCCCGCCACATCAGCTGGCTCAGTCAACACTCTTGAGCAACAAGAAGATATGATAATTAATTTTAAAAAATTTATTTGTATGATAGAAAGTAGTGTTTTGTAGTGGTAACTTTTTAAACTAGGGAAGGAGAGGACATAAGACACCTGTCCTAGTGATAAAATAAAGAGGTTTTTGTACAATTGGCAGGTAAGTGATAAACATCTCAGCTCAGACTGTCTTTCTAGAGGCTAGTTTCAGTGTTCCTTGAAAAATTAACAATTATACTGTGTTACCTGGTGCATTTAATTTCAGTGTATATGATAGTGATCATTATGATCCATAGTCCTTGGATATTGAGGACAAACTACTTTATGGTTTCAGTGAGACCATGAAAAACGGAGGTTCCTACATGCCTTCCACATACTTGCAGATTAAAAGCTCTATCTCATGCAGAATAGAAATAATTCTTTGGTTCTTGTTATGAAGTTGTTGTTCTTTAGATCACAATGGCTTTATTCCTCAGTATCTGAGATTTTTGCAGCTGTTAAGTGCCAGCCCTTCATGAGTTATGGACCTGGAGTCACTTTCCCTTCTCAGAATTCACAGAGTATATGCTTAAGGCAAATTCTTTATTGTTACTGACTTCAAGTGACACAGCTGCAATATTTTGCTTCCCTCTGTTTAGCTGTTGTCTCAGAGGCTGAGATGGAAAAGAAAATGGTGAATGCTTTTATTAAAGCATTGAATAATCTGGTGCTTGAGAAATCTGTATGCAAATCCTGGCTTTGCTACTGTTTTTTTTCTGTGACCTTGGACTAAATATTTGCTTGTTCTGTATATATGAGACATAAGGGTACTATCGCTCTCATTTTCAAGTGCAGTATAAGAATAAATCTGTAAGCACTTGAGGGGTCATGGAGGCAGGAAATGTCATCAACCAAAGGCATGCCATTTTATCACCATGCTTGTACACTGCTGTAAAGAAAAAAAAAATCCTTGAGAGAAGATTTTTCTTATGTCTCCTAGTATTCCAGCAGCCCATTATCACCTTTCTACTTAATGCAGCACTGCCATGTGAGTCTGCCCATCTTCTTGCATAGGTACCTGTGTGAGATGTTGCCCTTTGGGTGGCTGGTTTTAGTTTTGGTTTTTCTGGGGTTTGTAATTATCAGGACATAGGTGAGAAAGCTCGTAGCATTCATTTTGTCTGAATGTTACCATTCCTTCTGCATATGCTTGGTCTCTGTAGTATTTTTCCCTGTCTGTCAATTTTCCCTTTGAATAAGAGGAGTAGGGAGTAGAAGATTTCTGTTTTATAAGGTATTTCCCCTGCCTCCCCTTGCTTTCTGTGCCTAGGAGGGTAGTGGCCTGCAGCAAATTCCCTGCAGCATCTGCGTTATTGCATACACATGCTGGTGACACTTTAATAGTAGCTGTCAGATAACATTAAGGTATTGCTGCTACAGATAAATCCAGCAGGGCTACAAGTGAAGAAGTGAGTGAACGAGATAGGACAGTCTCGTCTATCACTATCAGACAAGGCCACCCTAAGTATTGTCTGCTCACTTCACCAGTGACATTGTTGTCTGTATAAAGATGTGCTTTGTGGGGACACCCAGTCCATGGCCAGAAGCCCTCTTTTCTGTGGATACCCAAATGGCTCAGTTTGTCAGTTATTCAGAATAAGGAGAAGAAGGCTTCTGAAATAACCTTGAAGATCCTCTTTTCTTAAGTCCTGAGGATGGAGCTTTCTTCGTGGGTCTGAATCTCACAGTTTCTGTCAGGTGACTCAGGCATGATTTGCTGCGCCAAACCAGTGGCAGCAGGGTGGTCAGGAAGACCCTGAAGTCTGAAACCCCTGGCTGCCCTCCTGGCCCTCTTTCTAGGAAGGTTGTAGGTAGTGGAGCTGGCCACCAGAAGAAACAACTGTGTGAGGAAAAACCAGTTACACTGAAATTCCTCCCACAAAATTATAGCCCTCATCTGTCAGTGTGCTACCACTTAAGGATCTCTGTTCTGTGGCTCTCTTTATACTTTGGAGAAATTCATTAACTTAGTACTGCTTATAAAAGGCTCTTTATCTGATAGTGCAGATGTTTCCAAACTCAGAAGTGCAAACTGTGCCTGGAATACTGTCCTCCTCCTACTGCTTGTGGAGATCCTGGAATTATCTCTTGCATTTTAACATTGTGTTAGAAAATCGGCCAGCAGTAACTCGCAGCTGAGATTGCAATATACTCAGTGCACTGCTTCTGCAGGCTCTGCAGATACACTGGGAGTAGAGGTTTGGCATTTGGGAGCTGGCATAATGTGGATGGAAAATTACTGTGTTAGTTCTCTTGCCTTATTGCTTGTTGACATAGTTCTAATAGGTTGTGATAGACTACAAGGAGATACAGATCATAAACTTAAAGTATACCAAACCACTGCCTAGTTCCTGAAAAGCATTAAAGTGCCACATCGAGTGACTCTGTGATTCAGATGAGTTCTTTGCAAGACTGAATGCTCAGAAAGTTTCAAGAATTTTTTTTAGAAAAAGGAAAAAACTTCATGTAGAAGCATTTGCTTTTACTGTGTGAAGGTGGAAAATTATTCTTGAGGATCCAGCTGTAGAAAGGATCATCATTCCTTTTTTAAAATTTATACGTGATTGTCGTGTTCTTAAAATTCTTTCCATGACAAGTCCTTTGTTGTTCCTTAAACTGGTGAAGGTTTTATTATGCTGAATTTGACAGGTTAATGATCGAGTAGGAAATCATTTAACGCTTGTTAGTGGATTTTCTGATGATACAAAATTAACACTATCCTTTCTACAGCTAAAATCAGAAACTAATTCTAGTGTTTGGAGGTAGGGTAGGGATTGTAGCAGGTAAGGACCAAGAAGACTGGCTGAGATCAATGCTCCCTCGTCCCCTTGCATGTTACATTTAGGATAGCAAAAGAAACATTAGCCATCATGCTGAAGAGTCAATACCAAAGTAATGGGATCTTGGAGGAATATTGTGTGGGTTATTGTCGTGATAGATTGGTCTCATGTAGGATTGCTTGAACTGTCTTTCTGCCAAGTATCAGGATTGGAGTTTTGCCTGTCTAGCAGATGCACGGTGGTTTGCGTGCTGGTTTGGAAGACTGAGCCTGTTTGGATGGACTGCTGCCCCTTTTTAATTCAGTCATTAGTTTCCTTGCTATGAAACCACTATGAACACTTGGTTTGAATGGGAGCCTCTGTGATATGGGCAGTCTCTGACAGAATGATGAGGGAAGTAGCATGGACAGCAATGCCGACGTGTCACTAGTAATAATATTAAAAAGCAGTAAAGCAGTAAGAAGAGAAAAGGCGTTTGGTCTAGAATTGTGCTTGTGATTTTGAGAGCAAAAGAACTCACAGCCTGTTTTCAGTCCTCATGCTCTGTGTATATATTTTAATAACTTATGTTTTTCCTGTTTGAAGTGAGCAAGGCCTGGAGAACAAGCTGTTCTTCTGGAATCCCTTAGTTCATTTATTCCCAGTAGATTCCAGTGGGAAATAAAATCAACAGCCTCTCCTCTTCTGAACAGTGACCCTCACTGTGTTTGTTAATACCTTGCAGTGTCTGTCTCCATAAAAACTCAGGATATAATTGCTCAACCAGAATATGCAGGGGAACAAGAACTAAGATTTTCTGAGCTTTAAAAAAAGTACATTAATTGCATTTGATTTTGAGTGCCCAAAGCAAATGCTTTACTGTAGGAGCAGCTCATTTGTTTAAACTGCTTTTAGAAATTTAACTTTTCATACAGATACTGAGTTTTAGCTCCTAAAAACACCTCATCAAAGCATCTTAATGAACTGGTGACAGCTATACACCTGAAAAATCTTTGAGTGTGTGGGCTCAAATGCCAAAAAATTGATTTCCCTGTGGGACCAGGAGAAAAAGGCAATTTTTTTTAATCTTCTGGTTGAATTTGCATTTGACTTTCCTGTCACTTCATGCTGCTTAAATGGATTAGTGAGTAGTCCTGCAGCATAGGATCTGGAGAATATTTCTAATGTGCATACCTTGAAAATGCACAAAGTTATTTTAAATCAGGTATCACAGAGCAATTAAAAACGGGTTGTGTAATGTGCACAATGAGAAAAGGAGGCAATAGCCGAACAAAAGACAGAAAGGACTGATCTACCAAAATAGATATGGAAAGGGATCTGGTATAATGATGTCTGGTGAGTTAAAGGTCTCGTAGAAGTGCTAAAATCATGTTTGAGTGGCTGTAAGTCCACTTTGCTGTATGTCTTGCCAAATAGAGGACTAGAATTATACACAGGTGGGCAGAAAACAGTGTAATTGAGGCCTAAAGATCAGAGCACACTAATAGGGGGAATATATGAATAGAAGTTGTTTGCAGAAATCTAGTAATTTTTTTGAAAGATACAGCCCCCTGTGATAATTGTAAAAATTAGTGGGAATAGCTTCAATGATTAAACAAATCCTATTCTGTGTGAATAGAGTACTTGTGACAGTGTCAATATTTTATGGGTCTTAGCACAAACTGCTTGACTACACAAGGTGAAAGGTAACATGAAAACACGTCTGCTGTCTGTTTAATGCAGCTGTTAACAGACAGATCAGGTAAAAAATGGGCTTGATGGAACACCTGGTGGGTGAGATTTGAGAGTAGCTGGGCTGAGGCATTTCTGCAGAGCTGGGGAAAGACTGAGATGCCATCGCATCAGGTTATTCACCTCCTGTGAGGGAATTGCACCTGCTGTTAATAAGACAATTTTCAATGTCAGGGATCTTCGACTGCTTCCAAACGCTTTTGGAATCAGTGTACTTGAGAACATTTTTCATCTGCATTCCGACCAAGGGACGACCTTCTTCTCCCTGAAGTGGAAGCTCTTACTGCCAGGTGCATCTTTTGTTCCTTTAGCATTGGAACTGATGTTTGGCACTCACACTGAGAAGCAGGAGCAGAGCGGAGAAGGCATGCTGGCAAAGGGGCGCTTCATGATCCACCAAGTTGCTTTACTGTTCAGTGTCAGCTACATTGGCTCCAATTCCAGTGGCTTTTATGACAGCACATAGGACGGACTTAAGACAATGTACACTTTAGGTCTTTCTTTTCTCTTTCCTTCCCCTCCCACAAGAAATCACCCTGCTCGCATTCCTTGAATTAAAGAAAGGTGTGGGAAGTAACCCAATTTATTTTCCTGTTTCTGTTGTTTTCAATCTCTAATTCTCTTTCTTCTTGTGGATAGATAACTTCTAGCATTTTAATTCTTGTTATTTAGAACTGATGTGTGCATAGTTGGATGATATAGCATCTGACCCATCCATAGTGGTAGGAAACAGTGGAGAAGGTAAATATTCTCCTTGGAGTCTAAGTCCTGGATATTCAACTGTCTCAAATACATATTGAGAGTCCAATAAAATATGATGCTGATTTTCCAACTAGTTTCTCTTTCAAAGGAGCACAGCTTGTTCTGAAGTAATTAAACAGCAATTTGTGAGATAGTTCTTCATGATCTCTGCAGGGCTGATAATCAGATATAGCAATTTTGCATTGTAAAAGTGATATTTTAAGGGCAAATTGAATCTCTGAAATCAGCTACTCATGCTCAGAAATGTGACACATTGCCTACTGAGCCTTGTTTGAAACAGATAAAGACTTGCCTAAGAGCTGATGAACATTATTCAGCATTTAGGTGTTCGCTGTAGCCTCAATTCACTCCTCTGGTTCAAGGCAGTCTCAGGACAAATACAGTGTTTAATACTTACATTCTCTGCGCAAGGGATGGCAACAGAGACCGTTTGGTCCTTTGCAGACCTGCCAGTTGAAGGAACTGTACGTGTAGTTTGTTGAAGAAGTCTTGTTGAGGCAATAAAAACGGGGAAAAATAGTGGTTTGATTTCAGGTTCTATAAGAAGGAAATGTGTATTCATTCCAGAAAGCTGTTTGTGCTTCTCTGTCCATAACTACCAGTCTTGGTTCTCTGTTCTGCCCTCTGTTTCTCCGTCTCCATTTCCTTCTCCTGTTCCATTTGCTTTGGATTCTGCCTCTGCTAAGGTTTCACTACACAGTCCCTTCTCTCTGTCATTTGTTTGTTTGTTTGTTTTGTGTTTTCCAAAACTGCAAGACTTCGGCAACTTTTCAGTTAAACTTGAATGCAACAAGTAAACTGGTAGATGATAACCACATGAGAAATTGCCAACCAGGCTATGGTAATAACAAAAGCATCAGACAAACTTAGCAGTGTTCACTACTGTTTGTGATGCCATTGTAATGCCTGGCATCATGCCAACAGCTTAGCTTCCAATTGCTGAAATAGTTGGGTTTATCACTTGATTTCTGCTATAAATTTCTGCAATCGTTTCTTTAAAAGAAATAGGGTTGGAGGTTTTTGGTTCATAAGCAGACTGTGTATAACTGAGTCAGTTTGTTTTGTGTTTTCCATTCTCAAAGAGCAGTTGTCTGCTTTTAAAGACTGTCCTGTAGACCTCAAGTGGATGAGTGAAGTCAATGATAAAAATAAGCCATTTAAAACTTTTTTTCTAGTCTGTTGTGTTTCTGTATACTTCTGACTTTGCACCGTACATCTGGATTTGTGGCTTTCACCATCCTTTCACTTTTTCTTCTGTTTACTGTCATTTTACCTCATGTTAGCTCTGCAGCAGGCTGTGCCATTATCACTGCTGTCAAGGACCACCTACTTTTCCTTTGAAGGGATAGCTCATATTTGCTTCACCAGAAAGCATAAAGAAGTGTGATGAAATAACATCTTAGAGATATAATTAATCATTTGATCTACTTCTGCCTGTCTTAAGCTGATACAGTTAAACTGATAAGAATAGTGAACTGGTTCCAATATCTTTATCCTATCAAAATGGCCTAGGAGCTCCCTATTGGATGTAGACTGACAAATGTGATCACATTACAGCAGCATGGCAAAGAACCAGTTTAGGATTTTAAGCCTCAGTCATAATCTGATCACATACTGAAACGTTTTACACCATTTTTTTAATTACTGTTATTTCTTGCTAAATTCTTTATTTATGTGGCTCTCATTTCCCAGACATAATAGCAATAACTGTACCTGCTTTTCAGTAGAAAGCAAAACCTCTCTCAGCTGTTTTTCCTCTGTAAGCAATAATTTATGCAGTTATCTTCCACATTTGAAGAACTTTTCATAAACTCGTTTTGAAGTGAGCTAATAAATCTTCGCATAATACAGGAGCTGATTTGTGCAAGGCTTACCAGGCAAGGCCAAGTGAACTGAACACAGGAAGTGTATTCTTGGAAATTAAAAATCTAATGCTGTGACTAAATATTTAAGCAGTGATGCAACAGATGATGATGACAGGGAAAGAAGATTGCAAGCTAATTTGTTTATTGTCAATACTGTCCACTCTAGGAGAAGTGTCTCTTTGGAATATATTAAGAGAAATATTGCGTATTATAAAAGAAAAGCAACTGCTGCTGTTCAGTGGCCTTTAAACTTCAACAGAATTGTGGTATCAATTTTTGGTTATGACAATTTTTTAAGAAGCAACTGGGAAATCAGCTGCATAGTCCACGAGGTCTCCTAGGTCCTGTCATGTCATATTACAAAAAATTCTGAAAATAAGTACTCCCTATTTTTTCTGTCTGTCTTCCTCAGATTAGGTTACTTTAAATAATCATAATTTATTGTTTTTCAAAGTTCAATTCTGTGGTGTACAGTATCCTCTTGGGGAGGTTAGTATGATATTCAGTCTATTTTAACTTCACCTCAGAAAACCTATTCAGCTGCATAATCTCTGGTAATGATCTTTGGGAGAATAAAAGTACATGCTCAATTACATGCTCAAAATTTTCCACTAGCAACAGAAATTTGGATTTAGTTTCTTTATATGCTGCCCAATTCTCAACTGACACAACTTATTTCAATTGTCAGAATTCAAAGGCACTTCCAAACTTTGCATCTCCAGCAAAGTGAGGTTGATTCGTTTGTTTCTCTTAAACAGTGGCATTTTTACAGTATTGTAATTCAAATATTTTCAGTATATTCATCTTACACATTTGACAGTGAGAAGAAGCAGGTTTAAGATCCTACCAAAAATATCCTTCAGCTATAGCATCTCTTGGTTCAAGAATCCAGCTTCCTGCCATTTCATAATGCTTACAGAAATGAATGACGTGGTCTTGTGGTATGGGTCTTGGATAATGTTTTCAATACATATGCCTCGAAAGTTTACCTTGAAATGTCTTCCTTCAGATTCTGCAAAGCAACTAAAATTGTGCCTTGCAAAGTATGCTGTGTAAAGCTCATGTGTTAGTGAGTAACCAAATTGTTGAAGCTATCAGAACAGAATGAGGTTCATTTTGGCTTGTTTACAAATAGCCATTTGGATTGATCCTGGAATTGTGAGGCCATGCGTTTGTGTGTGTGTTTGGGGACAGACTGAACTGAGGAGCTGAGAAGAAAGTGCAAGGTGGATACTAACAGGGTTTACTGTGTAAAGAAGGCAGAATGAAAGACTCAGGAAGAGTGCAGTAGTGCAGCTCCCAAGGCACAGAGAAGAGGCATTGTGTCCAGTGAAGTAAAGGCAGGCTAAACTGTGTTGTGTAATTTGTATTGTAAACAGAGCCGGCCGTAACCACTGTCATTGGGTTGTCTTACACCTGTCTTTATAAACAGTTCTGAAGTGTCTTTTAGTGCTTCTCTGTAAAATCTTTATTGTATTACTGTAGACCTTTGAAATTCAGCATGATGAAGCTGAAGGCCAAGGAATGTGCCTTCAAGCTGATCGTTGTGCTCAGTTAAAGTTTGGTTGGGAATTTGCTTACTGAGTTTTTGTGTTGTTGAATCCAAATCTGTTTAGAGATCAGTATGCTCAGCTGCTCGAGCAGCCAGATACGATAACAAATCTCAGACTTGTATGCAACCCCTCTGATGCAGAAGTAAGCCTGGTTTACTGTAACAGCTGGCAAAACCACACATCAGCTCTTGAAGGAGAGCGTTCAGCTGTGATCCAAGCAGCCCCTTGTAGATTGATTTGTGTATTAGTGGTGGCTGTGCACAACCTTTGCAATCTGCTATGAATGCTGCTCCTTCACCTCATCTCGTACAAGCCACCGCTTCAGTTCAAGAGTTCAAACTTTGCTGGTGGTGCTTGGTAAATTTTGTTAATTAAAAATATATGTTGGAATATAGTTGTTAATAAGAAGGAACAGAACTTATGGGCAAGCTGCCCTGGCTTGGTTTGAAATCCAGCAACAAAAGAAGAAAGGAGGTCTTCTTTAAATCAAAACCAAAATATCCATCTGTATTCCATTCTTTCTCCAATTTTACATTTCTTCCCACACAAAAAACCAAAACCAGCCTAACTCACCACCTCCCAAAAACACACATTCTAAATGCTTGGGAAATAGTGATTTTTATATCTTACAGACCATATTTAGGGCCTCATTTCTGCCTGCTGAGCAATTGGAGAATGTTCCTTTTTCCCAGATAAATAAGACTTTCATGTAACTAGATAAATATTTTTGTTTTCCAAGTGACCTGGAGGTGATGCCTGTGCTTAAATGACGATGGAAGATAAGGGGTGTGATGCATTGCCTGTATCTGATCCAGGGCTCCCTGCAATATTCCCAGGAACACTAAGGGCTAGGATTCACTGTGGTGGGGGGAATCAGAGGGGTGTTTGTCTTCATGATTTTGCTTTTTTAGTAAAATATTTTCTCTCATAGCCTTCGAATGCAACCACAAGTCTTGGGAATGTGCTTTTCTGTTAAAGTGTGTTTGCTGGCAGTATGTAGGATGTTGGGAAAGGCGGAGTACCCCTGGACAGGAGAATGGGGAGGGGAGGTAGTGTCAGCCATGGAGGTGACTGTGAAGAACTGGGATCCTGAGCTTCACAGGTCTCTTCTGCTGAGATCACGTCGTTGGTATGGCTGCCAGGCACAATTCGTTCCAAAGGGAAGAAAAAAATGCAGAAAAGCAAAGTAAACAAAATCTTGCTCCCACTATGTCTTAAATCAGTTTATGTATTTGCTTGTTTAGTTAGTTGGTGTATATTAATGGAGTTTCATGTGTGTTTCAGTGTAGTGGACTATTTTAAGAGAACCTAATCAAAAACCTAAGCATTTGTCTTCCTTCCCTCACATCCCTTCCATCAGATATGGAAGGAAATAGGGTATAAAAGATGAATAAAGCACATTTCTCGACTTTTCTCCTCACTGATTACAGCTTCCTTTAGCTTCAGAGACATTGTGGAGAATCTGGATATGCAGACATCTTAATCCAACTTCTATTCAATTACAATATTGTCTATTAACACCTATTGTATCTTCTTAACAGCTGCTCGTGCCTTGGGAGCACAGGGACGTGTGGGACTGGCATGAAAATAACTCAAATGTGATTACAATCATTTGCAGAACAATTGATTTTGCTGGAATATCAGAGTTTTGCTTAATTTCCTTAACTAAAGTCATTGTCTAAATTGCCTAAGATATCGTGCACCTGGGCAAATTTTGTATAGTTGTCAAAATTATCTTGACATATTTTTTATGGGAAGATGTTTATCCAATGACAGCTGTGAGTCATGCACAGAAAGTCTAGGAGCTTTCATCCACTTTCACATCCTCAAAGAGATATACCTAATGTTAAGTCCTGTGTGAAGGGCTTTTATTTTGGTAAGATTGTGTTTGGTTGCTGAAGCCTTTGTCACAGAGGCGCCTCTGTGGATCAGAAATAAACACACTTCCAGGGAGATTAATTCACTCATGATACAAATGCATTTTCACTAGGGTCAGGTTAAGTGAGCTGGAGTGTTAAAAAGTTAAAAATACTGTGCAGTATTGCTTGTGAGATCTGTATCAATCCTGGTCCCCCATTTCTATCATGTTGTTCCTTCTGGAGGCTGCCACAGCGGATTTGAAACTTGCAACTTGTGCTCAGGAGAATCATCTGGCTGGTGTTCCATCTCTTAAGATATGAAGCCACTGGATTTGAAGGAGACAGCCTGGTTGCAAAGACTCAGATGATAGCTTAAATAAGAAAGCAGGGGTTGTATTGTCAACAGGGGAACGGAAGGGGGAAATGTCCCTGTTTCAGTGAAAGAAGCCTATCCCTAAGTTGTTTCAGGGTCTCACTCTTGTATTCAAGGGCTGCAGGGTGTTTGCCCTGGCAGCTTCCCACTTGGCTTTAGACTTGCTTCATCAAATTCACCATCAAGGGTCCTCGCATGAAAACTAGTACTGATTTGTAGCTCATAAAACATGTTAAAAGTGAAGATGAAGAGTAACTTGGTTGCCACAGAGATTCGTTGAGGATGGATGTTAGATCCAGGAATCTCCTTCCCTACTCTTTTATTGCTAGTGAAGAGCAGCACTGCCTCCTCCCCAGGCTGTGCCACCATACAAAGGATGCTTTGCTGGGATCGTGGTAGAGTTCCAGGAAAATTTAGACACAGAAATATATCTTTTAGCTGATGTTACACCAAGATTTTGTTAGTACAATATATTCTCCTCTTCTTAATCTTATCAGTCAGTAATGAAAGAAAATAGGATCACACTGAAATCCCAGCAGAAAACAGTTATAGGAATGTAGAATTTATCTGTTTTATGGAGGAATTTTTCCTTTTGAGAAGCTTTCTAAAAATACATCTGTGTTGGTAATGTTTTGTTCTTTAATAAAAACAGGATTTTAAAGTTTTAATTATTAAAAAAGCCCAAATCATAAATACTACATTCTGCACAACAGTAAAAATACGGGTGGTCAAGAATGCCCAGAAGGTTTATAATTACAGCAATCAGTAAATGAATGAAAATTGTATAGAATAAGGTGTGAAGCATTACAATTAAGAATGCAGCACCAACCATTTTGTTATACTCTGAAACAACTAAGAGAATTGAAAAATACAAATATCTTAATTTTTTGCTCTGGATGAGGGGAGTACTGTATTATGTCTCTTCCTGCAACTATTTACTTAAAAGGTAAATTAGACAACAATTTTTTTACTCTAAAGAAAGAATGAACTTATGTGGGGCAAAATACTTGTTTGACTTTCCCCTGGGAGAACAGAGCATCACTTCTGAGAGATCAACGTATATCAGGGCTGGAAAGGTGAGATGGACACTGAAATACACTGAATTTATTGACTGCAATTCTTGAACAGAGATATTCATAAGTGGCATAAGGGTTCTTCTAGTGTTTTCAGCCACTAGAAGAAAACGTGTCACTCTCAGAGAGTAACTTTTTGCCAAATATAGAATCTAATTGAAAGAGTAAAGTGGGCAACTTTTGTTCTTTGTAGGCTTACCAAACAGAAGGAACATTTTAAAAGTTTCAGAAGTGTTTCTCCAGAGACATTTTTTGTTCTCACCATCAACTGAAGGGATTTACTGCATATGTAGAACATTGTTCTCTAATATTCTCTAATGAATTCAGCTACTTTCCAAGAGTTAACTTAAACTATGACTTAGAGAAGCATTTAAATTCTGGGCACTGGCTTCAGTAGCACTACTCATGTGCGTTAAGCACACTTAGAGCAGCCTTTGGAAGCAGTGGCTGTAAGGTTTTCTGCTCTGCCCAAGCTCCAAGCAATGGTTGCTGTACAGCAGTGGCAGAACAGAGAGGGAAGGCACCACACAGCAGCTTCAGAAAATTTGTTCTTAGACTCTGGTGTACTGATGTCATCTTTTGATGTTGCAGTTATCTCTCAATACTCAGTAAAACTATGTGTCACATTTGAAAATGAAACCTCCTAATTTCTTCACTAGTACTTACACTGTTCTTTACTGGCCAAACACTGGGACAAGACCATATGATTTTAACTGTTTAATTATCATTCTAGCATAATCTACAGTTTTTCACTATCTTAGTACTCTGCTGGCTGCTGCTCTGGGAAATGAAAGATGTTGTTGTATATACAGCACAAATACTTGAGTAATTTGATCTTGGAGCCAGCTGATGTTGTCTTTCATTTTAATTTTCATTATGCCTTTGGCTCTGTAGCTGCTCCAATTTTTTTATTAGACAGGAGTATACAAAGAGGCAATAGAGGGTTAATTGCTGTTCAGGGAAAGTGTTTAAAAAACGGCACTAGCTATATCTCATAAGAACAACACTTTCTCATAATGTTTGTGCTTTTTATCTTTAGAATGTATCCATACTTTCCATTTATGATTGCACATATAGGTGCAGCAGAAATGTTTTGGGTAGTTAGAGCTTTTGTAATCACCATATTTTTGTTCTTACATTGTTTCCAGTAAGTATTCAAGATTTCATAGTAGTTTTTAAAGGTTAAAAAAGCAACTCGCAAAAGTAAAGAGGATTTCAGTGTCTGCCCCTGCAATTAATAATTGGACCAGTTTGCCAATTCAGTATACAACCACTATGAAATGTAGTCTAGAAAGTCAGTTGTTACCTGCTTGTAATCTGGCTATTGCACAGATGATCACTTTAACAAAAAATTTGCTACTGGATGAGTATCAAGAGAGCTGGAAAGCAGCGGCAGAGCAGTGTCACACTCTAGAAAGAAGGGATACATAGTTTGTTGTTTGTTGCATGTTGCTTTGCATGACTTTTTAATCTCCATAAATGTGCCTTATTTCTCCTTGCGATAGTTCTACTGTCCCACAGTAAAAGCTTCAAATACAATTGTTTTCAAAATAGAACCTTATGAAAATATCAAAACATTATTTTGATTTAAATGAAAAATAAGTAGAAAAACAAAATACTGATTAGTGATGTTGGAAACAAAAGGGAACAGCCTAATGCTGTGGTCTCAGAACAGAAATAACCCTGAGCCTCTGCAAGAGAAGTGGACCAGAGCAGAATAACTTGGCAAAAAACAGAAGCTGTGATTTTTGTAATAAGCAGTGATATTGCAAGGAATATGGCCCCACCTTCTCATGTCAGTAGCCAGCCTTGTTTGCACTGGCAGAGGTAGGGAACTAACTAAATTTATCTTGATGCTATTTCTCTTAAGCATGTTGTTGTCTCTTAATTACATATTGAATAGCATCTGGTGTTTGAAGAATTATCGAACAGAAACACAGCAGGGAGAAGCGTGGCAATATTGATGCAAGCTGATACTTTTTCTGCTTGTGGTGGTCTGAAGGTTCTCCCCTGGCCACTGAGACATCCTGCTTCTTCCTCAGCCTGGCCTGAGGTACCCAAAACATCAATTTTGTAACACTGGTGTCAGGCCAAATTTAGCTCTTGATTTTGATTTTGTAATACCAGGTTTTCATAACTCCTAGAACACGTGGAACTAAACTGTTTCCATCTCTTGTCTTTTTTTCCTTCAGTCACCAGGGGAAAAAAATATTGAAAACAGTTTCCTGTGGGAGATTCAACAAAAGCGTTGCGGTGCTCTGTTTGTGCGATGAAATCAAAGCGACTGGAAGCTGTCTGGTCTGTTTTGTTGTCTGAGATTTGAGTGATCTATTATTTCAGTGGAACTAAGGAGTCATGGTGGCTTTTGAAAACCCCTCATAGTACATAGCTTTTCCTTAGGTACTGAATCACCTTTAAAGAGCTCTGCCTTGGTAACACCAGGAGAACAGCATTTCTCTGCCTCACACAGGTCATGTAAGAGTAAACGTGTTAGTTTATCCAATACTCATATATGGCAATACTGCAGGCAGATTTATAGCTTATCTAGGACTTATATATAAGTTAAATGGCCTTTTGTAAACTATTAATCAGAAGAGTAGAAATCTTCTTACTTTAAATCTCTAGTTAGGCAGGGCAAGGAAATCAACTACAAAACAGAACAATTATATCTTTCCATTGCCTTGAACAGCTCTTCAAGCACAGATTGTCTGAAATAGCTGCCATAATATGTTTTTACTTTTCAGGCCATGGAGCTTAGGGAATCAGATTTTTAGTATCTACATCATCTCTTTCCTCCTGGGACTGAAGCTGGTTACCATAGCAAAATGGCAAGGAAGCTGATAAGCAAGTAGTACCATTTGGCAAACAGGATATAAATTTATTTTGTAAGACAGAGGACTGTGAAAAAAATTAGTGCTGCTAGAGTTATATACCTTTTTTTCAGTTTATTGTGTTTTAAAATGTGTGTATAGAACATTATTGTGAACAGATATTGAACAAAATGCTCTTGCTGACTAACAAGTGTGTGTGCAAATAGTAGGAGCTTCATGTTTAAATCTCTGCAGATCTTTGCTACTGTCACAGAAAAGTTACACAGTAACACAGAAATTACACCGTAATTTCACTCCTTATGTTTCAGGGTGTTGCAAAGATGCCATACTGTGAATTAAATGAGCTCCTGCTAAACAGAATAAATACAGATACCTGTCCCTTGCTACTTAAAAATTACATTGCAATATAGTATTTGTTCCTACTTGATGAAGTGTGGTCATCTGAGTCTGTCTTGTAAATCAGTCTGTGAAGTCCCTTGGGTTCGTGTAAAATGACGTTACTTAGCGCTGAAAAGTTAAACTGCTTTGTGTTCCAAAAATGTTATCAATATTGTCAAGTCTGATTATGTTTTTTGTACTCCCCATTTCAATGTACAGAATGAATCACATGCCTTGAACAGCACAGCCTGGCTGTTTAAGGCACCATCACAGCAAGTGTCTTTGTGGGTGGACCCCACTGGGGGGACTTTTTGTTGGCACAACACCAATTTATTGAGAAAGACCTAAAAATAGATTGTTTTCAGGACTGAAGTGTTCCTTTTTCTGCTGGATTAACTCTTGATATGTTGCCTGGCACCGAAACCACCTGTTGTCCCCTGTTCTTGGTGCAAGACTTGAGTCACTATTTTGGGGAGGTTTTTTGGGGTTTGTGCTAGTGACTGTAAGTGAAATGAAATATCAGAGTCTTGGATTAAAGCAGCAAACTTCTTATTTCCTTAAAACCTTCTGTGTTCTCAGTTTTATCCATTCCAAAGTTATGATACATGCTTGTGCCATTTTATGTGCCCTCACAAATTTTATAATTACTGCACAACTGAATAGCTCCAATAGAGAGGATTTGGGAGTCTTGCTGTAATCTGGATATGCAAAAGATACTGTTAAATTTTAACCCCTTTGAGTGCATATTAGCCATATTGAACTTACAGAAGTACTGTTCACTGGCTGAATCTCAATCAGTGCATCTGTGGAGTGGGCATCACAGTAAATCCTAGGAAAACCCTATTTTGACTCCCTTTTTAAGCTCTTTCTTCATTATAGTAAGCACTGGTACTTTTTATGCTATGGGGCGATTTTTCATCTTTAAAAATTATCATTTTCACCAAAAAAAATACCATTAAGTGCCCACTGGATGCAGCTTTGGGTTAGGTTAACTGGGCAGGATCTGGGTGGAGGTTGACTGGTATCTGATCAGTTTGGGGGAGAGGGATGGAGGACCTTGGATCTGGCAGGATCCAGTCAATCTTAGAAAGAGCTGAGAATGTAATTGTGAAGGGAATGTGTGAGTTTAGGATCAGGACTTACTCATGTCTGTGTGTGTGACCTGTGTCTTCAATAGCCCCATCTCTGTGCAAACTGTGGGCTCTGCGTGGAGGGACCAATCTGTAGGGACTGAGAATAATTTCTTCCTTGACAACCACTTGTCTGCAAATACGTGTAGATGCCATTGGTGAAGTCACCTGTGGGTGTCCCTAACCTGCAGGTCGTTGTACTGCAGTATGGTGCACGAGTGTGGGAACTCACTGCGGGCACACAGCCCAAAACGCAGCACTTGGGTTCAGGAGCTTGGGAAGTTGGAGTGTTGCCATCTCCTGGCAGCCATCCACGGAGAGAAGTCCCTCATCTGGCTGTAGTTTATGGTCTTGCTTATTTTGAGCTGAAAGATGATGGTTTTCTGCCTGAATCCTGTTTCAAGTTGGAGATGTTAATAAAAGAATTGTCGCTGTCCTTTAGCATGTGGATGTAGTCAAACAGTTGGAGTAATACCAGTCAGATTTTTTGGAGAGGTTCTTACTCTTGGGATGTGGGTCCATGTTTGAGATGGGGGTGGCTCCTCTCTTCTGCACAGTGTCCAAGTTTGTTTGGGGAGTCCTGAGAACCCCCTGTGAGCTCAGGGCTTGAGGGATGCCCTACAGCTCTCCTGCCTTTCAAAGTCTGGCTCCATATTTTCAGGGAATGGGCTGATCTGAAAACTGCTTTTTCAATTCTGCAAGTGAATAAAGGCAAGCAGTATATTTGGACTCACTGGGGTATAGAGCAAAGATCTGTATTATTAAGGATCTTGTAGGTCTGACAGTCTTTCCCCCTAAAAGGGATGAGAGGTGTCTGTCCTCAAAGGGTGATCCAGTACAGCCTGTGCAAGTCTCAGAAAGTCCTATTGTGACTGACCTCTGTCAAGGAAAATGTTTATAGTAAGCCATCAGAATATTTTGCTTGAAACAAATACCACCAATGGGCAGGATTTTTTTTTTCCTTTTTATTAAAAAATAATAGTTGGGAAATAAAAGGTTGCAACATAAGTTTTCAGCTAAAGTTATGTGACTGCTTCCTTACAAAACATAACCCACAAGGGAGCAGAAGAGTGATACAGCTCTTCCATCTTGCTTGTCCAGCTGAAATATGCTTCAGACTTAGCAACTCATTTCTGTGCTCATGCACAGAAATGTAAAAAACTTATGTTTTTATCTAGTAACATAAAATTTTGAGTTGGAACTAGATTATAAAAATTCAGTTGCTCTTAAACCTTGTGACTACCAGCACTTTACCTTTTTTAAATTAAGCACTATTTCAAAATAATGCTTTAATGTGCCTTTGAAATGTTTTTGAGCCAGATATGTAGGTAAACAAACATGGAAATATTTGTGTTCCTCTGTCAGATCTCTCTGTGCGAGTTGTAGCTGACTTTTAGTGATGGAGCAATGATGCATTTTTAGATAGATTTGTGTCACACTAGTTTCAAGATACTGGATAACCAAAAGCAAAATTGCAGAATTAGCAGTGGAATTGTACCTTTTATCGGTGAAGTCATACATGGTGGTAAGAATATATATTTGAGGTCATATGTGGAGGTTTTGTATTTTAAAATCTAGAGATGTAAAGTACACTCGAATTAAGAGTTTGAGGTTTAAATGTGTGTTGGATTAAGGAGTCATGGAAGGGGCTGGGTTCTGGCTGGTGCTTTGTTACCAATGGCAGTTTTCCAAAGTGTAACCAAGTATTTTTCTCTCTCTTTCTTTTTTTTTTTAAATTTTTTCTTGTTGCAGCTGGTCTCCAATGTTCTCATCTTCTCCTGTACAAACATTGTAGGCGTGTGTACCCACTACCCGGCAGAGGTGTCCCAAAGACAGGCTTTCCAGGAGACCAGGGAATGCATACAAGCCAGGCTGCATTCTCAAAGGGAAAACCAGCAGCAGGTAAGAGCTACAGTTGGAAATAAAAAATGAAAATGCTGAAACAGAATTAGCATGCAAATTGTTCCTGTAGGATGGGATTTGCAGGCTTCTTGCTTCATGAGTAATCCAAGCAAGAATAGGTTCATGATAGAGGACAGGATTTTTAAAGGTTTGCAAGAAAGCTCAGGGGTGTAGTTCTTCTCTGATACCCTGACGGACTTTTCCAGAGACAGCAACATATCCTGTGGTATGTGCTCTGTGGATTGAAATTACACAGTACACAGAGAGTCTGCATAGTTTTTTTTGCACCCGTCATTGAAGCCAGGTGTTGAATGCAGATGCAGCACGCAGGCTTTGGACTGACCCTCTTTGTAATGTCAAACTGTTGCGTGATTGTCAGCAAAGCCACTGCCAACAGGTAGCTGTAAGGCAGGTCTCAGAAGCAAAAGGTAAAAATCGGTCCACAGAACACAATGTTCTTTGATGGCTACAAAGAAGGTCCTCTTCCTACCATTCCCAAAGGTTCCTACCTGCTTACACACCTCTTTGTATGTTATCGGCTTCAAATGACTTGTATTCGTTCAAAAAATAAGATTCTTCACCAACTTCATTGGGTTTTTGCTATAAAAAGACCTCTTGCTGCCAGCATACAGCTTAGCTGTCAAGGGTACTGAATGTATCCACTCCCTTAATTCATTTGTGGGTTCTCTTGCAATGAATCCCTTGTGTCCTCGGAATTAGACACAAAAGACCTTTTGGGGCAGCTTAACTATTCCCTTGTTGATACACATCTCTGCCCTGCAGTGCATCTCATAGTGGTTTGTTTCAGTCCAATTTAAAATGAATCATGAAACAGGACTTCCACTCATCCCTTGGGAGATATCTCAGAGTTTGGTTTTGGGTTTGGGGAGAGGTCAGGGGAATGAATCAGCTGGAGAGTCTTTACATCTCAGTAGCAATGCAGCTTCATTTTCCTTCATGTCTTGTCCTATGTGCATCTATGGATTTGTGTTTTGGCAGTGTTTCATGATGTACCTCTGGCTGACATACCTGCTGTTCAATCCTTGTGAAATAATGTGTACATGTGCTTATTTGATAGTTTATGTATGAAAACAAGACTTACACTCTAGACTCCCTTTTTCTTTTCAATGAATGTAGTCTCAGAAAGATGAAATGAGCAGCCACTCCTCCTTCCACACCTTGAAATGGAGGAGAGGATTGAGCTAAGAATATGCCATTTTACTTATTGATTACAGCTGTGTCCTCCCTGCTGAGAGACTGCCTTAACAGCATGGCTCAAATGCTTGTGCTGGTCTGGATTTAGGTGCTTCTGTCTCAGAAGCAGTTCCTGAGAACAGCCTGACAAATGCCCTGGCTTAATGCTTTTTTCTCTCCCTCTCTCCAGAAAGTATTATACCGTACATAAGAAAGCCAGGACATCAGGAAAACGTGGGTCAAAGCCAGTCACTGCCAAGTGCTGTCCAGTCCTTCCAGCAGTAACTGCAGGTCCTGGCAGCTGGGGACTCCTAATGAGATTATTTGCTGCCACAGCCTGCACTGACACTGATCTCCAGGTTCAGTTCAGATGCATCTCTATTCATAATGCATTGAGATAATCATGAGGTGACAGCAGACACAAATAAGGGCAGCTTAGCCCACATGTGGGAGAGCCAGTCTCCAAACAGAGGTGGAGGGAAACACAACTGCACAGCCCAACACTGTTCTTTGTAATAGTTCATCTTTTTTTTGGAGATCGATGGTGCTCCTGTGAGCTGTTTTCTATTAAAGGCAGAGAGGTTTTCTTGGCCAAATAACTGTGTATTTTCCTTTATTAAGCATCTACCAGCACCCAAAATTAGACAGAAAGTAAATAAAAAATCCAGAATGTCCAATGCAGAAGAGAGACAACTTGTGATTTCATCGCTTGAGATAACCTAGGGTGGAGTCATAACAGAAATCACTGTTGCTTGCCCAGAACAAAATATGCTTGGTTGAAAAACTAGGTGTTCTCCACAATCTGTAGGGAGCAAATAGCATTTGAGTAAGAGATGGGTTATTGGACTACACAGTCTTCTTGCTTGCCTTTGTCTCTGAAAAGTTGTTCTCTCCTTTTTTTCATTGCTACATCACTTGTAGTAAAACATAATTGTTACTGAACCTGAGGAGAAATGGATATTCTTAAGATACTCAATATTTGTAGTGATCTAAGGTCACCTTGGGAGAGTACTACATAAATAGTTAAAATTCCTATTTAGTGCAGAGTCGTCATAGGGATGTGTGTGCCCATGTACACATATAACCATGTGTATGTATGTAAACAGAGTAGATCTGTTTCATCTCTGTGCCTGTCTTAGAGACTAGTGCTCCTTGGGATGCATTTATTTAATGTATAATTCAGTGGAACTATACTTGCATGTTATTTTGAAGTGAGAATTATATATGGATTTGCTCTTGCTTTTTTATCAGGTCAGAATGCTGCCTTGTTATACTTGTAAAACAGCAGTCCTATTCACCTCGCTGGTGCATAATAAGTGATTTTAGAGCAATGGCTGCAGTACTTTCTAGTTATTATACCAAAATGAAAATTGTACTCTAGTGAAGACTTTAATTTCTGTGCTTCATTTGAAAGAAAGCATAGGGATTTTGTTGTTTTGAAGGCCTTTTAATATGGCTTGTGCTTTACAAATGCTCTTATTATAGCCTTCTTCTGTTAGCTTCAGAGGTTGTTTTCAGTGATTGTGATGCTCCAAACAAACAGAATAAAGGTAATGCTCAGCTCTGTAACACGGCTCAGCTTCCTAATTAGTCACTGCATGAAGGGATGTTGTGCTACATGCATTTGTTTCACCTGATGAGCCTATCTTATTCCCTGATTATTATTTCAGAGCAATGTCAGTGCAGCTCCTGGAGATCTCAAGTGTCTTGAAAATATTGGTGATTTAATCTAGCAAGTGCCTGTGGTGTCAGGAAGAGTAGGGATGGGGGCTCTCAAATAAAAGCTCCTCGGAAATGTATGTGACAACCTCCTGGAGTGTCGTAACAGACACTCTGGCTCCTGAATGTGTCTCTGTTTTGAAAGCAAGTAAACCCTCCGTGCTCATGCACCCACAGGGAATGTTCCAAACCTGAACCTCTCATAAAGCTCCAAGTTATTTAGAGGATGTGTAAAATCACACATAAAATAGCAGCTTTCACACATTTGAGGATGCCTATTAGAATATGCAAATGACAACAGTGTATACACCGTTTACTCTGGAATGCATACAAATGTGTTGTGCTTTTCCACTCAAGGAGTGCACCAATAGCTGACAGAAGCCTAAGGACACGTGCATGATTCATGGTCTTCTTTAAAAAAAAAATAGTAGATATGTAACTGTTAGCACCTGCAGTATGCTAGTGGAGGTGAGAGTACTTTGAAAAACAAGTATCTTTTCATGACTGCTGCAGTTTTAAGCAGAGGTAGAAATCGCTCCAACACTTCTGCATTACTATCTCTTCACAGACTGGAGGCAAGAATCAATCTCTTTAAGGTGCACATTGAAGGGGGATAAAGAAATACTGGGCAGTGCCACAGACTGTAAAATGTCTCATTGCATGCTGAGCACATTTGCAGTGAATTCATCTTCCTCTGGTTCCCCCAGGGTTCTTCTCTCTCCTTAGAGGAAAAAATAAATGGTGAACTTCCAGTTAAAGTTAGGAATTAGAAACCAGAAATGTGCCTGTAGCTGTAGTATGGGCAAGTGGTTTGGTGACCTGAGTACTTGGGACAGGATTGCTGACCCCTCTGAGTCAGGGCTGAGTTTGAGCCCTGCTGCTCCCTGTGTTGTTGAGAATTAATGAGCTGTTAGATAAGGTGAGGGACCTTTGTTTGCACCACTTTCTGTCTGTGTCATCAGGAAGGAAGGCCCTTTTCTTCCCTCTGTTCCCTGCAGGGAAAGAGAAATAATGACGTGACTGGCACAAGCTTTTGGGATTCTTCAGCTATTCCAGAGCACTGCCTGCAGGTTGGACCACAGCGGAGCTGATCCCAAAGGAGATGCTCCCCACCTTCGTAAGCTGTAGCAAAAACTTTTGAACTGCAAGGGGTGTGACTGGGAACAGAATGAAGCTCTGGGCAGAATTCTCAGGTGTGATTCCTTATATACACAAATACATCCCTGGGGCACAAATTACCTGCAGATTTAAATTCTGTAATTTCTGTGTGAAATTGGCACCAAATTTAGAACAATAACAAGCACTTGCTTTTGTGTGAGATTTTAGGAAAATCACCAGGAAGTCATCGTTTTGTCACGTGACTAATTTTTGCCAACTCTATATGGAACAGCTTGCAAAATAATGTTACAAAAGTCCCATGAAAGCTATAATCAGTAAATAAAAGTGCCAACTAAGGGGCAAGAAGAGCCACAAATTGTTGATGATGGGTGGTTATTGAAAATATTGTTTAGGCGAGTGTGTGGGTTTACAGGTCTTAATTCAGTTGGGCACTAATAGCAGTTTTAAGTGTGCAGATATAGTACTTTTCATGCTAGTTTTATCAGGGCATTTCTACAATGTTTTAGCTACTAAAAGCAGGTTTGTGCCTGCTGGGGGAATGTGCTTAGACGATTAGATAAGCAAGAAAGGAATTTTAAATAGTGCCCACGGCTGTTGAGGTATCATTCCTCTGGTTTTAGGTGAAGGAAGACTTCATGGTAGTGTGCAGAGACTGTGTGGGAGGTCAGACAATATCATCTATCAGAGTCCTTCCAAGAGTGGTGCATGGACACTTTTTGAGTTGCATGGTTCCTTCACTTGGAAGAATTGGCAACCGTGAATTGTAAGCCCAGTGCATCTGGAATGAAAAACATTAATTTTTCTTCTAAAGTCATTGAATTCTTATTGTGAGGTTGGAACAGAATTGCATATGACTGGTTAGGGGATCAGCTACTGGGTTTATGAAGACCATTTTGCATGGTTGTACTCATCTCTCACCAAACTGATGAGTCATTTCTCCCCAGTAAGGAACAAAGTGTGTTTGTTAACTGGGCAGCAGGTGTTTTAATTGGTTCATCTGTCTGACTCCACAGGAGCGTCTCCTGCTCTCTGTACTTCCTCGACATGTTGCCATGGAGATGAAAGCTGACATTAATGCCAAACAGGAAGACATGATGTTTCATAAGATCTACATCCAGAAGCATGACAACGTCAGGTAAGAACAGCAGCCTGTCTTCCAGCCATGAGGGAGCAGGGATCCTCCCAGTGCTTGGCCCTTAACACCCAGGGATGAAGATGTCAGTGACACATAATCCAAAATAGGTGTAAAGACTCTGAAGTGTCACTAGTTGACTTTTGAAAGTTTGTTTATAGGTTGGTACAAGGATTGCCACATTCCTGCAGTATCTTCCTTTGAGAAGGAACTTTAACTGATCTCTTTTCTTAAATTTTCCTTTGGTTTTTTTTTTTCTTTTTCCATTCCTGGAGTGGGTGTTGATGGTTTTGAGAAGGTGTTATACTGAGGTTCAGTTATTTTTTGACTATTCCAAGCACCCCTCTGATAAGGCATGATAGGAATGCTAGTTAAAGATTGGGAACACTTTCCATAGGGTGAATTGCAGAGCCCAGCTAAGGTTAAGGTCTTCTGGAGTGCTTTCTGCCAGTTTGGAATTACAATCAGGGGATCCATTAGTGACAGCTTTTGACACCTGCTCAGTCAGCCAGGGATGTGTTGCTTCCTGGTCAAACTGGATGAGGAGAACAGTTTGATATCCAATCTCTGGCAAGTCATGCAAAATCAAACCCAGTCTGTGTTTCTGGGGTAGTCCAGCCCCATGAGCTTCTGAACATCACCTGGTTCCCACGGTCCAGTTTCCAGGGGAAGAGGCAATAAAGTAGTATTTTGGTGGCTTGATGGCTTTATAGGCTGCAGTTACAAAGTTTAACTTAATGCATTTCACGTCTGCTGTTGTACCTGATCTCTTTGGAGATCACTTATGTCTCAGCTAGGCCAGGTCCTGGAACAGGGTAACAGCTCTGTCAGTCTATGAATATACTGAGACCCAGGGTCTGGGGACAGAGAGCTTCCCTTTTCCATCTCCCTTTCCAACAAGAGTTTTTCCTGTAAACTCCCTGTGTAGCCTTTCTCGTGTAGCTTTAGTATGTTGGTGAATGGTATTTTCTGATCCTTGACGCTCAACAAATAAAAGTGAGTTTCTTACATCTCTAATACTTACCCTCCAGTAGTTGATGTGGAAAAATCCACATGAAATTCTGACTCACTTGAAGACATTACCTTAGGACGGAGGATAGCAGGGAGAGGAAATGTACAAGCAAAAGGTTAGGAGGTTGCTCAGTGTTGAATGTAGAGTCTGATGTAAAAGTCACTGAAATCAGGGCAAGTCTGTTTGCTGGCTTGTATGGTATTCAGCCCTTTGGGTTTTTTGGTTGTGACTCAGTAAAAAGATAAAGATCACTAGAAATACTGAGGACAAAAACAGTATCAGAAATCAAAGACAATAATGATTCAGAGATGAAAATTAAAGAATATATGTATGGTGATGAAGGGGAGGGGAAGAGGCCATCTCCAGTGCCCTCAGCAGACTACATGCTACAGTAAATTAAGTTATTTGTCTTCACATTCATTTTTTCCTTAATGACACTGAGCTTGTTTAAGTAGGTGTGTAAATTTCTTGTGATAGATGCTGATTGTGAATTACTTTTTTCCTGTACTCAAAGGGCAGCTTGACATTCAAACTGAGTGCAATTCATTAGATCTGGCATGAGACTAGTCATGACATGAGACTGTGGTATTTTAGTCTTTCACATCAATTTCCATACGTTATTATTTGCAGGTTTGAAAGTTGTTCAGTAGTCAAATCTTAGTAAAGCTGATTATCTCTTTAGGATGATACTGATTTGAAATTTTAATTATATGACTACATATACAAAATCTAAATAAACAATAATGGACGAAGTTTGCAAATGAAAAGTTTTAAAGGGAGAAGGGGAAATCTGATGGAACAATCGTGATTGGAAAAAATAGCCCAAAGATAATGGCTGGTATGGAGACATGGAGACCTCAGAAGATGCATCAAAAAATGGCACAGGGCCAAGAGTATAGAAAGAGAAAAGAGTTTGCTATGATTTTCAGCTATGGCTGTGAAGTAACATGAAAGGTGGAACACGTACACATAAATAGGTATATGCATCAATCAGTTCCTGATAGGTAGCTTACAGGACATTTGTGAACCTTTCATTTTCTCATCTTGCATATTTATTGAATAATATAAACATTTATGTAATAGTTTCACTTCTGCAGTCTAAAAGTAATTTTAACTTTGTTCCTCATGGTAATGAGTGTCTGGGAATCAGGCCCTTGCAGGTGCTATCTCCAGTGCAAAGGGACTCTGAGGTCTCAAAGATCTTGCAAGAGGAAACAACTTAAATGATATCTTCCTCAAAGTGTGGGCTTTGTTGTCTGTGCCTGTGAGGTCCTAAATCAAAGCCCACTGAAATCATGGAAAGGGCTGGAAAAGTGAGATAAGAAATAGGAATAAAATAGTATATGTGCTGAGAGCAAATAGAAAATAACTCAGGAACATCTCATCTTCATGTGCTTTAGGGAAATGAATAACTAAGTACGAATATTGAAGAAAGGAAACATGATTTGGAACAAATGACTCATTTCACACTAGGAGTTCAGCACGGAGCCCGTGCTCTTGCCTGGGTGCACTGAAACCACCTCTAGTGGGAATGACTGTGGATGATTTTGAAGCATTTACATGCACACAGAAACACACTGGAGGGGAGAGGTGGCATCTCAATGATGTTGATTAATGAACTGGCTGAATAAAAGCAAGCACGCTCTTTTCTTTGCACGGGGAAATGCTCAAGGGGAGGCTTTTGAGATGAGAACGCTCCAAGCAATTTTGTTTTGTGTTCGTCACTATTCAAAAATGTCATAAGACCTAAGTTTTTATGAGCTAGAGGTTATTGTGTCAAGGCAATTGAGAAGTATGTGAAGTCGGTGCAAGGGTGCTGTGCCCAGCCATTGAATCTGACTTCCTGTTGGTGATGTATCAGCAGGAGCATTTCCTCTGCAGTTCATAGGAGTGGGAAGGTCTGTGTGTTTGCACAGAGGTGTGGATTTTCCTTCTCCACCAGCTGTATTCAACAATTCTTTTTTCCCCACTCTCCCAGATTGCATATAAAGGTAGATTTTAAATGAAAGTGTAGTGGATGGGAGTTTCTGTTAGCTATTGATTTAAAAGTTTGATTGTCATCTTAATGCCTGGAACATGACATCTTAATTTTTACTGGATATTAAGAGTGAGGTTGCTCTCCAAACTCGCAGTCAACATGGAAATAATGAGGCTCATTGACACTGGAGGTTTCCATCCAGCTGGGTTTAATTTGGGTCCTTCAAACTCAGGAGGCACAGGAGCACAGCCTTGTGCACTTAGCCTGGTTTGGCATTTTGTGTGGGAGAAGTGGTTCACTAAATTGTCTTCCAGACAAGATTAAATATTTTAATTTTCAGGGATGATTGGGTCTGGGCTTTTGGGACCACCTCTAATTTTAATTAAAAACCAAACCCAAACCACTCTACCAGCAGAAGACATTATTCTAAAATTATGTGATGTTAATGTGTGTAGGCTTTTTTCTTTCAGTTTTAAAATGAAGTGTTCTTAACTTTCCAGTTCTGCTGTGATATGCTTGGTTTTAGATATTAGGTTACATGCTTCTTTTTTTTTTTTTTTAGGAAAAGGGGTTACATGTCTATTTTTTTCTTTTTTCTTTTTCTTTTTTTTTTGTTTAAGAAAAAAGAAGTCAATTTAAACCTCTGTAGAAAAGATCTTAGATCTCTCTCGAGTACCAGTAGTAGTAAGTCTGTAAAACACAGCCATGATCCTTTGATAAGGGGCAGTTCTGCTATGATATTGCTCACTGTGTTACACTTCCCCTAGAGGGTGGGCTCTCTGTAAGGGGAAAGATGATTCTTTTAATGCTAAATACTGTGGTCTTTTTGACCTGAATGGGTAAAAGACAGTCTTTTTTGAGCAAATCTTTTTATCAGGACTTCCTGTAAATGAGTTCATAATCTCCTGATTATTGTTATGGAAAGTAAAGTTCAGAGACTAATTTATCCACAATGAAAATACAATTTCCTGCAATTTTTGGCAGCAAAATTTGTTTCGGGATTATGTTCTTCTGAAGAATTTAGTGTGGTGACAAAGCAGAGATGAAAATGTTTGGGGTTAACGCACTCTTTTTTGCAGAACCCTTTAACAGAGAATGAAGCAGTTTCCTGTCTTGATTTATTGAATGAGAATTAACTTTGACAAATCCAGAACCTCAGAGCATGATTTGACCTTTCCCACATATGTGTGTGTGTTAAATATAAAGTCTATTGTCAAAAGCAATCAGGAAAGGAGTTCCCAAGACTATGCAAGCAATTTTGGGTAAACAACAAGGTGAATTATGTAACTAAATTTGTTCGTGTTATCATGAATGAGATTATGTCTGATAGACAAACCCTAAATTATGCATGGATAATATTGTTTATCTATCATGCTTCCCGGGCAGAATTTTAAATGTTTTACGTTACTCTTGCTATTTATAGCGTCTCCCTGCAGTGATAATGGCTTTAATGTTATCTAGGTTTGGCCAAATATAGTAATCTCTGTGCTATAAAAGGAGGCTTGAAGTCCTCTGTGAAGGGATAAAGGTTGGCTTTGTCACTGAAATTCCTTTGATGAACTGTTTAAAGAAGCTTATTTGAGGGCTGGCATCCAAGTGCAGTAAAAGTGACAGTTTCCTCTCTTCTCCCCTTCGCATAATTCATATGAATCATGTACTCAACAACATTAACCTGTTCTCAGAGTTTTTTAAACTTCTTGACAACTTGAACTAAACCATTTACAGAAATGAAACAAGACCATTTGCTTTCAGCTTTTTAAATGAAAAGCATTTGTAACTTTTCTTCTGATTTCATGACATTCTAACACCAAAAAATTCTCCCCTTTAAAATGGCCAAATAGTTGCACTTTGACTGAATGTCAGGGTATTCAGACCAGCTGTGTCAGTTTAACCTCTTCACCTTACAGGTGTTGAGATGCTTCATTAGTTGCTTATGAAGTTTGTTAAGTTCTCAAGTTGCAAGATTCTATGCAATTGTGAGCTATTGTATTTGAGGAAAATTTCAACCAAGCAAACATCTTTTTCCTCCCTTCTCCCACTGTCCTCGCACACAGGACATCCAGTCTTAATGTTTCTTGGTGGTGAAGAACTTACCCCCCTTAATAAATAAAACTGCAGCAAGACAGGTATACATTTCTGACAGTTCTTCAATGGATATTTTCAAAGATACCACAATCCCTCATCTCAACCAAAGTTTGTGTAACTTTAATTTCTAGGGAAGGCCTCATTGCCAGGAAAGTGCAAGAGCAGTAACTTTTTAAATATTTACTATATAATCCATCTTCTTACTTGTCTTCTTTCCTTTTTGTGTGGAGGCAGAATGAAAATTGATGGTTTATGCTTAAAGATGAGGAAGAGCAGCATTAAGCAGGAGAAAGCCCAATACATGGTTTTATTCATGTCTTGCTTCCTGGTGCTGCTTTCCCTGCCAGTCCATGAGCTTCGACTTCCTCCCAGGTTGTTCACGGGTTGGATGGTTGTTTCTCAGAATCAAGTCTTGGCAAGACCTCTCCCACCTTTTCTTTATTCGAGGCATATGCCCACAAGATGTAGAAAGTTATTTTTACAGGTAGGTGGGGGGTAACTGTGGGTTTCATGTGGGTTCAGAGCATTTAATTGCTGTAACTTCTGGTTGAGGCTGTGCGATGAGACAAGTGAGTAGGAGGGAAATGAGCCTGCCCACGTTTTTTCCCAAATGACAATGAATTTTACCTAAGCAGGAACTCTCTATTTCTCTGTCAAGAGTCAGCTCCTGGGAGTTTCACCTGTGCTTGCCAGGGGTGAATCTTTGCTTTTTAATGTTGTAGAATTTTTTTTTTCTTTTAAGTTAGCAATAAGTTTTAGGAAGTGCAGAAGTAGGTTTCACCCGTGGATGAAGGTTAATTACTCTGCTCTTACCACCACTAATCACTTGGCTCTTCCTACTCAATTTGTTGTTTTCGAGAGGAAAAATCACTGTCTTTTGGAGATCATCATTCATGCTAAAATTCAGGTGTAAAGCAATTCACTTATTTTGCAGCCATTGTTACACCTGGACTTGACATCAAAGCTGTGCAGTTAGGCTGAGTGTTAATATGACAGGGGGGGTTTCAACCCAGGATCACTCCCTCTCGATAATAGGTGTGTGTCGATGGTTCAGTCATGAAAACTTTTAAGCCAAAGAATGCAGCAAGTACATATATTTTAGCAAATTTACCTCCTTGTGCATGTGCACAGCAACCTTTAAGAAGAACAAATACATACTTAGGTATTCATCTGATCCGTGATCTTCCTCTTTGAACTGGGAATATATTGTGATCTTGGTCCCTGCTGGGAGCTCCTGGTGTCCTCAGGGGCGTGAGTGAGCCTTGTACCCTCTGAAGAACAAAACAGATAAATAACTGGCTGCAAGGCACCCCGCTGGATGCACCACTTAAACACGTGTGTTGTAATAAAGATAACATCCCAAAAGTGCAGTGTGCCAGGTGACTGCAGCTCTGCAGCCACCAGCAAGCCATCAGCATTAGGAAGGGCCTGTGACGTATAATTCACACCCTGCTATTCTGAGTTTACACGAGGGCCTGTGAAGTTCACAGGGTGATGGATTGAAGAGTGTTAGGTGTTTTAATGATGAAATACTGTGAATAGTAATTTGGAGAGAATAATGAAGGTGCCTGCAGAAGTTTACAGAGCAAATTTTAACTCATCAAGGTTATTTGGATTCTCTTTTCTATAGCACTAAAAATAAATTAAATTTTAAAAAATGTAAGTCTGACTGCTCATTGGCCTGATAAAAACATATGTATCAAATTTATAGTAAAAAAAAGCATCAAATTATGTTTATTCAAGTCCCCCAGTCCTCTGTACTCTGAAGTAACCTTGACAAGAAACATTGAGTATTCTCTGAAGAAAATTTTGCTTTTGTGAAGACTTGCTTTTACAGTTACTTTTCTCCTGTAAAGACTTTGTTGAATTTCAGCTGATGAACTGCTTTGTCATGTAGTTAACATGCAAAGTGGTTTTAAGAACTTTGAGTTTATATAACATTTGAAGAGGTTCTCATTAAAATCATCCTACCTTTTTGCTTCCTCCTTAGGCAATAAAGACTGAAAAGCAAAAATGACTTAAACTTTTTATTCTGTGATGCACTGAACTTTGCAAAACTATTTGAAGACCTCTTACAGAAGCTATAAAATAGAGGCACAGTTTTGGATGGGGATGGATTAACTTCTCTTGTCTTATACTATATTTATATCCCTCAACAATTGCTGCTAATTTGTGCATCTGTTCCTACTGGTGTATATATAATTTTGACACTGGATAAATAATGAAGAAGAGACAAAAGCTGAAACCAATTACTGGAGAAGAGCTCTCAAGTGGTCTGGCATCCTGTGACTCAAGTTAGTACATTGCTAACTTGAGTCTATGTCCTCCAGTAAATGAAAGTCGTAGTGTATTTTTTAAATTTTCTTATTTTTTATTAACTTTGCTTTATACTAAGTGGTAAAAAAGTTAGGGAGAGGCTGGTAGTGACTGTGCAGTCTGCATAATTCCATAAATGGTGTTTTTATAGGAAACCAAGCTAAGAACGGGTCACTTCAGAAACAGAGCTAACAGAATTGAGGACCACCAGAGGACTGTACAAAAGAGCAAAAGAGGCAAAAGACCAAAGAGATTAAATTAATTTCATCATAGACATCCCAGTGGCATGGCTTTGCCCTTGTGGAATGAAAAAAGTGCTCTTTTAGAAAACGGAGATTTTTCTGTGTCCATTTGTGTTTCTGTTACAAAGCCCAAGAAAGATACACACAATTTTAAATGGTGGGAATAATTAATCTCACAAATAAGGATTCCCCCTGACTAGAAGATTGTGGGGACTTGAAAGTTTGCAGATAGTTCTCAGAGGTTGGAAAGAAATGTATGTGTGGTACGATTTAAAAAACAAAGAAAACACAGGAATATAGGTATTATCTTCCCTGATACCATGGCCAGCAGGGATCTTTGTGGTTCTTGTATGTGTGTTTGGCAAATATCTGAGGCTCTCAAAGGCACTGCGGAATTCTAAGGATGTTCTTGACCAGTAACCATGTCCCTATTTTGTATCAATCTCCTAAATGGATCCCTTCAATATATAGGAGGATCATCAATATTCAAAATCAAGTTACCTCCAGTTCTACAGAACTGACCCCCAAGACCAAAAACCTGGTGCGGTGACAACTCGTAAAACTTGGATCTGTGTGACTTCCAGCAAAATATTCCCTCCTAGTCCCCTGTTGCAGAGATCTCCCCAGTAAGTGGCATGCAGAAGGCTGGATGGCCAGGGCTTTGTTTGGCTGTAAGATCAGCTGTAAATGCCTGTTTGTCCCCATCAGTAGCTGTGCAGAGCTTCTGGAAGCACAACTTGCCCTCTCACATGAAGAAGAAGGTTGAAAGTATGAGGCAGTGGGGAATTTTTCCATCAGAGGCACAACAGTGACAGTTTAATCCACCATGTTGGCTCATTGTTTTGGGTTTTTTGATATTGTTGGTTTGGGTAGATTTTTTACCTTTTAGCAGGATTCTTTGCAGAGTCCGATCATGCACTGGCTCCATTCCTGCTCACTGTGGGGAATGTTGCTAATAGAAGGTTACTAGGACAACCCTCCTTCTCACAACTATTAAATTTCTGTTCTCTCCAAGGCCTGGCAGACCCCTACATCAGTGCTGAATGAGGCAGCCATTTGGAGAGGTGCTTTGTAACAATCTGGGCTGTGAAGGAACAGAGATAACCTATGTCACAGAGCTGATGGGATATTAGTGGGAAGGAGAGGTAGGGCAAAAGTATGGGAAAGGCAAAGAAACCTTGGAAAGAAAGAAGTAAATTTACCAATTGTTAGTAATGACTGGAGGAAAGGAGAAGGGAGAATGGAAACCAGATGCAAACAGTTGTAGATAGTGGACAGTTATGTGCCATAGCAGTTCTGGTGGAGAGCCTTCAATCCCGGGGGCATGCACACCAGTGCGCTGCTGCTTTGTGCCTTGGCTGTTTCCAAAGAATGAGCTAATAAGAATCAATTTGTAGAATAAAACAAACAAAACTTTGGCTTCTGCTCAGGGGAACTTCAGCAATTGCAGTTACAGATCAGGATTCAACAAAAGCCAAGAGCTGATCCATAAAACTATAATTATTCTATTTCATTTGGAACCTTTTGTTCTGGATTGTGTTCAAAACTACTGTAAGCCCCTTTGTGAGATTCATTTCCTTTCCAGGCAAGAGAAAAAGAGGCCTTTTGATTTGATAGTTCTACTTTGTTTCAATAAAAAGGAGAAAAATCTCATGTCACCCTTTCCTTTCTTCCCTAAGATTCTTCCCTTCTGTGGAATAGCGGCCAGCAGGTCACAGTTTAGAATGACAAGTCTCATGTAGAGACAAAGTTGTGCTACAGAGTGTAAATTGTATTTTGTATTCTATTTTTAAGATCCAGTACTCTTTGTAATTTTCAGCTGCAAACGGAATAAAATTTTGTTACTGCAATTGGAAGTGATTACAAATTTCTTCCAAAGCCCAGAAACATTGAAATTGCAGGTATGGCTTACCTGCTGAGCTGCTTTTCCATGGAAATATGTAATGGTAGAAGGAGTAAATTGAAAATGGTATCTTGTCTGAAAACTTGACACCTGAAATTGACAGTGAATTCTTTATTTTGACTTGGTAGTGAAGCTGATTAGAGTTCAGAAATGCCTGGCTCCCATTACAGAAATGTCCTGATGACTACGTCTTGAAGGCTCTGCCCTGCCTGGGCTGCTGAGCACTTGTGCCAAAGGAAAAGCAGGGAGTGTGCACAAACACACACAGTCCTTGTGCTGGGAACTTCTCATGAGCGCTGCCGCTGTCAGTGGAGGGTGAGTGGGGCAGTTCGGCTGGGCTGCCACACCAGAGGGGCTTCTTTCTGCTCCTCACTGTAATGGAAACCCAGAGAAACTAATTCAGTTGACATTCCATGTGGCAGAAAGTACAACACAGAGGTAGTGAAGATCTGAAGAGGCACTTGTGACAAGGCACACCATGCTCATCATGGAGCACAGAGGCTTGACCGACATGCTGGTGTAGGTTATCCAGATTTGGTTTTCCCATGTACCAGAGGGCGTTTGAGGCCACATCTCCTAGGAGAGGCCTTAAATGAAAAAGGCATCCTCATTCTCTTTTGTTAACTCTTTCTCATTTTTTTATATAAAAGAATCAAACCCTAGAGCAGCGTCTTGAATCCCACTGTCCCATGTCACAGCGCGCACCATAATCAGCAGGGCAGAGCAGAGCACTTGCTGTCTCTGCCTCTAATTATTCTGAGTATTTTATATGTAATGAGCAGCTGCAGCACGAGGTCCTGAGGGCACCCCTGTTCCCAATCCAAAATAGCCAATTGTCCAGTTCAGGGTGGATTCAGGCAGAGGAAAAATTAGATCCATATTTTCTTACATCTTGTGTGAAGGGTCTTGGGAGACAGTTTCCTTGCTTGCAATCTCACTCCATTTACTTATAAATAGCAAGCATTTGCAAAATACTAAGGAATCAAGGATACAAATTTCTGTGTACATTTCTCTACCCTAAAGATGTGCCAGTCTGTTATGACAGGCCAGTGGTATTTTAGCTGGCAGGAATTTTGCCTCCCAAGTAATATTTGGCTACAGTCATGTAGATGGCAGCATGGATGTGGTAGGGATGATCTTAAATGCTGGACACGTACCATTTCTTGTTGTAGCTGCTGACTTAGTCTGAGCCCTGTCTGTATTTCTTAATTCAAACAAATAACCACCAAAAAAGAAATTAAAGAACAGTTAAGTATTCCTGTAAGATGCTATCACAAGGCTCAAATTGAAGTGAAAAATTACCTGCTGGGGTTTCTAGCCCTGGTGGTCCTTGAGGAACTACAGCATGTCTGAAGTAGCCAGAAGGTGCAGAGGCCAAGGGGATCCTGGGAATTATTTGCTTTTGCCTTTGAATGCTGTTAACTTCTTTTCTGGTTCTGTTTACAAGGATTCTGGTGACTGGCTCTTGTCAGCCGGTTTTTTTTTCAGTTGCGTAAGGATTGAGAAAACAGTATCTCTCTGACTCTTCCACACTGAATGGCTTTTAAGTTAAGCCGTGGCTGCAGTTATTGTGCTCTAGCTGTGACACTATAAATAAAGTTATTAACAGCAATATGTAAATGGGTTTCTATTTTTGTTCCCTGTATTGTTTGCAAAATCTAGGGCAGTTATTCAGTAAGAATCATCTGCTATTTAGCACTGAGCCTACCAGCATTTGATGTTGTGTGGGCTGCTGCGCTTTTTTCTCCCCCGTTTCTTTCTTTCTTTGCAGCGGTTTTTAGAATCTAGCACTTTTGCAAGTTTGTTTATTGTGGTACGTAAGAAATAGAGTAGCTGTGCTAAGCATTTTCAGGCTTCTGGAGAGTGGCTTGGTACGTAAGAATAGAGAATCACCTCCTGATACCTGAACTATAGGAGCATTAAAAACAGCCATACAACCACCAAATACCACAGCTGCCATTTGCCTTAGTGCACATCTTGCAAATTCCAGATTGTTCAAAGATCTTTACGGTTTGTGTTTTGTTTGCGTGCTCCGTTTCCTTCCCCTGCCCTCTCGGTTGCTCCAGATCTGCCTGACAGCCCCAGGCCCTGCTCACGCTGGAAACTTGCACCGCGTTCATTTGTGCAGTTACAGCACAGAGCCCCGGGGAGAACACGGATGTGTTGTTTTAGAAACACTGCACTACAGTCATGGCTACTCCTGTCTGGAAGTGCAAATTATTCTAATCCAAGGCATCTGTTAGAAAGCTGAATGTATCTGTGCCAGGGACAGATCACTTAACATGGATACTCACATAACATGGATACTCTAAAAGATATTTCACTTGAAGGAATTTGGTCAAACTTCTTCCTTCTCTGCAAGTGAATTCAGCAGGGCTTCCCCAAATCCCCTACAGGGAAAGTCCCAACCTGTTCATCCTGTGACTCATTAGCCACAATTTTATTGCCAGCTGTGTTGGCCTTTAGATGGGCATGTGTCCTCCCTGGCACTTAAATTCCATTTCATGCAGCTCTGTGAAAACCAAAATTGCTGCTACTGCGGTGGCATAGAAAGTAAGCAGAAATTAGTTAGACTGGTTTTGCATAGATGTAGAAAGATCTGACACAGTAACTTCCCTCTTATATTTATGCTATGAGACACATCGCCATATTCTATACTTTAAGTGGTCTCCAAAGTGGCTTTCTATGCTATAAAAAAGATCTGGTCAGACTCTATTGATTTTATTGATATTAGTTCACTGGTAAACTAATAGCTGATTGCAGGAACTGCATTTGGAGATAATATTTTGTGAATATTGAGGGTAGCGAGCAAATAGCTTAGAGAAATGTCTTAATGCATTAACACAGAAATTAAATTTTCCAATGGAAAATGCAAGAGAAAAGCCATTTCTTTACACAGATCTATTATTCTGGTTGTGGCAATTGCAATAATTATCTTTAAATTGAGTTAAAATTAAATGCCTGCTTCATTATAAGAAGAAACCAGTGATTGCAAAAATCAGGGGAGATTCAGGGGAAAGTTAAAGAGACTTATATATGCAGTGAGCAGACCTGCCATTGCCATGGTCCCTGCTCCAGCATCTCAGGAGAAGGGCTCGTGTGAATTGCTTCCTGGACTTACGAGGGCAGGATTCACATTCCTGCTTTGCCATGGTTTTCCCACGTCACCATGTATTTTCTCTATATACCATATGGCTGTCCCTGCAAAATAGTATGGTGTTGCTTTTCTAGCACCATGACATTTTAACAATTGCTTAATGTCGCAGCTTACTATCTATGAAATCATGGACATATCCAAAGTATTTGGAATATGACATAATTAGGGGCTGAAGAAGTGCATGGAGTTTCAAATTCCGTGTTTGAGGATCATCTTTGCGTAGAAATCCTTGCATAGTAAGCTTACCTGAACTGCCTTCTGGGGAGGAGTGATTTTACTGCTGATAGCACTTGTACAGAATTTCATTATATTTACAATGTTTCTCTGTGGAAATTTGAGTTTGCTGTGTCACCAAAGGGAACCAAAGATAGATGTCAGCTCAAGTGTCAGTGCTCAGTTGAGATGTGATGGTAGGTCACATCTTAAAAAGGAAAAAAAAAAGCCCTTAATATTAAATTAAAGTGCTTGGAAAGTTGGGAGAACTTTACTTGTAAGTTGAGGGTACCTATTCATTACTGATTCTTATCAGGTAAGGAAAATTAATGTAGTGTACAACAACCAGATAATGAGTTCAATTTCTTGCAGGATTTTTTCCTTTCATTTGATTCTGACATTGCAACCAATCTCCCTTGTCATTGAAAACATGATGTGGTTTATTATTACATTTATTATCATGTTTGTTTATTAATTAAATAACATTGATTGCTCAGTTAATGAGCTGGACCATTTTCTTTGGACAGCCATTTTAACTTCCAAAATAACTGACCAAGAATTATGTGTTCATTTTTAAGTTCTTCTCCACTGGTGTTTCTTGGTGTTTCTCAGAAAAGTGGCCATTATAAAGCATGCATGGTTACATTTATCTAAGTGCTTTAGGTCTATTTCTCTCTACAGTTTCATCTGTGTAATTTTAAAAACACAACTGCTCAATTACATTTAAAAATATAGAAATATACAGGCAGAGAGTCCACTCATGTTGACTGTTCCAAAAAGGGCAGGAAGACTCATGTTCCTATTCCTCAGCACTCAGTTTTCCCACCAAATGCCCACTTTCTATTATTGATCTAATTAGCTACCAAAAGCAGTTGTGTACACAGAGCATCACATCACTTACTCATTCTCAGCTGATCCATGAAAGCATCCACATATTTTCCTACCTACTCACCTTGGGAAAGGCACAATTGCTCCATAATGTTTTAAATTATGGCATTTATATACTAATGTAATGTTTTCATTATGTAGTTACTTTCCAGAGGAAAAACCCTGACTTACTGAAATGACAAAGTAAATAAATCCCAAAACGATAGGACACCAGGAGAGCTAGTGGAAAGAGCAAAGAAGTAAGGTTAGGTTAAAATGAGGCTGCATGCAGAATTACTGCAGCTTTTTGGTTAGGGAGGACAAAAGCATCATTGTTTGCCTGAATATACATGATAGCAGAGAAGAACAGACTGAAGGCAGTTTTCACAGCAAATACAAAGTCCTGAGCAACATATAACAGAAAACATCACAAACCTGATGAGATGCAATTTCATCTCGCTTCCATGTTCTTCGCTCAGGATATGCATGTGAAACTGTTAACTTTGACAAAATCTATTACTCCCTTGCCTTCTCTGACAGCGGATTGATTACTGGCACTCAGCCTCTATGCAACAGGTTTTCTTTTGCTTTAATGCTTAAGTTTTTAGTTGTTTCTCTTTCTTACCGTGCTGCTTCTATAGCTGCAGTCAATTTTGCAAGGTATTGTCCCAAAGAGAAGGCAGGAAGGAAGAGTGCCTTCCTGCCCTGAATACAACTATGGCTGTGTTCTCTTAGCTCTGTCTTGCTACTTGCTGGTTTATGGCAGGATTTGACATCAGAGATTGCTCTAATCCCAGAAAACAGACTGCAAGAATGCTCACGGGGAAAAGCATGCCTGAAGTTTGAAAACCAGAAAATACGGCTTTTGCTTTCTGTTTTACATGGAGTTCTGGATTTCAGGCTATCTTGTGGAACAAATGGATCTGAGATTTATTTTGGTGTGGAGTGGATTCAGCTCCAGTTTGGACAGACCTGCCAGCTCTTTTGTACTGGTCAGGCAGACCTGGGTTTGGACTTGCTCAGAGCCACAGCAAAGACACATGGTCAGGGTCAGCAGTATACATGGTTCCTTCCTGCAAAAGGTCATGCCTATCCTTCAACTTTGCCTTCTTAAACTTCCTTGGAGATAGAATGGATTTGGCATCTTTTGCATTTACTTTTTTTTTTTCCCCCTGACTAGAACAATTGGAAAAAAATTTCACATTCCCATCAGTCCTTTCTTAAATACAACAAAAAGGTCCAAATTTCCTTCTTAATTAAACAAAATCTTTTTTAGGATGGTTGGATTTCTTTTTCAGGTCAGACAGCAGCATCTAATTTGGCTGGCGATGATGGAGGAATAGAACTCCTTTCACTCATCTCAAAGATATCTATAATGTGTCACACCTATAGTTTGAGTGCTGGTAGGCACTGCATATCTATTTTTATTTGATTTTGCCTTCCTCAAGTAGTTTTTCTTCCCAAAAGGCTATTTATTACCCCTGTTTCCAGTGTAGAATCAATCTGGTTAAATATAGTCTGCTGAAATAGGAAAATGTTGTAACTCAAAATGTTTAGAAGGAGAGGATAGCAAGTTCTTCATGTTTAAAATTTTAAAAAAAGAGTACTTATGCTGCTTAGCTATAGCTAACTTCCAGTAACTGTGATTGCTGCTTATGCTTGTAAACTACAAACCTAGGAGGGTCATGGAAAAAACTTACCCTGCATGCCTGGTGCATTCTTCCCCTTTTGGTTGGTGATTTCCAGATCTAAATTTCTTCTAATTTCCTGTGTTGACAGTGAGGGACAGACCACAGGCACTGAGGTGAGGAGCACTGACCATGATGGAAAGTATAATGCCATTTTTCTCAGCAGCTCTGGAGCACCAGCAGGGTCAGACCCTCTCCATGGGGCATTCCCAGCATTACTACCACAGACAGAGCCGCAGCCACAAATGTGGAGTGTTTGTGCTGGAGATGTGCATCTCCCAGCTGAGCCCCTCGGGCACTTCTGACCTCCAGTAACACTCACCTGAGAGCAAACATGGGAAAATCAAGTCAAGGAGGGCTCTGCGGTTTATGTCTGTACGATGAGCCTGGCTGCAGTGGCTCTGTGGATGGCAGTCTGCATGTTGCCACTGGTGTCTCCCAGAGCCATCTGGTCTCCTGCTTCTTTGTCAGTTTTGGCAGTCGCCAGGTTCAGTTGGTATGGTCTTGCAGAGTGCTCAAATATGGCATGTGGGTTTGGTTTACATTTTTGGCAACTTTGGAAGAGGGATGGGAGGCTTTCTGCCTTTTGCTGTAAAGAAAAAAGATGAAAAGGCTCACAAGGTTTTGGTTTTGTAGGGGATTTGTGTGTATTTCCTCCTTTTTTGTGTTATACTCTCTCTCTTTCAAATACTCCTTTGCTTATCACATTTGTGTCCCTATTTGCCTGCTCACCCTCTTGAGCAAGTGGGAGCCAGCATGACTGATCTTACAATGGAACATTGTCGTGGTGCAGGATGGAGTTACACTTCCCAAGGCGGAGCTGTGCCAGCTGATGTATCTCAGAAGTGCTAGGGCTCATTTGAAACAATAGGTGATTTCCAATGCTAAATGGATCTACTCTGAAATGACCATATAAGTTTAGGACAGAGCATGTGTCTTTTTACTGTTGGGTTTGCTTTTTTCCCATGACTGTAGGAAAAGGAAAAATTTTAACCTCTGGTCTGTCTGATGTCCTGCTGTTCTGGAGAACATTTTTTGCATCGCTAAGGCTGAGTCCTTAGCCTGTCACATAGACATCCCTAGGGAGCCTAGGCTGACATGCTGTTGAGACCTGAGTTGGTTTAGAAGTAGCTTGCTGGGCCTGTCACTGGGCTGTCACTCAGCACAATTATCTGTGTGTGCCACTTCCCCCTACCCCAGGTGGGCTTTGCTGTCCTTGTTCACATCTGTGCTGCTTTTCCCAGACTTGCTGCTGCCTGACCACAGTCACGGTGCTGCTGCTGTGAACTTGTCCTCAGCTTGTTTTGGTTTGTCCTTTTGTTGTTGCCGCTATCAAATTCAGGAGGAAAAGAGCGTGATGAGATGTTCTCACTTAGTGTTTCTGGAAGCTGAAATCCTATTTTGTGCACAAGGTGGGTAGAAGAGAGCACACTGAGGACCTTCATGCCATCCCATCCCCAAGTAGCAATAGCTATAGCTAGGAAAGAGGGATTGGATGTATCTTGGTGCTGTGTCTATTCTAGGAACTTCTACATGAACTTAATACTGTGTTTATGCCACTGGAGCTTGAAGATAACTTCTAGGCTTGCAGTGCTGGAGGGGAACTGGCGTTTAAACGGATGTCCAAGTGCAAAAATTGACTCATTTACCAAAATACTCAAGAGATGCTCCCACCTAGAAGACATCTGAACATGGTCTTGCATAACCATCTCTAGGTGGCCCTGCTTGAGCAGAGGGTTAGACAAGATGACCTCCAGAGGACTCTTCCAATTTCAACCTTTCTGTGACTCTGTGAAAGCCTACTTTGTTGTTAAGAGCTTGACCCAGCCTTTCAAGTGAGTGTTTTGTCATCTTCATCTCAGTCCATCCTTCTTCTTTCTTCTTCCTCATTCA
This sequence comes from Atrichornis clamosus, assembly GCA_013400975.1. Lineage (NCBI taxonomy): Eukaryota > Metazoa > Chordata > Aves > Passeriformes > Menuridae > Atrichornis > Atrichornis clamosus. The sequence continues at coordinate 143,497 of WBMZ01004198.1, forward strand.
TCGTACAACGTAATGACGTGCAGTGGATGGTGGTGTAGCACCCTGAGACACTGTCCTCACCCATTAGAGCTCCCCGAGTGAGTTCACTGACAAGGGCAGACTGTGTCTACAGCAGATGGCGTTCTCTTGTTACACCTTTGCTCCTGAATGCTTGTGTCTAGTGAACAAGGACTATTTTATTACGACCCATTAACTCTTTCTTCTCTTATAGTTAGTGTTCATTGCGGTAAGATGCCGTGCCTTTGGTTCACATCCAGTCAGATGCACTTTGCAGTTATTATAAGTTATTAAAGCTCGCCGAGTCTGGGGTTTTGTTCTGTTTCCCATGCTGTGGTGTTTGGTTTCCAGCAACACATGGTGTTTATATTCATGACTGGCATTACCGTTGTGATGGTGATAGGGTTTGTGTTTCTTGCCTTGCTTGATTTATGTTGTGGCTGGCGTGCATGGCACGCACATGTCTTGAAATAGAACACGACTGGGTTTTTTGTTTTTACATTAGAAGCACCGATGATTTAATTTAGCATTTTGAATAATCCTGCATTTGCAGGGAAACCTGTGTCATGTCCCTTCTTTGATAACTGTATTAGCTTCAGACATTTAAGTGTGCACTTCAGAATCATTCTCTGTAGATGTGTGTGGTTTTTAAATCTCTCATGGTTTTATGCTTCCCACCTTGTCCTTAGCTCTTCTTACCCCCTACGTTTTTCTTTGCTTTCTGTCAAATCTCTCCCCTTCCTGCACTCTTGCAAAGAAAGTTCTCCTTTGCCACCTTTTGCCATCTGAAAGATCCTGTGATGCTTGTGCCTCAGGTTACATCAGTAGTGCAGTCAAAGCAAGGATCACCTGACTTACAGGAGGTAGTTTTAAATGACCTGCCTTGGTGCAGTGGGATGGACCTGAGCACAAACTGTGGAAACAGCCCAAGCTGGGCAGACTCACACTCCTGGTCTCTGGGGTGTTGCACTGAGGCTCCTGCTGGTTCCTGAGCTTGTCCAGGTGTATCTTAACTGTTGTGTAAATGCATTACAGACCAGAAAATGAGAAAGCTGAGCTCAGCAAGTTGGGAATCTTCTCCTCTTGTCTCTGCATCCTAGCTGTGCCCCTCTCCATTTCACCTCAGTCTGCCTTTGCAGCCCTGTGAAGCACTGTGCAGAAGCACCCAGACATCCTGCTCATGGAGGCCTCACAGTCCACTCTGTACTGGTGGTTTTGGGAAGAGCCAAGCTCAGGCAGAGGCTGGCATTCCCGTGGCAGCAGCAGCTAGAGCTGAGAGCCCAGCCTGCCCTGTGCTGCCCCTCAGACAGGGTGGGAGCAGCAGGAGCCAGCAGCCATGGAGTTCCAGTCCATGTGTCCACCTTGCCTGTTCCTCTGCCTGGGGCTTGAGCGGGAGCAGGCAGGCATGGGGCTGGTCCCTAAGTAAAGGGGAGGATGGCAGGATCTGCCATCAGGCTCTTTTTCATCTTTCTTCACTGTCAGTGTCATGAGCCACGTAGGGCAACAAGCACAAAAGTGAGCTTGCCTTGTACAGCTATGAAATCTTGAGCCATTCCTTGCTGGAAATAGGAACTGAAATAGGAGCTTAGGAAAGTATTCACCTCTACCCTAAAACACAATTTGTGGTACTTTTCAACCAAAATAAACCAGAAAGAATTTTAAAAGACGTATAAAATTAATGATAACTCCTCTTTTCTTTGTCTTTCCCAGAAATAAACAATTTTCTGTGTTTTTTGAGGTCATACACTGGTTACTGCTGGACGAAACCCAATCAGATGGTAAATCTGAAGACAGTGATGGAGTGGAAAATATATCAAGAGCTCTGAAGCCATTACATTTTAATTACATGCTAAACTGGTTTTTCCACAAAGCAGTAGCCTCTCAGATGAAGAGACTGGGATTCGGGGCTGATAATAGTTGCTGATGCCCAGGCTGCAGATTGTGTGGTCAATCCCCTCTAATCACTTTCAGCTAACAACACTGCGAAACCACTGCCTTACTTATCTCACAATATTTTATAGCTATAATAGTTTTTTCATTTGACCTTTTGTTGACCACTGTCATTTACCGTGCATTTTGGCACTGGGGAGGCCTGTTACTGGCATTGTGCTCCCACCAGTAAGGAAATGGCACGACCTCTGAAAACTGACAAGTAGTTGGCTTGAGTTGAGCCCTTCATCACAATCACCATCACCGTGGTCCTTTAATAAAATCTTTTCATTGCTAAGGATAGTCTGACATGTAAGACTGAAGTGTGGAGTGAGGAGCTCAGGGTAGTGGGGAAGCTGTGTGTTTAATCTCTAAGGCTTCTGTCTAGGTAAGGTGCCCTGGCAGGATTTGGAGGTGCTTTAGTCATCTCACTGTGTGTGTGTTGTGTGTATAAGCACACAGATATAACAGGCTTCATTTTTATATAAAAACTCCGACTAAACACAGGATGAGGATCATGTGCAATTCCCTGATGGCTACTTGAAGAGAAATCTACTTTTTTCCTGGTCCATTCTGGATTGTTGGGCATTTTAGAGGGAGCAGGCTGAACTTAAAGGTTACCAGGGCTAATAACAAAAGGAACAGAATTTCCAGGGTCCCCATTCCTCCCTTGCGGGTCATTAGCAGGATTGGCAGTGATAAACCTGGCTGGCATCTCTGCTGCTGCAGCTGCAGTGCTTGCAGGAGTGTTTGGAGGGGACAGATTAGGCAGGAGGAATAAAGTGTGATTTAAGAGCTTTCAGAGCTCTTTGCTGAGAGCAGAGGACAGAGGCTTCAGGCTGGGTACCTGTTTGCCAGGACTGTTTTCGCTGACTCTTGTGTCCTGCTCTTTCTCCAGTTGCCTGACACAAATGTGTCTCTAGCCTCTCTGTCTTCAGTTCCCAGATAAGTGCTCTGTTCTCTGCCATGTCACATGCAGTCCTTTGCACCCCCTGAGGAGGTTTTCCACTCCCTGCAGCCTGCCTCCCAAGACAGGGTCTCCTGATAGCCCAGTGGTGTAGCTGTTTGGTCACAGAGCAGGTCACACAGCTGTCTGTAATGCACTCAGACGCTTGGTTAGCTCACAGAAATCTGTGTGTAGAACAGCTCCATAGGTCTCTGCAGTTTGCTTCATTTGTGTGGTGAAAATATTGCCACAATTTAACTTCTAGGAATGTCTGATTCATTTATCTAGCATGATAGTAATGGGGAGTGGAGGGAGCAACCTCAGTCATTTATCCACGTTCATTAGGACACTGTGCTAGCACTAATTTTCTGAGTCAGGCATGAGGAGAAGGCCCAGGGCATCCCTGTGTAGTATTTTCAAATACACCCATTGATATCTGAACTTCAGAGCAGCAGCTGATCTTTGTTTCTCCTGTCCAAAAGTGAGGAATTTGCAAGGTACCCCATGCTGGAAGAGGAACGTGCTTGTAACAAAACACATTTTGTTACTGCCCCAAGAACTGAAGACATTTCCCATTTGTACATTACATATTAGCACATACTTAGGTTGCTTAGTGAGCAGTACAAACTTGTCTAAGCTTTCAGTTGATTTCAAGTGTGTTTCTTTGGGAGGTTTACTTTTATTGGTAAATATGTGGAATCTTGATTTATTTTTGTGTATTTTCTCAAGTGTTTAAAAATGTCAAAGTATATTTTGATTCAGACATCCCTGCATTCCTGTCTTGTTTTTTTCTGGTACATTTTAGCATCAGTCTGACTAACAAAGAAGTATTTAATGCAATATGTTTGGTTGATGATTTATTGGAGTTGAAATGTAGAAGGAAAATATGAAAATCATGCCAGAATTGAAATGTGTTTCAGGATTTTTGCAAAAAATGCTTGTAAAAATATTTTTGTTGGTTTTGCTTTCTGACTGAAGACATTGGAGGGAATTCCAACTGGAAACATACCTCTGCAATTTGCCTAAAACATCTTGGAGTTTTATTTTACAAAGAAGAAACAATTCCAAAGTGCTTGTTATTTAGACATATAATTTCTCTTCCAAATACAGCTTGATGCAATAATCAACTTCAAAGAACAAATCAACCACTGGATAACTGTTCCAATATACAAGTAGAGCTTATGAATTTTCTATTTAAATAAATGTGTGTGCATGTATGCATTTTATCTTAAATCTATATAGATGTAGTCTGCTGCTTGTTTTACTGAATAGTTTTAAATTTACCATAATGGCTGTGTTTGATTGCAAGTTAGTATTTTCCATATTGTAATTATCAGTGAGACAGAATCTTTGTGCAGTTTTAAAAAACCCCACAAAACCCTTGCAATACAACATCAAAATTGATTCACTGAAATCAAAGAGTCATTAATAATACTTTGTGATTCAAATAGTTGTGCTTTCGAAACAGTCCACGCTGCTTTCGCAGGGCTTTCCCAGTCCCTCCTGTGTGACTGAGCTGTGTGATACCCTTGTGTCCGGGATGGCCTCAGCTGGCAAGGTCTGCACTTGTTTGGCAGCACGTTGGTCATTTTGTGCTTGCAGCCTCACTGAGAGGAGCTCCTGGGCACTGCAGGTGTGGCAGGGGCTGTATCATGAGGTGCCATTAGGGTTGCTCATCAGCGTGTTGCTCTAGGGCTGGGAGACCCCTATGTGCCTCCCCATCCCTGGACTTCTACCTCAGAACTTACACAAATATCAGCAACAAATTTTTTAACACTTTTTTTTTCTCTTTTCCCAAGCATCCTCTTTGCAGACATAGAGGGTTTCACAAGTCTGGCCTCCCAGTGCACTGCTCAGGAGCTGGTCATGACGCTGAACGAGCTCTTTGCCAGATTTGATAAGCTTGCAGCTGTAAGTTTTCTATTATAATTTTGTTTTCTCTTGGTTTTTTTTCTCTTGTTGCAAGAATGACATACTGTGCTGGTTCACTGGATTTCTTAAATATTCACTGCCCTAAAAGGCAAGCTATTGCAAGCATGAATATAAGCTGAATACTTTTCTCCTTTGTTATTCTTATTTTTTTTAGGAGAACCACTGTTTACGGATCAAGATCCTGGGTGATTGCTATTACTGTGTGTCTGGGTTGCCAGAAGCAAGAGCTGACCATGCACACTGCTGTGTTGAAATGGGAATGGATATGATAGAGGCCATCTCGTAAGTACCATATTCCCCATGGAGAATCTCAGAACAAATAGCAAGTAGATTCTCTTTCCTGTTAGGTCTGCTTTACATTAGTAGCAATGTAGCCAAACCAGAGAACTCTGGCCAGCAAAACAGGAGACCAGCTGGAACAAGGAAACAAACTGCTGTAAAGGTTTGACAGCAGCAAAACAGATACTTGTGTCCGTATAGCCAGATGGATATCAAAACTCAATCTCTTGATGAGAAAGGCGAAGGTTACTCAAATTACTGGAAGTTTCATTCCCAAAGGAGGATTCCAGTGAATTACAGAATTGTGAATTCAGAGGATTAATAATAAATTAAATTTCAGTCACTATTCATTTATATGTCTTTAAACCGGTTTTTCACTCACCTTAAAATTTCTCTACTAAGGTTGGCTTGTCTAGTTTAACTAATCCTTCTCCATGTGTCCCTGTGCCAAAAAGGTCAGACTTGAGGCTTTCTTACTTTAGTTAAATTAATTACTGAACTAAAGCATGAAGTTGGTCTGGCACAGACTGGGACAGATTCATGGTCTGTTTCCTTTATTTCCATTTTCTTCCCTATCTTTATTTTTTTCTTTCAAAATCTCTTGGGGTGCTTTGCCTATTCCTGGGGTCAGACTAGCAACACTGTTTGTCCACACCATTCCTGTCTTTAGAGAGTAACAAATATGAAACCCATATCTCATTTTATTACTTGGAAGATTACAGATAGTGTTGAATATTGTTTGCATCGTACATGTGCTTTCCCAGGCCAATTACCTCAGAATTCAGGGAGAGAAGATTTATTTGATCATCCTGAGTGTATACAAGTTTAGGCACAAAGTTCAGTCAGTTTTGGGTGGTAACTGAGCTGACTTGATATCTACACCGTCCCTGCTGCACAGACTCTGCTGTTCTTTCCTTTCTCTTCTGGTTTTCTTTTTTTAGTTTCTGAAAGCATCTTCTGAAGTATCAGTGGTATCAACAGAGAAGTAGAAAGTTTTTAGGCAGTTCTCCTCTCATTCCATACAGTAAATTGCTGGAGTTTCCACTTCAGCTTGATGAAATCTAGAGCTACCTATTTGCTGAGCTTGGTACAGTACATCCTTACTATTTGAATTTCTGCAAGGACGTCAGTACACCCTTGGAGTTTCCAACCTCATTTTCATAACACAAATACATAGGTTGAAAAGCAGTGTTTTCACCCAGGAGGCCCCGTTCAAAGCATAGCATGCAACAGCATTCCCTTGCTTTGTATAAAGTGTGCACTCTCAGAACTTTCTACCTTTCCTTTCCTGGTTTTAAACTCCATTGCTTTGCACCAGTCTCCTTTTGGGGCTTGTATGCAATGTGCAAAATAAAAGGAATTGCAAGTAACTAGTTTTTAATAGCCTTTGAAAAAATGCTATTACTTCCACATGAAGTACAATTAAGTGGCAGGTGACAAAGGGTCTTGTCCAACACAAGAAGCAGCAATTCTCAGGCACCAGCCCTACAAAGAGAATACTGTGTTCATTGCCCAGTAGTTCACTGCCCTCTGATGAAATCCAGAGATCTCCAGGTGTTGCTGTGTAATCCCCCACAAGCCTGAATAACACCAGGAAGTCTAGACTTATTGATTATCTGCAACCCACCTTACCTTGGAATAAACTCAGAGCTGAAGTGCATTCAATGTTTGTTTACAAAGAGCTCTTCAGCAGCCTGTAAAACTTGTTTCCCACTTGATGTGTAGTGAATGCATTTAACAATCTTATCTCTTAATAAGTCTGGAAGGTGACTCTGTTCTCACTACCCCTGCTCTCCCTCTTCCCCCCTCCTTCCCTAAGGATCAAGATAAGAGGTTTCACAATTAAGGTAACCAATAGTTACTGAACATTTGATTGCAGGTAACAAATAGCTACTGAAGATTTGATTGCTGGCTTCACCAACACTGGGCCCTGCCCGTAGACTGATTTCATCTGTGTGTAATAACAGCAGGGAGTGTTACCACAAACAGGAAAGATTTCAAGAAAATTGTATTCACTGTACTGCTGGTATAAACTAGCTGAAAAAAAAGGAAGATAACAAAGGATGTTTCATTTTTCTATAAAGAATAACCAAGCGTATTTGTTTGCTGCAAAGTCTGGACAAAGTCCCCTTCTCATCAATGACTCTGCTGAGAAAAGTTCCCTGGCCTTGCGTCAGTAATGTGGCTTGGCAGAGGGTGCAGGAGGGGTTGTAGCACCCAGTGGAGGGAGGAACTGCAGCTGTGTTGTTCCTGCAAGGTTTATGGCTTCGGCTACATTTTCTTTGCTCCGGTTCCTATTCTTTTCCCAAGTGTTGTGGTTGGAGCTCTTTCAGTTCGTAAGCCTGTGACACCTTACCTATATCAGCTTCCTTTTCCTGCTAGAGAACCTCTGCTGTTTATTAATAAATATAATTAATGTCACTTCAGTGAGTAGGTAGTGAAACATAAAATACGAATCATAAAGAGAAGGGAACTCAAAGAGGACAGAAGCTGTTTCAACGAGAAGTCATCTTGGACAGTGTTTTAAGGGGCATAGTGCACTGTGAGGAGTGAACTAGAGTCCAGAATTGGTCTATCTTTAATCATACAATTTCCTTAATAACTAAAGCATGAATCTTAGAACTGTGTTGATATTAGGGAGTTGAGAGGACTTACCTGTCCAGATGATGAAAGGACTAGATGACCCTGAAAACTGATGAGATTGAGATCTGATAGGTATAAAGTACCTTAACACTGCAAGGAACTACTCAAAGGAGAGGACTGTGGTGTGTGATGTGGGTGAATTTGCCTGTGAAACGTGGACATTCTGGGAATGATGTGATCAGAATAACGAGCAGCGCATTGTGTTGAAGGCCTCGTCAAGACTTGCCCCTACCCACACTCCTAAATATATTTTTCATGTGAACAGCTCTTGAAGTTAACTTTTGCCCTAAAAGGACAAAACCCACACAGTATTCCAGCAGCCATTCTGGGAGTAAGCAGAGCATCCAAAACCTCCTTAAAATCAGAACTTGAGTATTTGTAGCTGCCTATTTGGAGTGACTGCAATAGATGTGGTTCTCTGGTTTTGCTGCTCTGACTGCAGCTGTAAGGCCTGTTCAAGCTTTCCAACAGTGGGGTGTTTCACACACATATCATATTTCATCTGTGGAAGAGCTGATGCTTGGTGTCATACAGACAAATTAATGTCTCTGAAATAATTTCCTTTTTCTCTTTGCAACATGCTATTACTCTTTATGAGGCTGAGTGCTGGCAGGTTATGCCCAGCTTTGGTATGGAAATCAGAGACCAGCAGTTTATTCCTTTTACTGCCCCAAAGATAATTTTTTGGTGAGTTCTCAACTTGATCCTGAGTTCATTGTACATGGACTTACTCCAAGAGCTCCCCGTTCTGATTAGGGCTCATCTTGGCCAGCCCAGCCACCCAAGAGCAGGACAGCCCATCCAGTTTTGTTCTGTTGTCCTGTTTGTGTGGATGAGCAGCACTGTGTGTATGTGTGAATAATTTGTGGATCATTATGGATTTTTCTGTTCTGGATGCAAGTCTGTCTTGCTGACTGCAAGCATTCAGTTGTTAGTAATGTCCCTTCTCCCCCACGTCTTTTTTCAGACTAGTCCGTGAGGTTACGGGTGTGAATGTCAACATGAGGGTCGGAATCCACAGTGGGAGAGTTCACTGTGGGGTCTTGGGCCTCAGGAAGTGGCAGTTTGATGTGTGGTCCAACGATGTCACCTTAGCCAACCACATGGAAGCAGGGGGCAAAGCTGGGTAAGTGACTTTGTCAAAGCTATCATGTTTATCCGTGAAACTCCTGTACTAAATCTGTAAGAATGGAGGCATGGCTAAATAAACTCAGGTTTATTGCTTGTTCATTCCAGTACATGGAATCTATCCCTGACAGGACCTGGCTTTTTAGGTGATAACTTTTCAGACTCTACAAAACCGGCTTGCCTTTTGTCTCGTTCAAGGCGCATCCACATAACCAAAGCAACCCTGAACTATCTCAATGGAGACTACGAGGTGGAGCTGGGCTTCGGCGGGGAGCGCAACGCTTACCTGAAGGAGCACAGTATTGAGACCTTCCTGATTGTACGCTGCAGCCAGAAACGGGTGAGACAAACAAACTAATGCAGGCTTGGTGCTTTTGATAACTAGATGTCTCTGACACACCAAAGTAACGTGAACACCAGCCTTTGAAGATGAGTCAGTTGACCTTCACTGACAAAAGTTCCTGTTCTGCTCTTCTCTTCCTGAACTTTTACACACATAGAAGGGAATAGCCACCATCTACATAAGGTGTCTGCATCAAGTTCTTTCTAGTTCTCTCAAAGAAACTGTCCTCAGTTGTTTACAAAATCATGTGGAAGAATGTTGTTAATACAGATATGTATTTTGTAGAAGTACTTAAAAGAATAGTTTAAAACCACAAAGATCTTTTCTCTCTCAGATTACAGAGGTGATTTTGTCTACCTGCTCACCAGATAGTCAGGAACATAAAGATTAGAGCAGTTCCTATCATTGCTTTGCAGCCCCAATTTCTGAAGATGCGAAAAACTGGCCCACTGTAATGATGGTTGATCATTGTGAAAGTAAGATGAGATCATACCAGCTACCTGACAAGGGTCAGGCTGCACAAGAGAGGGCTGTTAGGGCATTACTGACTTAAGCTTGAATCAAGTCAAACTCAAGTGGCCTTCAACCAATATATCTTCTTTCTGTGACACTGCCAATAGCAGGTTATCACTAGTTTGTATTCTCTTTTAAAATGGTAGACTGTAATACTAGAAAAGGACCTTTTGGATCATCTAGTTGAGTATAGCCAATAATATTTCTATTAGTAATTTCTGCACTGTAGAGACTACTTTGCTATTCACAGTATGGGCAAGCATATAAAGGTTGGCCTGAACTGAAAAGAATTTCGAATTTTTCTCAGTCTAAAACCAATTGAACCTTCCCATGTCTGTAAATATGACCGCCATGAGATTAAGTGAATTAGTGTTTGTGACATGTTCCAGTAGCATGGTAGATTTGAATAACTAACACCTATACAGAAATACTTTGCTACCATTGCCTCGTTTCCTGAGAGAACAGAAACCTCAAATCTCTTTAATGGATATTGTGTAAAAATCTCCAAGAAAATCCCTTATCATCTGCTGAAGAGAGAAGCTGATGTTTTGGTCTGTATCTGCTCATAAAATAAATCTCATTAAAAATTGTCAATCTTTGAAAGAGGATTAGAACTTGCAGTGCAAGTTCATTGTTCCTGAGCATCACTGACTGTCAGTGGGCCAGCTGATGTTTATCCCTAAATCACTTCCTCTTTGCTGAGCAGATTTAAGAACATAAACCAAAATACCCTTACGGTCAGACATCTCCCGGAGTGGAGAACCTGTATTGACTTCTTAAATCATGCAGTCACCAAGTTGTCAGTGTGTTCTTGGGGAGAAATGAAAGTTTCTCCGGAGAGAAGAGGAAGATATAAGATCAGGATTCTGCTGCTTGCAAGTGTAGAGAAAAAATCTGCGAAACAGAGACTTCAGAGTGCTTGGCACTTGACTTCATTTTTGAACATAGAGGTGTATTTCAAGTAGGAGACTGGACAGAGACTCAGGAAAGATGTGGATTCCATTCCAGACATAGATTTTGAGGAACTTGCATCGTTATGCTTTGATTTGCCATGGTAAAATAAAATAGGCCATTCTTTCACTGCTCTATATGTATTTATTGCAGCTCTGTTACCTAGTGTAGCCCTTAGCTGAAGTCTCTAAGCACTACTATAATGCTGCTGTAATGTGCTGCATCCCAGAGTAGCTAAAAATTGGGACATTTTCATGACTTATGTAATTGTTGGGCTAAACTGAAACATAAAGAAGCAGCTACCCAAGGGCATGGATTTTAGCTGTTTAGAGTTTGAGGGGCTTCTGGTTTGCCCATACTGTTGCTTTCATGCTCCCATAGCTATTTTTTATCTGTGAATAGTTTCATAGAATCATAGAATGGTTTGGGTTGGAAGGGTTCTTAAAGAACATCTTGTACCAACCCCCCTGTCATGGTTCCACTAGACCAGGTTGTTCAAAGCCCCATCCAGCCTGGCCTTGGACACTTTCAGGGATGAGGCATCCACCATTTCTCTGGGCAATCTGTTCCAGTGTTTAAAGTTCTCTCGCTGTTCAAAAACTCATTTTCACATAATACGAAGATCGGAAGTGAGAAAATCTTTCTCCCACTGTCAGTTCAGTCAGCCTTGAACATTTTGCCTGACGGCAGGCAAAGTTCTAGTACTTTACGTTTTTCTTTCATTTCTGCTTGATTTTAGTGACTTCTTGTGATGTATTTAGCCAGGTTTTCAGTTCAGTCTGTTTCAGTAATGGCCATAAAATGTTCACCTAACGTAGTAGTGGGCTCCTGTGAGCCAGGTTCCTACTGTCCTCACACACAAGGCTTGGGATTTGCAGTGGCCTGAGAGCAGATCCACAGCTGAGCCAAGTACCTGTCTGAGCTGTTCCTCAGTTCACACAGGCAGACTTGAATTATCTGAATAGCTGGTTCATCCATCCCACAGCCATCAAAACCCAACAATACCATGAGTTACAATGAATAGATAAAATGTAATGGAATCTGTTCCATACCCTTCCTATCTACTATTGCCATGGGAAGCCACAACCTTGAATTTTCTGTCCTTTTTGTTTCTTTGACTTTTTCATCGTGGTAATGCCTTTTTGGGCACAGAGTAAGTAGGAAGAATATTTATTAATATTTTTGTTCCAGGAACTGAAACTAGCTTCTTCTTTGAAAATATTTTTATTTTCTTTTTCCTTCTTAAAATTACTATTAACTGGAATATAGTCAGTCGAATTTTAGGGGAAAAAAAGTAGATTCTGCTCCCTCAGTCTTTAATAATATTGCTAGATCTGAAAATGTAGTCCCTGTTTTCTGTCTGGTACACAGAAGAGCTGCTTTTCATTAAAAGAGAACAAAATGCAAAGTTTTAAAATCTAATCTGTTTAGGTTTCTTTCTCCTCATCTTTACCTTCAGATCTACTTTCACCTTTCTGTTTGCCCTGTCCTGTGATTCTGCTGCCCTTGTGGGTGGGCACTTACCTGTGAAGAAGGCAGTGCTCAGAAACCCCAGAGCAGTTCAGGAGTGACTACTGTTATGTTCCCCTAGACAAAATTTTCAAGCAAAGACTCAAAGTTTCAGATTTATTTTCCTTGTTGGCTTTCAATTCCTTAAGCTAGAGTTTTGATAATTAGATTATTAAACAATCTTAACTGAGTGAGATACAGAGTGCCATGCATTTCATTGTACTGTGAATATATATATATATGTGTGTGTGTGTGTGTATATATATAAGGGTATATATTTATATATATAAAGTAATTATCATCATGAAATTAGCAGGTTCTGCCACAAAGGTCTGTTGAATCTTTTGCTGTGGTTTGTTCCCATTAGTGCTAACAGTGGGCTGCTCTAAAACCTAGTTGCTCTGGTTGTCTGCTGTCAGTCAGCAATTGTATCCCCTCTCCCTCTCCTTTCTTCTGAGACAGACTCTTCTAATGTCTTCACACAACAAAGAACAGGCAAGCACAAGCTCTCACATTTTCTTGCTCACCAAAGGGAACTTTTACCTTTTCCAAAGCTGCATTATCTCAGTGTCTGCTGTTTATTCCATGATGAACTAATGTGATTCTTGATTATGAAGTGAAGTTTCTGTCTATGATCTCTGAGGGAATGATCATGCCTTTTGAACCCTTGAATGTCTCAGATACCCTTGAATGTCTCAGTCCTCAATTGTTGGGTGCTACTCTGTTTTTTCATATCTATCAAATACCACCTCTGCTCCCCTCATTAACCAAGTCTGTCATTGCCCACGTGCTGCCAGAAGAGATAAGAAAAGTGTTCAACAAAATCTGTCCCGAGATTCTACTAGAAACTTTCATCCAGACTAATACTTCCTCATTCAACACCATCTCTAGCCATCTCACTAGAAACCGGCTCTTTTCCCAGCTTCATATTCCCCATCTGTCTTAGCCATTAGTTTCCAGCACAGCACTCTGTCAAATGCTCTGTGGAAAAAACTAAGCCAGTGAAAGCTACTGTATTTTTTCTCTTTAGAAAAACTTGAATTCAAGACTGTTAATCCAAACCCAGCATTTGCTGCTCTACAAGTTCCGTGTCATGATCCCTGACTAAATAGTTATTAAAAATATCTGTTACCAGAACTGAAATTGCATTTGGCAGTTTTCCACAGATCTGGGATTGAGGTTGTCCTTCTGACTTCAGCACATCACACTTAAGTTTTGCTTCCAGAATGGTCTAGTGGTACTTGGCAGTGCTATGTTTTCAGTTGTACTCTGATCCTAAAGGTTTTTTGCAACCCAAATGATTTTGTGATTCCATGCTTTCCATTTATAATCCCATGCTTATGAGCCTTCTTCCCTTTTGCCTCTACTGTGGCAGTAGTGATTACTTGGAAAGAAACAATCTCTTCCTTCAGTTCTACAGTAATGAAGAATTTTTAGTTTCTGTTAATCCTCAGATGGTATAGCATGATTTACACAGGGTGACATCTGTTCTTATTCAGTTACTTTTCACATTCATTTGGATATGTATTTCTAATGGACTTAATACATTAGCATGGAAGAAATACAGGAATTCTCAAAGGAGATCTTTGCCTTTCCTCCATTACTGGCTTTGCATCTTCATTCTTTATGTGAAAGTCTCTATTTCCAGATAGACAGCAATTTATCAGCTAGAATTACTAAAGCTGTTGCCCAAGCTTAGTGGTTCCCAAACTTAACCCCTAAAGATTGCAATGGACCACACAACATTACTCAGTACAATGTCTTTACCCTTCTACAGAGTGGTTTTATTTTATTCATGTTACACCTCTTTTTTTAGTTTACCCTGCAGTCTGTAGTGTTCCTAACACACATCTCTGGTCCTCCATGTTCACATCTTTTATATCTGCCCTCCTGAATTTTAATCAAAACATCTGTCCCAGTCATTATTGCTATCCTATCACATCCCTGATATTCTTACAGTACTTAATTATTCCCAGTTCTTGTGCTGCTCAAGTTTCTGGTGTTTGTACAGGAACCAACTTGGTGGTTGTTGCTAACTTTCTGCTCTTGTCTGAGACCAGGTGCTGAACTAATTTGCAGAACCATCACAGCTTCTCTTCCCAGCACTTCTAACCACTGGTTAAAGCTTTACTTTGAGAAGGGTGGAAAAGTGCATGTTTGGAGGAGTGGGAAGCAGACCTTAAGGTGAAGAGGAGTTTAACAGCACGTTAGCTTTACAGCTAGTTTTATTGTCCTCAGCATTGTCAGAAATCTGGGGAAATGCTTTGCTTTGAACACAAGTAGAAACAAAATGTGCCTGCAAACAGATGAGCAATACGGCTGACCAAACACACAGTGCTGAGTGCACAAAGTCTGCAAGGGGAAAAAATGTTTATTTTTTTCTAATGTCTTTCAATTACATTACACTTGGGTGTTTCTTTTAACAATAGCAGGTACACACCAGTTTCAGAAAGGATTGTTGATGGTGGCCTTAAAACAGTTCAACAAAACCTTGGCTGTAACTCCTAGAAAAACAATTCTCATTCTTTTCTAAATAACGTCCTGGAACTCTGTGCAGCTGAAGAAACAAAATGGCCCTTTAAATGTTGAGCATGTGACTCTCCTAAAACACAATCAATCTAATGTGATGATTCCTCAATTTAACACATTTAATCAGAGCTCAGCAGGGTTCCACTCATTTAGATTTATGAAGGCAGTGGTTTGGAGCATGTAACACTACAAGAAATATCATTCACATGTCAAAAGGACTTCAAGACAAAGTGAAGAATAATATGTAACTGAGTCTGATGTGGCTGATCCATGATCAGATTTCACTGTTGCACTGATAGTGATCAATATTTTGGAAAATCCTATCACACACTAAAGAAGTAACAGACATTCTTGATTCAATTGATAGCTACAAGAAAAGCCCAGCTCTTTCTGCAGTTCTGCTGTAGCATTACTGTAGCTCAATGTGTGGGAACTGGTGGTGGGAACACAATAAAACCCCTGGGAATAAGATTTACAGTCTCTTTGTGAGTCCAAATTTGAAAAGTTCCCACAACAGTTTTCTGGAGTTTAGCCACCTAAAATCTGAAAAACTCATTGCTGTCAGAAGCTTTTGCACCTGCTCCTGTTGTTGGTAGTATCTGTAATGAGCAGGACTGAAAGGTATCACAACTCCTCTTTCTTTCTTCTTCTTTTCCAGTCTTGTTATGCCTTAGGCAGCCCTGTGTGCAAGTTGTCCTCATGCTGTCACTTAGCCAGGAAGAAACAGAGCATCCTCATAAATTTCTACAGAGGAGCTGTGACCCATCTAACTCTTCATTTTTAGAGTTTGTTATTATCATCATCCACTGAACAAGTGAATTTGCAGAAAAGAAATCATCTCAGTTTTGTAAAATATCAGATTTTAAACAAGTTTGATGTTAACAGCAAAGTCCTATTGTTCAAGATTATATAGTAGCACATTACATAATGTGGGAAGGCAAAAGTGCACTGTGCTTGTAGATATCTGTTTTAATCTGACTGAAAATATTGCTGAAACATAGTTCACAATCCAGTGAAAACTTCCTACAAGGGGTGGGGGAAAATCCTGCCAGAGTTCATGTAGCCACGGGAAATTTATGATGCCTGACTTCATGGTTAGAAACAATCTCAGAAGTATATATTTACACATTGGTCCTGTCCTTACCTCAATCCAATGTGTCAATAAACATGTATGAGGTCTTTTATTTCCTTCAAATTGCTCAAGTGATGCTTCAGACTCACCAGCACTTGCGGCAGGTACAGGGATCTCTCACTGGCTGAGAGGGGTAGGATGTCTTCATGGACTTTGGCATTAAGGCTTTTTTCAAATCCTAACCAAACTTACTAACTCCTGGGGTGAAAACCTGCTGTATATAACTTCTATAATCTGTTGATGTAAAGGCATTTGTAAAGTAACCAAATAGTTTTGCTTTTATGGGTCCCTAGACTAGTTTCAACATCTGGGATTTTTTATTCCATTTGGTTGAAAACCCTTTCCTAAGTTGGAATAAAATGAATTGACAGTGTCATTTCTATTATTGAGAACAATATTTATTTGCTTGGCGATAATGACACTGTATTTCCTACCTGGTTTTTGGCATCACATCGTAAAACAAAGAAGCATAACTATGAAAAAGATTGCACAACTGGAAAAAAAACCACAAGAAAGTGCTACAGATGATGGTAAAGAGCAGTGATTTTTAAAAAACAAAATCTCAAACCAACTCAAATCTGGACATCGGCATTTCATCATCATGTATTTTTAGAAACATTTAAAAGATATCTCTCCTGGAGGTTTTCCAGTGGCTCTGTCATGATTGCTCATGTGAAATTCAGCTGGTGCCGAGCGCTGGAGTTTCCAGCCCTTGCAGATGAACGAGTGGCGGGTTCAATGCAGGGAAAAGCTGATGTGGGAGGCACTTGCTGTCCTGAGGGCTTCAATGTGGGAGCCCCTATGGTTCCCGCCGGCAGTCAGCCCAGGGAGCTGCCAGCTCCCTTAGGTTGGCTCCCACAGGGTTTCCTTGTGAACCTGCACTTGTTATCCTGGCTGGGCGAAGGTCTTTGCTGGCAGCCCAGCGCTGTAGGACCAGTGCTGCTCACTGTCCCGGGGCTCCTGTCACACGTGCCACCGTGTCCACAGCCTGTGGCCGTGACGCTGCGGCACCACGTGCTCAGGAATGTTTGGTGCCCATGTGGTGAGCTGTGGCCTCGTGGGAAATGTTGTCACTGTAGCTGTCTCTTCTCTGCAAGGAAAGAGAAGATGATTTCCCATGCTTGTCAATCAGGCAGCTTTCCCCAGCACTGAATTTTATCAAGCCTTTTAAAATTTCTTTTAAAAAACCCTAATTTAAGGCAACATAGCACTTGACATTTAACTCTGTGGTTACCATGGAGATACCATCAGGTATTTTGCTAACTCCTGAGAGGTACAAGTTACAGTGAATAGTGGGAAATCAAAATAAATAGGTAGGGAATGCAGACTCCAGGCAAGAAAAGATGTGGACCTACTTGTATTGTCAAATAACACTTGAACCAGAATTCTAGAGTTGAAAGCAATGGATGCTTTCTTTTTAAATAACTCAGTTGTCTGAACACTTTCCAAGAACCAAAATTAACTATTACGTCTGTTTTTTTCTGTAATCTCATTGAAGCAGCAATTCTCTTGAAAAAGTTTAATCTCTTAAGTAATAAACAGCCAAGTTGTAGCCATCCCTACCTTCCAAATTTTCAAGCTCTCCAGAGTTTGCCTGTTTCAAGCAAGGATATAATAATTGCCACCCTCTGCCTTGTGAGCCAGTACAGCTAAATCACACAGGGCTCACTGAGCCAGTCTGCAGTGCAGTCCTTGCCAGAGGAAGTTCTGCCCACAGAACACATTCCATGTGGAAAACTGTGTGTCTTTTTGGCTAGGGAATATATTCAAAATAAGGAATTAATCTGCCTGTTGTTTAGTCTAGTTACCTGCTGCACTTCTGCGCTCTCATAACTGGCATCGAACTCGAATGAAACCTGTCTGACAGATCCTGTGCAAACTTCACAGTAACCTCCCATTGCAGCCAGCATTCAAAGCCTTAATAACAAAATCAAAGACTTTGTCCAAACTTTAGGAAAGTTACTGTCAATGTCAAATTTGAAGCTAGCATTAGGGTAGAGACCATTTTATCACACTCTGCATTAACATTGCCCTTAACATATACACAGTTAAGTTGTTTGCAAGATTTGCATGCTTTCTTTAGCATGTCTGGGAATATGCTCTGCCAAGTGTGGAAAATGATTTGCTTGTACCTGTGGAAAAAGCTGTTCTTTATTCCCATAGCTTCAAGGAGCTCATTCTGTGTATTGTTTCTCTTCCTGATGTAACTGGTTTTTTGATTTTTGAGGACCCTCTATGTAGTATCTCAGCTTAGAACTGCAATTTTCTATCTGGAATTATTCAGTTTGTTTCAATTTACTAATAAGGAAAACAGATATCTCCATTTTGGAATGCTCCCTGTGCATACAGGGGTTGTGGTGGTTTTTCAGAACAAGTGAAGGAGTAAAATGGTGGACACCACTTAGGGGTGAGTGTTCTAAAAATTGAGAAGTAAAAGAAGTAGTGGAGTGGGACTGCTTCTGATCAGCAGCCTCTTCATAGAGTTCAAGGTGCAAAGCCAACTTTTGGAGTGAGAGATCAGAAGTAAGAGATGCTTGGAAAATGACTGCCTTGTAGATGTTTCACCATTTATAATGCGTTTGTCTCTGGTTTGTGTTTCAGAAAGACGAGAAAGCCACGATAGCCAAGATGAACCGTCAGCGTGCTAATTCCATCAGCCATAACCCACCCCACTGGGGTGTTGACAGGCCCTTCTACAACCACCTCGGGGGCCACCAGGTCTCCAAGGAGATGAAGAGAATGGTAATGCCTTGCTTTATGGTCATTAATTTATTTTCTTCTTAATACAGCATTACATATCGCTCCTGCTTTGTCTGAAGGTTTTTACAGCCCTGAGGGTGTTTTCCAAATGGGGGTGGAAAATTCTACTTTGACTCCAGAAATAACAATAATTGGTACATCTGGAGGTGAGTGATTGTGAGATGAGGCACAAGGTTGTTTGAGAGGAGAAGAGAGGCTGAATGGCACAAAGAAGGCTCTTTTGTCTGACTTGTCCCACATTCTGAACACTCATCCAGGCTGTGTGAGATGATGTGATTATCTGCAAAAACTGGTCAGTAACCCAAGCATTCAAGAGGTATCTGACATACATTTCTATTAGCTCAGTACCTGCAAAGGTTTCTGGCTTGCATTGTCATAGCCAGGTGCTGTTCTCCTCTCAGAGCTACATGCCATGTGTGCTCATGGGGCCCCAGGGGTCACACTGCTGTGCTTAACTCTCGAGAATACATTCTCAAGTACATGCCTTAATTGGCCTAAGGTAGCAGACATCTTCACTTCCTTCTCATACCTTTCAATTTTTCAAAATTAAAATGAACAAGAGCTAGTTACCAGTGCAGTTGGACTGAGAGCACTTTTTGGTGCTTTTACATTAAGCTGTAGATGATATCTTTGTTTTCTGCAATAAAGATTAAGAAGATAGTTTATATTATAATGGCTATTTTTAATAATAATATAAATATTTGGTACCTCTATAATTGCATGAATAACCAGATTGCTCTATAACCTTATTTAAGCTGTTTTGTCCCTTCAGGCACAGTCAAAAGTGTCTATTTGTTGCTCATTTTGTTGTCTATAGTCAAAGTTCTGCTCCAGATCACCAAAGTCTTTTAGTGTTCAAAGAATTTATGAACATGAGATTCAATCCCACAGCTTAAAAATTTAGGCATAGCTATAAGCAACTGCATATGGTGTCTTCTAAAGGGAAACGCTGGCACATTTATTAATAGTTGGTGCTAATTTTATTCAATCTTAATATTATTTTACAGTGCTAAACCAAATTTCTTAATCTCCATAGTAATGTTTCTTTCATTTCTCAGATCTCCAAATGAGGGCTTCTGACATGAGCATACAGATCAGTGGAACTGTGCATTTTTTATGTGGGCTTTTCAATAGGGTGTGCTCAATAGGCATGACATTATTAGAAGAGACTAATCACACTAGCACATAATTATAATGATAAGTTTCTTTGAATAGCTTTTAAGGGGTTCTTGCAGTCTCCCGTTCAGAAACAAGGTGTATGCATGCCAAATGGTATTATGCTTCTTGGTGTTAATTACAGTTTGCTATGTCTAGCTGGTTGTTCAGTTGGAAAAACATAATTATTTATTGAAATACCAAGCTGAGTCTTAAAAACTTCACTGCCCCTCACTTGTAGGAGGAAAGACTTCCTTTTTTTTTCCTTATCGTGAGCCTTTCCCTGTAATGCTATTTACCTTTTTGGAAATTCAGCATCTCAGAAAGTCTCTTCCACTCAATCTGCTTCTGTACTGCCTCTTGTATTAAGATCTTTTCTGAGAAGCTGATGTTGCATGCATCAGGCTGTTTCTTGAAAACCAGCTGGAATCTGATTCAGATGTATTATTTTCAGCTAGACTTTTTGTTGTTCTTATGGACTATTTTTTAAAGTCTGTTATTTACAGTATTTCCCATTGCTTTATGTTTGAGATGCATTGGTGAAAATACAAACGTGCTGCTCCCCTTGGCCCTCCCCATCTTAATATCTGCTAGATGGATTAGTTCATAGGAACAATTTCTCCATCTCCTGTCTCAACTCTTTCTGTGTTAACTTCTAATTTAAATATGCCTTTCTTTGTACCACCCAACTTTACACAGTACTTTGTCATCTCTAACACTGCATTACATGGGTGCTGTGTGTGCCTAACGCATGCAGAGTGCACACTGGCTGCAAACTGCCTGCTTAGAAATACAAAATACAGAGAGGCAGAAGGGGAACAGAACTACAGAGGCTTTTATCAGTGCTCCTCTGGGATGACATGTCATTGATCTTAGTAAGCAGCTCCAGCTTTCAAATGCCCTGAAAATGTGCTCTTTGTTCCACATCACCCACCTTTCCCCCAGACCTCTTGTATGTAATTATATGTAGTCTTTTTTCTTGGAAGCTATGAACATGTAAGGTTGGATTAGTCAAAGTAATATGCCAAAGGCAGGCGGTGCAATATTGCCTTTCTCTTCAAAAGCTGGAGCTCCTTAGCCCTGTAATTTCAAAACAGATATTTATAAGTGTAATTGTGAGATGGTCCTCAGGCAGGAGTCAGGTAATGTTGTAGCAATGTGCATTTACATTATATTGATATGTAGATAAAAATACATTTGTGTGTAGGAAACAATACGGATGGTTATGAAGGGCCCTGGGTTTTGTCACAAATAGAAAACATTTTGCATTTTAAAGACAACCATATTTTCAGGAAAAAAAAAAGGAGACACAGTTTTTTTGTGGCTCTACTTACAATTCCCTGAAAAAGAATATTAAAGTTCCTTGAATTGCATTTTTGGGAAGGAACTGTTATATTTAATAGAAAACAGAATTATTTTGGCCATTTTTCTTTCCTGTGAATGCTGGCTCTGGTAGCTGTCTCTATTCATAGGATGTATTAGCAGTAGTCCTAGAGGAGACGGATTGGTATCAAATGTAGCCGTATACTCCTTTTTTTCTCCTCCTCTTCCTCTTTTGTCACAGCATTTCAATGCACTGCCATGTCTGGGCACATCAGCAGTACCTCTGGTGGGGTTTGTGTGGGGTGGCAGCCCAGGCAGCGGCATGGGGAGGCCTTTGGTCCCTGCTTTTCTCCATGTTGTGGCTTGGAGCTTACATCCACTGGGTCCAGCAGATTTTCCACGATGCTTCTAGGCTAAGTTTTTCCCTTGTGCACACAGGAGTTTTTCAGGCCCTTGCACATATGAACAAGACAAAATATCTTACACACGTCCATGCAGCAGTAAGCTAAAATGTCCTGGCAAACTGGAGTTACTTTCCTACTCCTACCCTGGCTAACTGGGGCGTGAGTCAGGTGGGATTGCAACTGTGTCAGCTCATCCCATCCAGCCCAACAGCCCCTGCTCCTTCCTCATGCATCATCTGCTCCCTAGACCATCACAAATCTTTCTTTTTCCCTTCCCATTGCTTAGCAGTGGCCTTTCCTGCCGTGCAGAGGCTCCAGGGAGGCAGCAGGCCAGAGACACTGATGTTGCCTATCGTGGATTCTGGTCCCCATTAAGTGGTGGAGCCACTGCCTGGAGAAAGCCGCTCCTGGGGACTGTGCAGAGCTGGGCTGCCAGGCCTCAGTGGCTGCCCTGAAAGGCCTGGTAAATGTGCAGCAGGGGAAGATCAGATACAAATGCCCTGGGAGGGCAAAGAGCCTTGCTCTGAGCTGGCAGCCTCTGCTGGAGCGCTGCTCCTGGGAGCACACGTAGTTGGAGGGGCTGATGCTGCTGGCACAGAGCAAGTTGAGGGTGCCTCACTCCCCCAGGCAGGCAGGGGAACCTGGACAGGATCAACTTAGTGACTGTGTACAGAGCAGGAACAGAGCCAGAGCACAGCAGAACAGCAGAGCTGCCTTCTGTTTTTATTGCTTTTTACAGCTTGTTTTCTTGTTTCCTAGCAAGGAATCTGTCCAGGACCAGTGACTGTACCTCTCTGGAAATGGAGACTTTTGTGCTGCTCATTCCCCCAAGTCTCCGTAGATTAGCATTGTCTTCCCCACTGTCTCTCTAGTCTGGTTTTTAATTGCAAAAGGGTCAAAAATAAGTAGACTTGAAAGCATTTGAGAGTACAGGTATATTTATAGCTATAACAATATTTATACACCACTGAGAAATACTTTGCTTTTCCCAGTATATATTTCAGAGGGCTTTTATAAATATTGATGAATTTTAGGCTTCTGGAAATAATACTCATGTCTCAGTTTTCATCAGCAAAACAAAACTGCTATTAAAGAAAAACCAATTTGGGGATTGTAGTTGACTGTAAACTGAAAGAGGTTTGTTGTAAACAGCAATAAAAAGGCAAATGTTGATACTTTTCAAAATTACAGGGCTGTTCTAGATGACAAATTATTCTCATGCATATTTTTCTCTCTTTTACCCTGCTCAGCATTATTAAGTTTGTATCCAGAAAACCACATCCCGTTTGGGATTACAATAATATAGGAGAATGTGGATGAGTTAGAGATAATCCAGTGGAGAAAATTATAAATTAGCAGAGGTTCAGCAGTGTGACCTGTGAAGAAGTGTTGAAGTATTGTGTTTACTCTAACCTAAAAGGGAGAAGACTGATTAGAAACAAAAGTCTCCAAATAAAGGAAGGTTTGTAAGGACAAAAAATATTGATAAATCATTCACCAAGACTGTAACAGGCAGATTTTAAAATAATCTTCCTAATTTGCTGAAAAGAAGATCTAAAATAAGAAAAAACTTAGATGCAAGGCTGTATAAGAAGCTTGTGGAATCCCTGATTTTCCTGAACAGATTTTAATTATTTTATTCAGGGCTTTTCAGTCTGGAGTGGCATCACAAAATCCTTTGCAAATATCAAAACAATAATATTAACAAGTCTATATTAGGAGACTGTATAGGGAATAAATAATACTAGATTAATATGAGATAGATGTAAAGATTTTAGAAAGTTTCTAATCTAGGCTACACAGAGCTTCGTGGCATCAATCTCCCCCCTTTGTACAGGAGCCAGCTTTATCCACAACATTGCTGACATATATTTGTCTAGCCTTTGTTTAAAGACCTCAAAGGATGGAAATCCCACAGTCTTGCTGGGCGTTCTCTTCAACAGTTGATGATTTTTTTGATGTTTTACTTCACATTTCCTCACTTCAGTTTGAAAGCAGGGTGCTGCATGAGCTACTCACAGTAGATAGAGGACAGTTCAATCATCTCTCCTTTACAATTATTTTCTCTGTATTTGAAGACTATCACCATGTCTCTGTACAGCTCTGATTCCCTCATCAAGTTTGTTCCCTAGTTGGAGCTTTCCAGCCCGGTGGTTGTCCTTGTTCCCACTGAGCACTTGCCATTTCATTGAGGAGAGGGAGCGCCCACGCTGAACCAGCACTCACAGTGAAGTTTTATTAATCATAGAATGGCCTGAGTTGAAAGGCACCTTAAAGATCTTTCCATTCCAATACCCTGTTGTAGACAGGGACGTTCTCTAAACCAGCTTTCTCAGAGCTCCATCCAACCTGGCCTTAAACAATTCCAGGGCAGGAGAATCCACAATTTCTCTTGTTAGGCATTACATCACAAAATGCCTCTTCAGTTCCCTGTACAACAGCACCATGGTGGCATTCTCATGCCAGGAGTGCTGCCCAGATGTTGGTAATTTTTGAGGTTTTCAACCAGACTTGACACAGCCTGATGCTGTCTGACTTCCAACAAAACAAAGCATTAATTGTGTAATGAGTTCTAATCATCCATAGGAAGTCCTGCTGTTGGATCTTAAGGCTGCCATACAGCCATCATACTTGTTTTACGCTTGTTTTACTGTGACAGCTTAGCTTGTTTCACTGGTGCATGCTGTGGGGAAGGTTTACTTCAGAAACCGGCTCCTCTGAGTTGTTACAATCAAATATAAGCAGAGCAACTAACAGGATTACTGAGTCCTGTGTAGGTCCCTGGCAGATTTCCTTTCATTTGTCAGCTGCTGGAAAGGTTTAACATTAGGAAGTTTAGGAACAGAAAGAGGAAACCCTGAAGATTGCAGTACTGATTTCAGTCTGACCATGGTTCTGTCACGAGTCTGAGTACAGCTAATGAAACATTTAATTTGCGATGAAGTTATGAATGAAGTCGATGTTAGTTGCAAAGTAAAAATGGAAATAAAATCAAATAGAGATTATATATGTGTAGGAAATATTACTGCATGCAGATGTTAGAGATGCGAGATAAGGTTATAAAAATGGATCCTGGATATGGATGGTGCAATAAAGAACAAACTCTTTCAGGTAGGTGCTGCCTGGTTCCTTGTGGCTCTGCTCAGAGCTCTGCTCAGCTTTCTACATGCTATTTGATTGCTTGTTGTTTACTTTCTAACGAAACAACACTCATCTACAAGCCTGGTCATTCAACCATAAAATAATTCTTTGTCCTATTCTCCCTGTCCTAAATCAAACAATACTTTGCATTTTGCGTTGTAAATACAGCTCACTTCCTCCCTCTGTGCCCCCAAGTTGTCCTTACAATAGATCTTGTAACTTGGAAATCAAAATTGGAGAACAGGTGCCTCACAGATGCTGTAGCTGGTTCTGTGCCAATTCTACCTCTTAAACATCAGAAATTATTTAAATTTAAAATAAAGCTCAACAGGACAAGTTTTCCTCAGTCAGTAGTGCAGCCCTATCAAAGAGAATTGGATTTGAGTCCATGAATTAGGCACCAAAGGTTCACCCTCCTTTTAAAGGTTTCATTTAACTGCAGGTCACCATTATCCTCTTTTCCAGCAATCATCTGCTAAATCTGGTAATTGCAACACTGACGTCAGCAAAGCTGAACAGGGGCCCCCAGTGGAGAAGAATTTGACCCACTAGTTTTTCACTGCTATTGTAGTAATCTAACTTGTAATCAAGCAGGGAGAAACTCTCAAAATCCTTTCTGCTGTAATCTCCATGTATTGCTATAGATCTGGAAGGAAATTGTTATCTAGTCTGGGTTTTATAGGGCCAATTTGGTTTTGATAGCTTGCATACAGCAAGGGGAGGAATCCTATCCAGCAGTTACACTTTGTAATTGCTTTGGTGCTTACCTGAAAAGAGGGTTTGCCTGATTCACAGATCCATGGGATCTCATATAAATAAGTGGGAGTACAGTGTACATTGCTCAAACTGTCAGAGGCTTCACCCTGTCTTGTGTCCTCCTCTGCTAGCCTAACTTAAATTCTAGTTGATCAGGGCTTGCAGTCTTCCTTGATTAGTTCTTTAAAAGAGGGATAAGTATCCGTGAGATGGGACAGCAGATCTGCAGCTGCTTTTGTGAAACCTAGGTAGAGTTTGATATTTGCTTGGAAGTCTTGCACTGATAATTTTTCCACCATTCAGTACCCTGTTCTACGGTAAATTTTACTCATATGGGAAAAGGTCACTTGGATAGAGACTCTACTAAAAGGTGTCAGACTTGTTTTGAGTGGGACTAAATTAAGCCTACAGAAATAGATTCACAGAAACATTCACAGAAACATTTCCTCTAATGTTCATAGGAGCATCGCACAGGTGGATTTGTGGCACTTAACAGAATGATTTCCAAAGCTTCCTAAAGCAGACAGTGAGCTTTAATGTCAAAAGGATGCAGGTCAGCAGGTTTGGGTCTGGTTTTCAGAGAGGGTGAGCAGCTCTGGCCAGCGCCAGTGGGAAATTTCAATTAAGGCTGGTTAGGCTTGGATTCAGTCTGTCTGCATCTGATTAGAAGGCTATTTGACAGTAGTTTCTGGAAGTTTGTTGTGTTTATCATTGTTTGGAGTGTAGAGATGGAAGGGAAGAGATTATGGAGCCAGGAACTGTTTCAGAGCATTTCTAGGACTACTTATTTTTATGTCTGCTTTGAAAGTTCTGGTAACTGTTCACAAGTGATGCACAGAACCAGAAACCCTTTCACTTTAAAATGTCACCTTTGAACTGAAGAAATTTGTATTCAGCGTTCACAGAAAACTGGAAAGTGTGAGCAACCTGCACTTCCCAGAGGTGTGAGTTCAGAGCCAGAAGTTAATTAAAAATAAGATGGAGAAAGCCCATTTCAACCAAAGCAACCACTTACGTTCTATAGATTTAAATCTGATGGGCCAGATAAATTCATGGCATTGGCCAGGTCTGTCTGCCAGCTGAGGGTTGTCTACAAAGTCATTTTGACTTGAACAAAGTAGAGGGTTTCACCATCTGTGAGCAGTGCAGTGGAATGAAAGCCTATTTATCAAGTGGGGTGGGCTGCAGAAAAGGAGCACTTCAGCTTTCCTTTTCAGAGCTCATTAGTCTGTGTTCCCGCTATAGCAGACACACTCATCATTCAATCCATTTCATAAACTGGTTTTCTGCCAGTCTGTTGTTCTACACTTAGGTGCTTGTTAAATATCCTTCCTATCAGGCTTAATTCTTTCTGGACTCTGGAAACAGAAATTGTGTTATTTTTGGCTTGAGTGCTTTGAAGTCCTTCAAGTTTGGCTTCTACATTTACACCTGACAGCATCTATCTTTGTAGCCTTGTCTTTTTGACCACAGGGACAAAGCAGAATGTGCAACAGTGCTGAAAATAGATGTGAATAATTAGTTTTGTGGTAGGGCCAAAACAGGCTTGTTTTTAACTACATCCACTCTCAGCCTGTCACCCTCCCTTTCTGTTTTCCATGGTCGCTGTCTCTGTGAAGCACCTTTGCTTTGCAAGTTGGCCTTAACTCTTACATAGCTCATTTTATCCCTAAGTTCAAAGTTATTTTGATTTCTGCTTTAACATCATGTAAGATTTTGTTCTGGGGATGAAAAAAGGGCAAGAAAAATTAGTTTCTTTGTCATTTTTCTCTTACAATCTCTGCTAGAGTTGAGAGTGAAGTTTTTAAGGGTGGAATTCGTGCTTCACACCCACATTGCCATTAAGAAGGTCATGAAGCTCATCAGCCCCTCTACTGTCTTATTTCTGGAGTTAAATGAAAAGTTAAAAGCATGTAAAATCTATTCCACTTTTTTTGCATATTTACAATATGTTAATAATTGCAGCCAGTATTCTCAAAGTTAGAATTATTATTTCTAATAGTTCTTGATTTGAAGTGTTATGGGATAGCAGTCAGCTTGTCATGTCTTTGACAAACACTTTATCATTCTATTTAAGGAATCAGTTTTAATCTTCAAAGGGCTTAGTTAATTTAGAAGTCAAGCAGAGAGAAGGCAGTCATATGAGCTTTTAGCACAATAGGTATTCATAAAATATCCCACATAAAATAGTAAGCCTTAGGGGCCATAGGGTCAGATGCAGTAATATAACATTGCCTCTTTTTTATCTCCTGCACGTCTACTCCCACTGACGATGTCAGTGTAGATTCAGAGTCACCTGACTTGCCATAAAAAAATAAGGCTTTTTTAATAATCTCCTGTAGAAAAGACAAAAAAGCAGTGCCTTTAAGGGAGCTGATTCAGCTAAGTTTGGGTTAATGTTCCTGAAGTCAGAGAGAGGACTGTCTTAGTCTCAGAGCAATTATTAAATGCTATTACTTTTGCTTTTACAATCTGATGGCAGAATAATAGAGCCTCCTGGGGGAATGAGAAAAACACCAGTATCAGGAATATTTAAAATGAGACTGAATAAAATTTGCATGAGGTCCTATATGCAGCAGTCCATTAGTACTGCACTGTGATAAGACCTATCTCATGCCTTCTAGAGGAAAGGAATTTTGGCCTTAACAAGGGCTACTTTATCATTATGATTGTGGAACTTTTCTTGAACTCCTGTGAACTCCTCTCTCTCTGTTTGATTCTTGCAGCCATCACCACTTTTGCCATTTTCGTCCCTGCTGACAATTCTCAGCCTTTTCTTCATAGCACCCTAGAAAGCCACTGGCATTGCTTCAGCCTGCTGGGTACAAATCCATAAGCAGTCAAGAGGGGATTTATATACTTAACTCCAGGGGTTGGTTGTTTTCTCTTCCTGCCACTTTACTACCCCTCTCCTAAACAGGCTCCTCATTTTTATCAGCTTCTCTGTGTGTGTGTGTTCAGATTTCTGTACATGCTTGTGCAGAAATGCCAGTTTTGACATACCTTTGTGCAGCAGTACCCAAACATGCTGAGTCCCGCCCCAGCCCAGCTGTCCAGCCTCCACTAGGAAGCACAGACAAGGTGACATCTGGGATGCTGGAGAGTGGCATTATACACACGTTCACAGCAGCAGCTCCTGTTATTTCTCCTTCCTGCTTGAGCTTGGAAATTTGTCTACCAGATTATGAGTGTGATAGTCCTTTAGGAATGCAGGCAAATCCACCTATTTCTGCAGGGTTGGTTGTGTTAGTTTATGCTGTGTGTAACACAGACTATTGCAATCGATGTGAGCAGCCTTGTGCTGAGCCAAGGGCTGTAATGGGAGAAAGCATCCGAGTCCTGAAAATCCCAAACTATTTGCCATCTGTGGAGAAGAAAAAAAGGCCTATATGTCATTACTGCTCAAGCCTTGTGCGAGGGGAAGGAAATAATTTCAGTGCAGATTTTTCAATGAACCGAGCATGCCCACGAAACCGGAGGAGGTGAAAGCACATGAACCAAAACCCAGGGGGAAATTTCCCTCCCCACGCAAAACAGGGCGGGCAGCCTGACCCTGCGCGTGCGGTCCCTCCTCCGCCTAAAGGGCTTCTGGGTGTGCGACTGGCACACGGATGCTTCAGTGGGTAGGGAAGAAAGTGTCTGGTCACAGCCACATCCTAGAGGTATTTTTGCACTATATCCTGGCAAAGTCTTCCAGTGCAAGAAAGATATCCTGTAATAAATGGCCAGTTTTTAAGAAGCTATGTTTGAGGATATTTTTTTTCCTAAAATAATCCCGCAGACCTTTCTCCATAACAATTCCATTTTTGGCAATTCTGCTAGAATAATCTTTCGTATGAAATGGAAGCATTTGAAGTGAATCATTTAATTTGCTTAACTTAAAGAGCTTCCTACAACATTTAATTTTAAGGTGATTCTCTCTAATTAAAGTTCAAGTCACCTTTAAATATTTAGCCTCGTTAAAGGAAGATCTAGGAAAGAAAATGTAATAATCTTTTCCTTTTGTGCTTTACCTGAAATACGAATTTTTTTAGTCTTTAGTTTTGAAACATCAATTTAATTTGATTTATCGGTATGAATAATTTCCAGAGTTTCAAACACAGTATTTTAAATTGAAAAGCTAGATCAATGAATCCTCTATTATTTTAGAAACTTTCCTTGTAGCAGTTTTGCTGAGGGAGAGAAGCAGGGCAGAATCAAATTCCATGTTGGTCAGGTGTTCACATGTATAAATGACCAGTTAAATATTCAGCCTATGTGTTTTTCCACACTTGAAATATTGGGGAATTTTGGGGGGGATATGCTTGCTGAGGTGTTTTAGTAACTTGGCCTGATTGGCCTGTGTCCTCAGACTTGTGCACCTAGAAGGCAATAGTGTGAGATCTGTGTTTAGTTTGAGGATTTCAGTGGGATGGATGGTTATGCAGCAGTTTGTGAAAATCAGACTATTTTAGGGGACTCTCCCACTGCAGTCAGTCATCCAGTTCCCATGTGGCTGTGCTTGAAAATGTGAACTTGGTATCTATCTAATAAGCCAGTACTGGCTGCTTTCTCATCGGTTCTCTCTGCTTATTTCTTGACTGGTAGCTATTCATGTTCAGTTGATTTTTCTTTTTTTTTTCCTCTAGCCTAACTGATTATGACACCAGACAAATTAGTGAGCATTTTGTCTCCGTGGTTAATCAGTGAGCTTTCAGTTTTGGCACTGTGTTGTAGGATTACTTAGAGGATAAATAAATAAATCAATCAGATATTCCTGACAACTGTAAAATAATTAACCAAAAGCAAAAGAAAAAAGCCACACAACAAAAAGTTGAATGATCACGTCACTCTTTAATGTGAAATCACAAAGTACATGTTTTTTTTGGCTTGGATAACTGGACATACTTACTAACTTTGAATCAACATTGCTATTTTCTTCTTCCCACTGGATCTGCTGGTGGTTGTTACATGGGACTGAGAGACTTCCTTTATCTGAATTTCTGATGGGTTAAGTTGGAGCAGCAGTTTCTATTTAGGAGTGTGGTTTTAGTCTGAGACAGAGTATATAAAAGTGGGAATTGCTCTCTCTGTGAATCACAGTCCTGGCTGCTGACCTGAGTGACAGACCTCACTTTTTCCCTCTGGCAAAGCTGGTGCTGTTCAGGGACACTGTGTTGGCTTTACTTCTGCCATGTGGCCAAATTGCTATCTAGTTGCAAGGGCAAAATCTGTTCCCATTTAGTGTCTGGTCAGTGTTTTTGTTTCTGATGGTGTGGGACAAGGTGGCTGTGGGAAGACTTTTGCCCAAAGATATTTGCTTTTTCACAGTCAGGATAGATCTCAGTTTGCTGCCCCCAGACTGATTGCTGCTGCAGGTCCAGCAGCTGGAATATCCTCACGTGCCCTGAGCAGTTTTGGCCTGAGGTCTCTGGGAGAAAAACAAAAGCAGTTCTTCCTATCTCCTGGCTACATTTGTTTTATGTTTTGGAACACAGGGTACAACTCTGTGCCTGAGTATTTGACCCCACTTGTCAAATATACAACTTTTCTTGACTACAGTTAAATTTAAGCCAAGATGTCAGAGGGCACATTTTGTCTCAGCCCATGGAAAATGACCATTTTGATGCAATTTGGTCTGTTAGGTATGTTAATGCTAAACATATAAGCTTCTGCCTCCGTATGTAATTTTGTCTGAGGTCTTCTAGCCACTTAAACTATGGGTGACACTTAATCAATTCTTGTGGTCCTGGAAGAATTGTGAACATTTGAGCTGTTGCAAATATTTTAAATAATTCCTGAAATCTTGTTCGAGAAAACATGTTCTGCGTGTGCACGCAATGAGGGGAGGAGCAGGGAGACCCCTTGGAGAGATGAAAATGAAAAGGCATCCACTGCCCTTAGCCAAGCCCTGACATAAAGAGATGCAGCCTTGTTGAATACAGTAGTTGATTTATGTTATTGTTTAGAGTTTTGTTTCAAGTAAAATACATCCTCAGTTATAATATCAACACAATTTCCATTGCATCATTTGTAATGGCGACTGCTAAAAAGAAGACACCTGAAATAAAGTGTGCCAGCAGTCAGCTGAAGCATTTCCTTTATCTGCGCTTCCATGAATTTGTATCTGAAGGAATGTGTTTTTCCAAAGCTGCTCTGTCTGCCTGGTGACACGGCTGCACAAAATATTGTTGTGGGTGGGTGAAGCTGTCCATCCACACCTAACAAATGAGCTCCCTGAAACTCCCCTGTGCAGTGCCGTTCCCGGGATGCTTTGTGTTCTCAAGGTCAGCCTGTTTGCTCACCCTTGTGCCCTTTTCCTTTCTTTCAGGGTTTCGAGGACCCCAAGGACAAGTAAGCAAACTTCCTTCTGTCATACACTGTTATGTTTACACGTTTGGGATTTTTTTCTCATATTAAAAAAAGACAAAAATGGATGCCCAGAAGCCAAGAATAATGCTTGGATTCCCCAGAGGTTTGTCCTGGAGGAACAGCCAGTTGAGGGCACGGGCTTGACTGATGTGCATGCAGAACAGCCACTGCCCTCAAAACATTTATTTGTTCGGTGGTTCTAACTTGCTTTTGTAATTAAAATTCTTTTGCTGCATTTCCCCTTGCCCCAAATAATCTCCTCTCTTTGCCTCTTTGAAAATAACCCAAGACAAAATCTTCCTCTAAAGTGTATCTAAGTGTTGGACATCTCCAAAAAGAAAAGTTTATGTATGTACTGAAATGTCTGTATCATTTCTGAGTTTATTTGTGTATATTTTGTTACTCATTATTGCATATTACTTGTTTCTATATATAAAAAGGAACTCAGAAATGATAGCTTGTTTGAAAAAATAAATTCAAAGTTTCATGCTCTAAAATATAGCCACATTTAAATCAGCAATTTCATCTTTTTCATATAAGACTTTAAAGAAACGGTTGAAATAACAATTTAATGAGAGTGGTATATTGAAAAATTGCCTTTGAAGGAAAAAACCCCAAACACATTCACTTTTTAACTTCTAGAACTGGGCATAACAAAAGCATTTCCTGAATTGAAGGTGTTTAGAATAATTTCACATTCAGTCCTGCTGAATGGCATTAATTATAAGCTTGCTTAGAGGAAGTTAGGCAACAGTTGAGGAGACTGATGCCTAAAATATGTTGCTGTTGCTCCTTATCATGTTTCTCAGGCTGCTGGTCAGGGCTAAGTGGACTTCTGTGAGCTAGGACAGCTAAATGCTTCTGTGGGAAAATTCACATTATGGTAGTTGAGCATTGAGAGCAGCTGCCTAAAAGGAAAAGTGATAAGTTTGAACATGGCAATATTAAGAGTCATTCTCTTCTTCCCTTGTCTTTCCCTGCAGACTGGATTTTCATAACATTTAGCTCTGTGCACCCTGGGATGTTTTGCTGGTCCCACTGTTTCCCATTGTATCCATGGATGCTGGAAATTCAGATGATGATGTCCTGCTTTGGACAGGAAAGAGCTAACAGATTACAACAAAATAATTCATAGGAATACAGAAATTTTCAGTATCCCTCATAAAGCAGCATTTTTCATCATAGTTTCTGCAAGAAAATACAAATTCAGCTGCCTCAGTGTTGGTCCACAAGAGAGTGACCCAACAGCTGAGGAACAGCATCTCCTCTGTTGCTCCAAGGACCATAATGTCTTCACTCCATCCTGTAGTTTGAAAGGTTCCTTGGGCTGTTACAGCCAGTAGCTGAGCTGTGTATTTACACTCCTCACTCAGAGTGGTGCCAGCTTATTATACAGATTTCAGGATTTTTACATTTCTGCTCAGTAGCAAAAGAAGCTACTACTTGCCTCTGATTCTCTTTATTCAGAAATCTGTTTAACTCAAGTACAAAGATTTGGCAAAAATAAATCTAGCAGAATATGTTCATAGTGAGAGTGGTTAAAATTAGATACCTAAACCATGTCAAGTACTCACCCAGTTCCTTCCAGGCAGAAACACTGAGGGTCAATAGTTTGGTCTTGCAGCAAAGGAAGACATAGGCACCACACATCTCTGAAAACAGGAGCCAACACTTACGTGCCTGAGTGCAGGTTTAGTTATTGAATCTAGGCATGGAGCATTTAAAATTATGGCATACATGTAGTTTTGGCAGTGGTCACACTCTACATTTGCGGAAAGTAATTAAATCAGCAGCACATTTTTGGACCACTCTGAAGCCAGCATCTGTGGGTTAATTGCTAGCTTTCACATTTGCAGGCAGAGTGCAAAAGTTGCTTCAAGCTCTGTTTGTGCAGTTCCTGTCCCTTGCAACAATTTTCTTTTGGCTGCATTTGGTGAAATCTCAGCAGTGCTTTTAGGAGGTGTTTCTGGAAGTTTCATGGCAGCCTGAAATCCTCAATTCCCCCCCCCAAACTCTATCAATATATCAAAAGGCATTTTGACATATGAATTTCATTAGGCTGTGGCAGTACCTCAGCCCTGACTTACAGGCACTGCCTCCAGGGCACTCCTTAGCACAAGGAACTTTTGTATTTCAATATAAAATTACATTTATGCAAATGTACCCAAACTTGCTGTACTGTAATGCAGTTTGGGTACAATGGGCTGTGAAAGTCACCTGAACAGCTAGGTCTGTGCAAGGTGACTGAGTTTCCCTGCTGCCTGTGTGAGGGTGGCTGCCCACTGCCAATATCCCAGCAAGGCAATTTAAAACCTGCAGAGGTATTTCTACACAATCTGCAGGCGCAGGAGTTACCGCAGTATTAGAAACACCCTCAGCAGTATAACAACCTACTGCAAACCTGGAGGCAGCCGAGGTAGAGACTAAGCAAGCAGTTTCTTCTTCTTGCATCTCCCTGAGCGGACATTTTTAGACTGGAACTTGAAATTTAACTGTGGTTTGCCAAGATGCTGAGCCGACTCCTTTGCTTCGGTTCTGGCGGAAAACGCCTCGCATCTCTGGTACGTGGTGTGAAATGACTAAATGTGAATGACCCAAATGTGTACATAACTCACAGGATCTTGGAAGACATTCTGTAAATACGAAGCCTAATGATTTCCTTGCTCATTTTTATGAGCCCAGAAGACATTGCAACACTGAACGAAAATAAGCAGCATCCCCTTGAATGCTCAAACAGATGTATTTCCTCTAAGGAAGTAAATTGAATGTCCTGACCTTCTAGGCAAAAAAAACCCACTTTTATTTTCAAAGCAGAATATATGAAGTTCTAGGAATTAAATAAATTCTAGAAGGCAAAAATAAAAAACTTTTTTCCCCAACCCCACTGAAATACTAAGGTTGGCTAAAATAGAGATTAGACCTTGAGACAAACTAGATTAGTAATTGCTGTATGGTCACTAAATAGATGCCACTGGTGTGTCATCATGACCCAGCTGAGGTGCAGACACATTCAACTTGCTGGCTAGGGCAAGGAGTGGTGGACTGGAAATGAGTAGATGGACCTGAGTTATTTTTTTCTTGCCCAAAGGTACGTGGAAGAGTTGAGATACAGAGGGCTTCTTAAAATCTGATCCAGTTTTGCAGAAAGCTTCGAAAGAGCCTTTCTTTTGGAAAGGGACCTTTAACTTTTAAAACAGAGTCACATTCTAGTCTGTAAGCGGCTTTGAGCAATCTCCACTTCCAGCCTTACCTGTGGGAGCCTGCTGGCTGCAACACAGAGTGCATTGTGTGCTCTGGTGCAGTACAAGTGAAACCGGGGGAATAAAGCAGTGCAGCTTTTCATCGTGCTTGTCACACCCCGGGAGTTTTTCTCCAGAGCGCCTAAAGGGAGGGTCACACAACACGAGCCCTAAGTTGCTGTGCCATCCTGGGGTTTGCACACAGAAATAGTTATCTGCTAGGATATACCCCAGTGCAAGGTGGGGGAGGGCATATTTTGGTGGATAACTATTGGCAAACCCCATGGATAACCTGGGCAATCACACAAGCAGAGCAGAAAAGCAGCACTTCAGGATTGGCCTTTAATTTCTGCCTATAGCTCGTTTGAAGGCAGGCCATTAAAGTGACAGCATTAAGTCATTAAAATATTGCTAGATTTTAAAAATAACTACAGTTTGGGGAGGTGGTTCAGGTTTCTTGATGCTCAGTGCAAAATATCTCAAGACAATTAAGTTTACAGTGGGGTTTTTTTTGAATGGTTTTTGAAAATTGGCCTTATTTTTCTGAAGCTATGGCAGAGGTTCAGAAAAACAGTGACACAAAAGATTATAAGTAACCTAGAAATCTTGTTCCACATATTTAGAAAGCAGAATCTAATTGTATTTTTTTCTTTTTTCACCTTTTTCTTTTACAGCCTTTCCTCAAGCAAATATCTTGTAAATGGATTTTTTTTTCCTGTTTTATACTTTATACTCATAAATAACTGTGTGAAGAAGAGTCAGGCCATATTTCTTTTCCCTATATGTTTGTCCTGTAAACAATTTTTTCTTTTTCTCAAAAAGAGGGCGTTGTTCAAGTTTGGAAATTTTCATAGTAGTATTTGCAGAAATTATTATTAGTAAGCAAGTAATATAGCTGGATGTAGAAATCATTTTGCCAGTTCAGGCACTAATAGCTATGGCAGCAGAGCAGTGCAGGGAAGACTAAATCAGAGGAGTAGGAGGAGCAGACTACCCAGAGATTTTAGAGAATGAGGGATGGTAATGAGACCTTAAGGCAAGAAAATGGATGTAGTATAGAAAAAGGGCAAACAAATTGAATCCTTGTAATAATAAGCTCTGGACTGACAGTGAGCTCTAGAGCTGATATCACTCCCCTCTCTGCTCCCAGCCCGTTTCCCAATTGAAGCTGTCATAAGCAAAACGCCAGCTCGTTACACAGTGCAATGATAACTCACGGGGCAGAGGCAGAAATTATCTTGTCCTCTTATGCTCCCTTTTCATGACGTCCTCAGGAGTACACAGGAAAGTATGAACCCAGAGGATGAAGTGGATGAGTTCCTGGGCCGGGCCATCGATGCCAGAAGTATTGATCGGTTACGCTCTGAGCACGTGCGCAAGTTCCTCTTAACATTCAGGGAGCCTGACTTGGAGAAAAAGGTAATGTTGTCTAAAAATCATTGCAGCATGTCAGTCGGGCTTGTTAGGAGTTTTAATTCTCCTGCATAAGGCCAGGCTTTTATATCTATGGGTTGTGGTCTTAAGAAATCCATGCTTCTCGTGGAAACCTTCATATACTTGTCCTAAGAAAGCCACAGTCATCTGAAGGGAGCATTGGCCAGGAAAGCGAAGCCACTTCTGTCAGACATACATGATTACGCAATGATGAGCAGTAAAGGGAATCCAGAGTAAACCAGATTGTTTCTCTGACTTTGAGACATCCAAACTGAGACTACAGTCACCCCTTATCTCCTTCAAATCGCTGCAGAAACCCACTTCAGCCTGCCTGAGCTCTGAGTTAACTGTGGAGGCACTTTTCCCTGCCGTTTGTCTCCCCAAAAGAGACCCAGGTGCTGTTAGAGTTCATTGGGATGCAGTCTGTACTCTGGTCATTTTTGGGAGCCCATTTTAAGCAATAAATAGAATTCTCTATCCCACAAATGTGAGAAAGGGGAGTAACAGAGCTAGAGTTCCGGAACAGCTGATTGCTTCCTGATTTGGTTTCAGATATCATTGTTGTTAAGCAAAGATCATTTCCATTTCCCTAACTATATAGTAGAGACAACATCAGCTCTAGATGGCTGCAAAGTTAAATCTCTAAATCTTGAGGTACCTGGAAGCTATTAGTAAAGGTACTGTAAAAACCAGTGGATTTAATTGCACAAAGAAACTCATCCTTTTTTCTTTTATTTTTTAACCAAGCA
This sequence comes from Atrichornis clamosus, assembly GCA_013400975.1. NCBI lineage: Eukaryota > Metazoa > Chordata > Aves > Passeriformes > Menuridae > Atrichornis > Atrichornis clamosus. Next base: position 180,640 of record WBMZ01004198.1, read on the forward strand.
CAGATCCTTGGGATGCTTGAGTGGTTTTCAGGTTAAACTCATTATTCAATGGAAAAAACTTCATAATAAGTTTGCACTAATTATTTTATCATTTTATTTAGAAATAATCCTTCCATGACAGGAGTGACTACCTATTACAAAACCAGAGCTTTGCAGGATCTACAGCTGTTCAATGAATCAGTGTGGGACTGGATAAAAGCTCAAGCATGTAATTTCCCCCCACTCCTCCTCTTCAATTGTATATCTGAAAACTGCCAGGGAATTAGTGGTTCACCTGTTCAGAGCACCTTTTATTTTGTGGTTCAAACATTGAGACCATCTGTACTGAGAACTGTGCTTCAAGCTAAATAAAGCTTCTTTGGGAATCGGATGCAGCTCCCACGTGGCCGATACGTTGACAAGTAGTTGGAAGGAGTGACTGTGTGAAAACCACAGCATCCTCACACTATCGTTAGAACGGGTCAAGTCATCTGCACAAAATGCAAGGTTTTCTCATTAGCAGCATTTGTCCCTGTTGGAGGAAACTTTCCATGGAAAAAGTTTGGGTCTGATGACAGTGACCTAGAATCTTGGTCCCAGTTAATCCGTTTCTGTTCCTCTCATGCAAGGGGCAGTTGGTAAATCCTCTCTCCACCCAGCTCTGTGTGTTTCTTCCCTGGCCTTTAGGTCTGTTCAAGCCCTTACAGTTTGCCTGGGGAGAAGGGGTGTTTGGAATGTTAGTTGTTTCCTACCAGCGCTGCTTTCCAAGGACCTAAACAGAAGCCAAGTAAGAAGTTTTTGTGCAGAGAAAGCAGCCAGCCAAATTTCCCATAACATAACTGTGTTTTTTTGCAGTACTCCAAGCAGGTGGATGACAGGTTTGGAGCCTATGTGGCTTGTGCCTCCCTAGTCTTCCTCTTCATCTGCTTTGTTCAAATCATAATTGTACCACAGTGAGTACCCTTTCATCCCTTAGCTCCCATCTGCTCCCCTCCTCTATTCCAGCCTTCTTAGCTTTGGTTTTTTTCTTGAAAATTCAGAACACCAAGGGGAAGAGAAAAATCCTTAAATAATTCATGCTCAAGTGATGCATGGTGCTTATTGTTTTCTCCCATTTCTAGTGCAGATTAAAACCTTCTCACTGGCATGTGAGGATTTCTGTTTTCCCGGTGTGATTTCTCTTAGAATTTACGTCCATTTTAGGAAATTCAGTTCAGCACATTTATAAGCCTGTGTAAAACAAATACCACTGAGTAGGAAGGATTGCCTGCCAAGGCATTGTACACATTCACAGCACAAGCTAGGCTGTCCTCTTAACTGAATGCAGGGGACAGGGAGGTGAAAACTCATTGCGGCCTCATTGCTCAGAGCACTGAGGTCTCAGGTCTGCTTAGCAAATGAGGCATAATCTCTCATACATTTATTCTTCTGGACTCGGAGCAGCTGGGCAAGAAGAGAGGTAGAGAGGGAGTTGAGCTACACATGCTTAAGCTTGGAGTGGCTCGCTCCAGGTTTAAGGGTTGCAGCCATTTCTTTCCCCAGGCAGGAGTGGCATGAAGCTCCTCAGGCCTGTGGGGCACAGTGCTCTTGGTCTGCTGCAGCTTCGTCTGCAAGGCACAGCATAACCCACTAGATCTTTCCCAGCAGCGAGCTCTGCAGACACAGGATTTCTTCTCAAAGAGTTCTTTAAAAATCCCTTAAAATTACAGTATGTGGGTATTTCCTGTGCTCTGGTTTAGTAGCAATAATATATCCTTCACTGAGCAATGCTGTGTTGGAAATAAATTTTGAGTTAGTCATTTTTAAACTGAAGAACAAGATTACAGAAGCTCTGAAAATGCTCCAAATTTATCTTCATTACAAGAAGACAAAAAATTGTCCCTGAAGAGAGCTCCAGTACTATTTTATGCCATTACAACTGCTTTCTACTTGTGTTCCCACTACAGATCTTTTTGGAGTAGAGATTGGTTTGTGGTGTTCAGATCAGATATTCAGAAGGTCACAGAAATAACACGTAGTCTGATGTTTGTCATTCACTCTCCCAGGCAAGAGTGCTCACAGAAGGACTGAATCAGCAAAACAACATCCATACAAATGCATTGTGTAAACAGACAGGTCTGCTTTGGAAAACTGGAAGTGAAGCTGAAAGAGGCTCAAAATTGAAACTAGATCATTCCCAGCAATTAATGCATTGTTAATTACATCTAGAAATGGTTTTTGAGAGTAACTGTTTTAACAAGGGCTTACACTTTGTATTTCTGGATATTGTTGTCATGACTTCATACCTGCAGAGGCCCTCTACCAGCCTTGTGTTGCTCATCAAACTCCCTAAGCAGCCACTACGCTGTCTCCATAAAACCCAGTTTAACATTTAAATGACAACTTGACAATTTCTGATGTGTGGCAACCATATGGCTGCCTCCTTTGTATTACACAGGAGCCAATCCCTTATGGCAGCATGGTGTAAATGTTGTGCTGCTCAGTCTCCTTCCATTCTACCCATAAGGAAGGTGGCTGTTTATTTGGGGTTTTTTTGCAAGATCTGAAGCGTCCTCAGTCAGCTTGGCCTGTCTGAAAGGTGATTTGATTCGAGAGTAAATAAAATTCCATATTTTTACTGCAGGTCAGATACACTTCCCTTCACCTTTTGGTTTGTTTTTGCTTATATTTCAATTGCATAGCTTTGGTCTTTTACCGAAGGTAGCAGTTAAGCACCAACTGAAACCACAGGTGTATATGTGTCACCATCAGAGCTTCATGAAAGACACACCACAGCATTCAAATCTGAAACTAGAGACAGAATGTCAGTGTTAATTTATTATGATAAAGCAGAATAGCTTTAAGGAATTTCAAAAAAGGCTCAAACAGTAAATTAGCAAGTACAATTATCTTAGTAGTCATGAGAGAACACAGAGACCAGCTGGCTTTGGTGTGGTTGGCCTCAATGTCACATCACAAGAATACTTCCTTTAAATTATGAACAAGGCTGACTCCTAGGAGGGGGCCTATCCTGTCACACTGAGACCAATCACCAACAAACTGGTGTTGAATATTTTCGTGATGAAAACAGACAAAAATGCCTAGTATAAAGTTGGACCTGGAATCGTCTTTGTGCTTCAAAGTTGGGAGGAGCAGGAGCCTCTCAGGCTGGCCAAGATAAGGCTGTTTTCCCTGACTGTGCTTTTGCTGTGGTTGCTCACATCCCATGCAAGAGACAGAACACAGAGAGTGGTGCTGCACAGACATTCCCTGTGCAAGGTAGCTGTTCCCACTGAGACAATTCCCACTCGGCTGCACTTCCACACTCAGCCCGCCTTCCTTCCCAGGGGTGCCCTGCCCACTGCCAGCTGGGGGCCGACCTGCCCCAACAAGTTGTTCTGTCACCTCCCCTCGTGCACGAAATATGTTTCAGTCCCACCTCTGTCACCCCAGCAGGAAGGTGATTGCTGTAAAAGATGCAGCATTCCCTGTTCTGCAGCCTGTATGAGTAATTCTAAATAGGCCAGAGTATCTGTTGGTATTCAAGGCACCTCGTATCTCCTACTGCTATCCTAATTGGAAAGCCTGTGCAGTGTGTCATAGCTTGTACAAATGTGTTCTGGAGAGCAGAGCTGTAGCTATTCTATATGATGTGCATTTAAAAAACACCCAAAACCAACCAAACCTCTCCTTGATTTCAGCTCTACATTTATGCTGGGTTTTTACCTGACCTGTTTCCTGATCCTGACCACAGTGGTGTTTGTTTCGGTCATTTACTCCTGTGTAAAGGTGAGTACTGTGGTTTCTTTGTAGTCCTCTGCCTATGATAACCAGATCAGCAATCTGTTTCTTCAGCTAACAGTGTGTTTTGTTAGCCATCCTTTCCACACTACGTGATAAGGGTTACAGAAAAAGCCTTTGATAAGGCAGAATGAACTGCAAACAGATGTTAGGGTTGGCATCTCTTTAGCTCAGTGAGAAGTAATCACTCTGTGGATCTGCATGTCTATTAAGTCCCCTGCAGGCACTCTCATATTGATACAAGAAGAGCACAGTTTTCCAGTGTGGGAGGAAACACTGACCATTCATTTCCTCCCTGTAAACTTCCTGTGGAGTCGCCTGTGTACTGGCCCCTGCTGCATATGCATGTTTGGGTAGGCAGATAATCAGAAGCAGAATATAATCAAGGAAAAATGTCCTGGAGGGAAGTAAAAGCCATAAACATATAGAATTTTATCAGCCTTTCTCAGATGAGTGTACAGAGCTTCCAACATTCGGTGGGCTCTTTCTTGTAGCCAGCTTTGATCAGCAAAGAAATATATTGTGTGAAGTCCAAAAACATATTAATTCTTCTTGTCAGCCTGTGGTAAACTGACAGTGAACACTGTAGGAAGGGTGGTGTGCTCATCTTTTTCACTCAAAGGTATTCCTTTTAAAAACCTAGATGTGTTCCAGTTTTAGGGATCCTTTTAGTCTTGAAGTGTCTGAACATGGAATATGCTCAGATTCAGGTTCCTTAGCTCAAGCTCAGCTTTGTTCCGCAAAGCCTGGAATAAAATAGCTCAGTAGCATTATATTTCCTGGAGAAGAAACAGTGGGATAATAGATAATGTCAGGCAGATGATTTGCCTCACTTTAATTGTCTTCTCTGTGCCATTTTCAACAGTTGAATGTGGGAGCTCTTGACAGACTTGCACCTTACATGTCTTTTTGATTTTTTAAAGTTAGATTTGGAAATTAAACTTTGCCTTCTCATATAATAAGAGCTGCAAACTGTTCCCAGTGAAAGAAGACTGAAGTTCTATTTGAACTTAACAACTCACTCACAGGGTTTCCCTTGGCCTTATGACAATTTTAAAGGGAGCCTAGTTTGTAAATGCAGCATCCCACTGGTCTTGCTTGCTTACCAGCAATGAGAAGTAGAGTCAGAAATAACACTGCTAATAGGAAGGCCTGAGTCCCTTGAGCTGGGGAATGGTACCCAAGGATGCCTAGTTATTTTTGGTGTGTCCATTGTACTTGAGGATGCTACTAAGTGTCATTTATTTGTAAACTGGTATTGGCAGTTAATGTGATTAGCAGTCAATTAACAACCAACGTGGAAAGATTTTGCTCACAGCCACAAAGAACTTGGAAATTGGGTGCAGAGCTGTGCTGCCTCCTCACGCTGCAGTGCCACAGCACTCTGCCAGCCAAGCAGGGCCACACCAACACACCAGCTCTGCTGGGGCAAGGGCTGGGGCAGTCCTGGAGCTCTGGAGCATCCGAGCTGGCTGACTTGCAGCCAGGCAGGTGCCAAGGCTCACAGTTGTTCGTCACTCACTGGCGTTTACCTCCACATACTGACTGCAGCACTCGGTTCTTCTGTCATCATTCAAAGCTTTTGGTTTTGGTTTGGGCTTTTTGGTTTAAAATTATTACTGATCTAAATTACTGATTCATTTAAAAGGCACTCAGGACTTTTCAGTCCCCGTGATGGTAGGCAGATGTTCAATCTTGTTTTCTTTGCCTTTATCTTCCAAATTCCTGTAGAAGAGGTCTGTTCAGTGGTGCCTGCAACTGTTTTTAGGCTGACTTTGCCTCACTGCACAGGCTCTGGATACACAAGACAACAGAGGAAATTCAGACTAACATCACAATTTAACGGGATTTTCTGAACCCACTCATATTTCCAGCAGTGAGTTTTCAACCTCACAATGTGCTCGTGTATAACATTCAGTTTGCTCAGTGGCTTCTGTGCAGAGGTTGCAAATACTGAAAATATCGGGCCTTCTAGCTATGGTTCCTTTTTGATTACCCCTTTTTAGTGCTCCAAATTAGCCTCTGCTGACAACATCTTGTTATGAGATGGCTTGTTCAGGGAACGGGTACTTGTAGCTTGTCAGCTCCGTGTCTGATGGCAGCAGCTCCTAATAGCTGCAGCCTGCTTCTGTCATCAGAGATCTCAGTGTTTCAAGCCTGAGACTTTTAAGCAATGGGTTTACAGCTCTTGGTTAAGGGGCGTTACTTTATTTCTGTGCTCCACATTGCTCCAGGAAGCACTTCTACACACCTGCAGAAGGAAGGCAATTTTACAGGTCCTTCAGATGAAGTGTTAAGACACGGGAATGTCAGCGTTGTTTGCTTTGTTTCACACTAGGATGTGGGATAGGAGAGCATGTGTTTTACATACCAATGGTTCATTCCACACAGTTGGAAAGCAGGTGTCCACCCCAGGATATCAGCATAAGCATAACTTTTGCCTGTTTGCTGTGCTGTTACATGATAAGTGTCTCTTTTTTCTTCCTCTTTCCAGCTTTCATGTGAGATTTTCCCTCCCTGTTTTGGCCTCTCCATCCCTGGCTTTGACAGTGGCCAGCAGGCTCTTTCTGAACAGCTTGATCATGTTTTATTTTCTTTCGCTGTCATTATTATCTTCCACTATAAAATTCTCCACGGACTAGAAGTTGATCCTGGAACTGCCAGCATAGCCGGCTTGGCTTTCCAAGTTTCTTCAGCTGTAATAAACAAGAGAGTTCCAGTTCTTTGCTTTGATGCTCCATGAAGACTTGGCCACCGTGAGATGGTGTCCCTTCCCAGTAGAGTCTAAGGTCATGGGAACCAGGGTCCCGTCACAAATACTCTGCTGACAGACATCTGTTTTGCTACTAACTTATCAAGTTTGCGTTTCTTTTTAAAATCCTTTAACTTCTGGTATCTACACTGCTGTGTGAAATTCAACTTCTTGCATGGTCCTGGGAGCACATAGGAGAGAAATTTCAAGTTTCCCTTATGAGAAAATAAGTTTTTCTGTAGCCTTACAGATGTAGCTTGCCTACCTCTTTCTTTACCTCCTAAAGCTGGTCTAGATGCTCCTAACGTGTTTGGACTTTTTTTTTTCTCAATTAGGGGAAAAAAACCCTCTGAAAAACTGTACTTTTTTAATAGACTAATAAATCACTGTGAAGTAAGTTACATAAATGGACTTGCAACATTGAGTTGCCTGAAGATGTTGTCTTTTACTCCAGAGCAATCTTAATGTACTTCAAAATGACTCAAAGGCTTTTATTACAAATTGAAAAATCAGACCTTAAAAACCTCATCGTAAAACACAGCAGCAATTATCTAAGCAGTTTTCCATATCCACACTATATGTTAAGAAGACAAAAAGAAGAAATATTACTCTTCTGTCCTAGATAGGCTGTTATTGCAAAGTATAGGTTTTATTTAGAATAATTTTGTCATGCAAATGACTGGAGGTTGTGGATTATTTTCAGTGTAACAATACTTGTTGGATCACTTTTTAAATTCAGACTTTCACCCGCACAGCAGTGCCCTTTCTTCCCCTGCATTTATGCGTTTCAATTCAGACTGAACTGGAATCAACTGGACAATCCAATTTTCTTTTTCCCAAATGGATCACATCCTTTCTCTCTGCCCATTCTCAGCAGTGCAAATGCGGGCTTGGAGTTGCCATTTCATCAGACCTTCCCTTGTCCAGTTCTTCACTCAGGCAAGATTTGAGTCTCACTAAGAGGAGCAGGTGGTGTTGGACAGTACAAACCGATGGGCCAACCAGCAATGCTGCTTGGATTTTCACTGTACTGTAATATCCTGATATTCTGCTTCTTTTACGAGGACAGAAGGGACTTTATTTTCATTTTTTGGAAAATGGGAGGGAAAGTCATCTATTTTTCTTTTTTTCTTCTTTTGTTCTATACGCCTGACTTGTGGATGTTTTTATGGAGGAAGCACTGCCGGAATGGAGCTGCATTGTCAGAGCTGAGAAAGGTCCCCCATGTCTGTCATAGAAGTCCTCCAAGCCACAAGTGTTCCTGGTCTCTACCAACCTCTGTGAAATGGGGAGAGCGTGGCTTGTGTGACAGGGCCCCCATGAATGCTCACGAGGCAGAGGTTCCTCAGATGCACACCATGACTGTGCTGGTGCACTCTCTGCTGCAGCCCTGACCTCCTATGGGTTTTGGCATCTCTTTCTTCTTCAGGACTTTTTCCAGCTGTACTTGTTTACTGACCTAAAATTTTTCCTAGTTTGCAAAGTAGTGAGAACCAAGATTAATACAAAGAAAACATGTTTTCATTAGAATTTAAGTGTCTTCCACTGATCGCTTTGCTTGATATTTCAGGCTTGGTTCAAAATCAGGCTTTTTTGGGATCGTTGGCAGCAGGAGCTTGAGCCAAGATCCACAACAAAGAACTCCCAAGTTTTATTGAGGTGCCTGATTTCCCAGAGATTACAGATGGAGGTTAGGTCCCTGAATACCTTTGTGGAGCTTTGCCTTGAGGCCTAAACAAAGGGGTGGCAGGAAAACCTGTCCTGCTCTAATCTAGTGAGAAAACTGTCTAAATGCAGCACAGATCCTCCTTCTCCTTCCAAATCCTATAAAATTTAGAGCAGAGGAAAGCCCCATTGTATTTTCCACATCCCTGGGATCTGCTAGCTGACATCTGTGGGGAAGCAGCTGGATATGGCAGGGTAAAGAGATATTTTGCTTTGTGGCTTACCAACAAAGCTAAGGATTTCTGTGTCAGCAAGGTTTATTTCTGAGAGAAAGGTGTTTTCCTTTGTTTTACAGTGGCTGCCACTGGGCCTGAAGGATTGCACAAGCCTTCAGTGAATTTCAGTCAATCCTTATTCAGTGCAAATAAATCATAACCCCACTTTCCCCTTTCCTCCAGTCCGCCACAGAGCCTTGCCCTCTCCCCTCACCTGGAGTTAGCTGGATTTTTGTGTATGTGCTGGTAGCAGGTGAAATCAACCCTTTCAAAACTCTTGCCACAAGCTCTCCCTGCCTCTGTGAAAGTCACCAGCTGATCAGCGCCTTGGCCGCTCCAGCACTCGGTAATTACACTGTAGGGCTGCTGTGTGGGAAGCACAGCACTGACAGAATGTTGCATCTCCAAAGATGTAAGAGTGAAGGATAAAAGGGAAAAGCAAGACTTTTAATAGAAACATTAGTCATAGTTAAATTGCAGTGCCGTGGTGCTGTGCTGCTGTTTCTTTGTGTCTCTAAAAATACCCTCTAGTGGCTTGGTTATTCATGCAGTGAGTAAGGGACGGGAGACTTGGGCCCTGGAAGAAGCTTTATCAGTCCTGGGCAGAGCCCTCTGCCCTGGCATGGTGGCATGGAGGGGCAGGGCACTGTGGGAGGACACTCCTATGGGAGCGTGTCCATGCACGAGGGTTTCCTGGCACTCCTGCTCCAGCCCCAAGCTTCCCCTGGCACGGTGATGGCACATGAAAGGTTTCTCTGTGTCCTGGACGCTCTTGTAGCCAGTGCAATGCAGGGAGGCCTCAGGCCACGCCAAGGGGTGAAAGGGGTGACCCTTGCTGCGAAGGGCGCCAGGTCAGTCTCCCCTTTAACACAGACAGTTTCCACCCAGAATATGATGCAGCACCTGAAGCAGGACTCGCAGGGCCGCAGTCCGTAGCCATGAGCAGGAAGCCTCCAGCCCTGCAAGCAGTGAGTCACTGGCACAGTCGGGCTGTGCGAGCTCTGTGATCGCCCGAACCCGTGGGTATTTTTATCCCCATGTGAGTGTGGTGCTGAGTGCCACAGACCAGCCCAGGCCAGCTGACCTCTGCAGTGCCTTTCGCCAGGGGTCTGACAGATCACAGGGGCAGTTTTACAGTCTGTGTCTGAAATGGCACCAGAGAGTCCCACAGTATGCCTTGGTGATCAAAGGGACATGACGTTTATTTTCATTTCTGCTTTTTAAAATTTTTGCTCCAGTAATTTCCAGGCTTGAGCTCCTGGCTATTTCAGTTACAGATGGCTTGTGGTTTGCTTCTCACGACAGGATGAGCACAGCCCTGCAAGCCATGCTATCTGGGCTCGGGAGCCATCACTCCCATTAGGAAGGGCTAAGTGGATTTGGTGAGCCAGCTGGGCCTGCTGCCACGAGGCACTCACGTCTCTGCTCGCCCTTGTCCCGGAGCTGCCGTCCCCCAGCACCATCCTCCAGCCCCTGTGCAGCATCCACACAGAGCCGCGCTGAGGGATGCAGCAGCTCACATGCAGGTCATAATCTGTAAAAGAAATCCTGATTTCACATGTCTATTTGATCTTTTTTTTTTCCTTACATGCAGCTTTTCCCAGTTCCTCTCCAGACTCTTTCTAAGAAGATTGTACAGTCCAGGACCAACAGTACCTTAGTTGGAGTCTTTGCCATTATCCTGGTTTTTCTATCTGCCTTTGTCAACATGGTATGTCCATTATTTCCTTTTGATCCTGCATGGTTTTCGTTCTGCGTGGTTTTCTTATTGGTGCTCTGCAGCCTCGTAACCCTTAAAACCACTGAGTTTAATGTGATCCTGCCTAGTGCTTACAACATCTGAGGTCAGTGCCCTTTGATTTTTGGGCACAGAAAAGAAACAGGAGCCCAACAGCTCCATCCCTATAGTCCATTATATGCCTGGCACTGATTTGTGCCCAGGTCCTTCTGTGATTCTTTAAATGCTTCTGCTCCAAGTACAGAAGCCAACCTGAAGCGCATCCCTGCGGGAAGGGCTGGCACGAGGCGGATGTGTTATTTGACTCCCACCACACTGAGTGGGACACCAGTGTTGTGTAGGCTTCGTGCCAGGCTCTGCACGGTGCTGCCTCCTGCTCCGAGTGCGGGGATCACCTCATGGCACCGTGACCACTCTGCTCTCAGCTGCACTTTCGGGACCGAGGTGTCTGGCTGTGCATCCAAACACTGCTGCTGATTTCAGGCTCGGAGAGAGGTGGGCTGTTGCCTGGGGCCTGGATTTTGTTAATTAATATTTTGGGGGACAAAAAACATACCTATTGCACATAAGCTGATGATTTCATATTGCATATTTTGCACATTGCTACAGCCATTTCCTAGGGTGCTTTTTAATTGATCTAAACTATTTTATTTTCTTCTCTTTGTCTATGTTGTGGAGCTTAATATAATCTTTTTTTTCCAGTTCATGTGCAGCACTGTGGATCTTGCCAGCTGCATGGCTGCTGAATACAACATCACTCCTGACCGGGTGGACATATGCCTTATCAGCAACCTGACTTCCAACTACAGCCTGGGCACCCTGCAGGGATTCTGTGACAGTCCTTTGCCCAACTGCAACTTTCCAGAGGTATTGCTTCAAAAAATTGGGTTTCAGAGGTTGGTCTGGAAAAAGCCTATAAAACCTGTGTGATAAATCTCAGTGATTGTGAGGAAAGCAAGGTTGCTCCTGACTGACATTACAGGACTGACACAGGCTACTACTCTCAGACTTAGGTGTCTGAAGTTATTATCATGAGTCCACATTAATGTTTAAGTTCCTTCAGGTCTGAATAATCAGTAGGCTTTTATCATAGTTGGATTCTGCCTGTAGCAGGAGAAATAGCCTTTCTCCATGAGGTCCTTAATGGCATGGAGAACTGCACGTCATTTCAAAGGAGTTTGTGGGTGCTCTGTATTAACTGAAAATCAGTTCTCTGAAAAATCAATGTCTAGTCATAGATTTGACCCTTCCCTCCATTGTTTTATGTCCTGATGAAAAGCTTTGCTTATGTGTTCTTTCACAAGGTATGGTGGGTTCTGGCCTCAGGTCAGCAGCCCAGATAGTGATCTTCTTGGATTTGCAAAAGCAATTCCTACCTCTTCAGTACATCTTATTAAGAAAAAATTGAAATGCTTCTAATGGAAAAAAAACCCAAACCCACAACCCAGACTAGCCCAAATATGTTTTGCACACTGGTAGAATACGTTGTAAAAGAAAAAAAACCAACTCTTTTTGCATAGCAATTCAAGACCTTTCTCTGAGTGTTTAGGTCATGGCTGTTACATGTGTTGTCTACTGGAAATTGAAAAGGAAAAACAACTCTGTCTTGGATGGAGGTAGAATTTATGTCAAGGTCATCTGGGTTTATGGGAACCTGACAGATTTATAGTGAATCTATTACCATCCAGATGTCCAGGGTGCTACTGAAAGTCCTGGTATCCCACTGAACATATTTCCATTTAACTTAACAGGAATATGGTCCCTGTGTGATTCAGTGAGGTTTCTGAGACCACCATTACTGTGACTTTCAACCTTGCAGAGGCTTTACTGTGCCCACAGAAAGATCCAGGAGCAAAATCTGGCACAGTGAAAAACTAGAAACAGTTTGTGCCCATCATGAATTTGTAAGGAGTGCTGGTCCAGGACAGAGAGGGATTTTAAGCAATGAGGAACAACCATTTTGCATGGTGAGGTTGCTTTGGCAGCCTTGAGCCAGGCCTTGATGGAGAGTGGGCTGAGAAGTGAGGAGCCCCCCCGCCGCGCTCTGCAAGGCACACGTTGGCTCTGCTGTGGGTGCTGCCTGTTGCCCCCAGTGTCCATTCAGGAGATGCTGGGATCCCACCCCTCAGTCACAGGGAACACCCACCCATTCTCAAGAAACTGAGGAGTCAAGTACAAGCTGTACGAGTTATTTTCTCTCATTTAATGTATCAGTGATTACTATTAATAAATGAGCTCAGAACATAAGCATATTTCTGCTTCAACTAGGGCTTGCTTTTAACTGAAAGGATGGATTGCCTCAGGCACATGATACAGTTTTTCTGCCAGAAATAGGCCTGTCCAGACAGAGTAGAAGCTTAAATCTTCACAGATTTGATAGCAGAAAGGTGGTGAGCTGGCTAACATGCCTCTCTTCATTTTGCATCCATGCTGTCTTTCCCGGGAGCCATAAATGGCACCCACAGCCTGCAGTCACAGTGGAAAGCACTGACATGCTGAACACTCAGCTCCTGGGCTGGCAGGAGCTGCTGCCCCACTGCCACACACGTGCACGTCTGCTACTGCTGGCAGGACAAATTGTCTTGGGCTGGGCCCGGGGACGTTTGTCCAGCCCGTACCTTGCCCGTGGAGTCAGTGTGTCAGGTCGGCAGGGACAGTGCTTTCCCATTGGCCTGCAGGGGGTGTCTGCCCTGGGGTGAGAATGGCCAATAGCCTTGGTCCTGTGTGTTGTACAGATATATAAATTTGTGTCCAGAATTTGGCCTTAAAGCACATTTATTCCAGCGTAACTGGGTGATTCTTTCTGCTAATTCAGTAACTGTGTCCAGGACAAAGCTACGTCACAACCTGGGGTGTACAGCTGTGAGCCCTGCACCTCTTGAGGGTGAAGCACATAATGCCTGAAGTAGAATGCCACAGTTTTCCTCTTCATCCATTCAGTTTTAACTTCTGTAAGATGGGAGAATCCCACAAGCAGCCTCAGGTTTACGTTTGGTCAGCTCAACTACATAATTCCAAATCCCATTCTATCCCTCTGTTTAGTTTCCTTTGTTTTCAGTTTTGATTTATCCAGCTGACACTCATCTCTCTTCTGTTTTTTTCCCCTTTTTGTCTTTATACAGTACTTTACCTACAGTGTCTTATTGAGTCTCCTGGCCTGCTCTGTGTTCCTTCAGATCAGCTGTATTGGAAAATTGATCCTTATGTTAATCATTGAATTTATATATGTTCTCATTGTGGAAGTGCCAGGGGTCAACCTTTTTGACAATGCAGATCTCCTGGTTACAGCCAACACCTAGTAAGTGCCTTTCACTTCTGAAATCTTCACCTGATTGCTTTCACACAGTGATTTCAGTGTGGCATTAGGTGGATGGGAGTGCCAGGGCTGTGGTGCAAGCAAGGGAAGTGCAGGATACCAGGGAAGGCATGGCTGTAAGCTAAAGCTTTGCCAATGCTTCTCTCCACCTCTGAAGAGTAGGAGAATACAGTTCCCTTTAAGATCTTTTTAATGTGGGTCTTGACTAATGAACTATCTATTAATAACAGAATATAACTGGAATCAGAGTGGATCTGTATTTCCTTTTTTCCAGAAACGGGGAGCTGTAGTTAGTCATTCTTAATTCTGGTATTACACTCCCAATGTAGAAATGTCATTTCTCAAAAAAGAAACAAAAAAATCCTCCAACAAACTTGAACTCGCTCAGGGGTGTGGTACTGAACCACCACGATACATCAAACCCAGCTTGGGGTGGTGGAATGGTGGTGTTTGATGTTTGGCCAGTGATCTCCTGCCAGTTGCTGCTGGACACGAGTCCTTATTTGAAAAGCCAAAATCACAGCTGGGCTCAGCACAATTCCCAGCAGAAGGGCCTGGGCCAAGTGGGAGTAGGCAGTTGCCCTTTTACTTTCCAAAGGTGGTTTGTCACCAGCAGGTCACACATTAATCACGGTGGCAGCCTCCTTCCACTGCCACGGTGGTTACTCCTCTCCTGGAGTTCACACCAGGGAGGGAAGTTTGGCACATCCGCAAACTCGCCCTCCTCCACAAGTTTTGTTTCTCACTGGGAATTGCGTTAACTCCTTGTTTTGATGATTTCCCCTTGTAGGCAACAATTGTACTTAAATGTGAGTCCATCAAATACTGCCAATTTAGGTGAACTATTTGCCAGGGGTGATCGCTATGATTGCTCCTGCCTTGGACAGGAGGGTGGTTGAGAAGATTCCCAGGGCCCTTCCTGGTGCTGCCTTGTGTGTTATGAAATAGCTTCTGTAGTTGCTCAAATTTCTGGATGGTCATTAACCATCAACCCTTCAAGCCATCATTAACCATCAGCCCTTCAAGCCTGATGCACCTGATTACTTCTGTCCTAAACACGACTATTCCATGATGTTAGCATTCCCGTGTGCCCTGTAATAATTAATGGATGTACAGTTTTTGCTGCTGTTGGCGATTAACGGATGTGTAGCTTTTTTATGCCGTTGGCAGTAATCACTTAAATTATTTTGTTAACTCAAATGAGTGAAATTAGGTAGGAAACCCCGTGGAGCTTTCTGTGGGGAGGTATAGGGAGAATTAGGTTTTCTTCCCTTTTTGTCCTGTACTATGTGTTCCTCCAGCAGACGCTATTTAGAATTTTCTAACACAATTAGTGAAATAAAAGCATTTTATATCTCAAATATAATTTCATTCTTGTAAGTCAAGCACTAAGCGAAATTACAGCACTTGGAAGTATAATTTACATCACTTCACAATCAGAATGTCAGTAATAAAGTGGAGAAGGTTAGCCTGTTTTCCCAGAAATAGCTTTCTGTGATGCTGTATTATCTCTCACTAAATGGTATTTGTGTCATGGTTCAGCCCCAGCTGCAGCTCAGCCCCACATAGCCACTCACTGCCCTGCAGTGGGATGGGGGAGAGAACTGGAAGGGGAAAAGTGAGAAAACTCATGGGTTAACATAAAGATAATTTAATGGGACAGAAAAGAGAGAAGATAGTCATAATAGTGGTAATAATTATGATAATAATAAAATAGTTAGAATAGACAAAACAAGTGATGCACAATAAAATTGCTCACCATTTGCCAACCGATGCCCAGCAGCAGCCCCAGGCCAGATTTCCCCCCAGTTCCCATCTGAGCACGATGCCATATGGTTTGGAATATCCCCTTGGCCAGTTGGGGTCAGCTGTCCTGGCTGTGTCCCCTCCCAACATCTTGTGCCCCTCCAGCCTGCTCTCTGGGGAACTTGAGGAGCTGAAAAGTCCTTGGCTTAATATAAACACTACTTAGCAGGAACTAATACACCAGTGTGTTGTCAATATTGTTCTCATACTTAATCCAAAACGCAGCACTACACCAGCTAGGAAGAAATGTAACTCTATTCCAGTGGATACCAGGACAATTTGTTTTGTCCAAAGACCTCTGTGGACAGCTATTTATTGCCCCAGTGTCTGGAAGGCCATTTGTGTGTTGTGGGAAGAGGGAGCTCAGCATGTAGCACAGAGTTCAGAGATGGACCTTATTGTCCAGCTGATACTAAAAAAAAAAGAGAAGCCACCATGACCTCATACTACTTTAATTGGGTGCCCACTGTAGCTACATAATTAGTGTCTGCTCTGCAGCCATTACGGTACTCCGACTAATTAGAAGTGATGCAGATGTCACTTCACATGTCTGTGTACAAACCAGCCCAGCATGCAGGCGGCTGAAGGGCTGATTACAGCACGTTGGGAGCTGCTAGACTCGACTGCAGCGACACCAGCGAGGTGACACATGGAGTGTAACTGGCTGCACAGGGCTCTTACGTGTTCCCTTCCCCGGTGCAGAAGAGAAAACTATGTTTTATCTATTTATCTATTAACTAAAACTAGGTTTTAAAGATGTTATGGACCAGTGTGATCTTCTAAATTGAGTTTCTGCACAGGGAAGCCCAAAGAGCTTTGCCCCGTGGTTTGTTCATCAAACCCTTATTTTCTGTTCCAGCTGTCTGTCCTTGCCACCGTGGCTGTGAGAAGTGAGATGCTCTGGTCCTCTGGGAGCTGTCTCCAAAATGAACTGCCTTTCCTGCTAAAAATGTGCACTTAACTTGAGCAGAAGTGTGGTTAGCAGCCTTCTCTCTGTGTTCCCTTCCAGTAATTAAAGAACCATCTGCTACTGGAAATGTCTGTTCCGTGGGGGAACAACGTACCAGTGTAACACCAGTATTGCTTGCACTGGGCATCTGCACTCATCCACAGCATTACTGTAAATTTCATAGTCTCTGCTGAAGATTTTAGAGCAAGTAACACCCACGGTGAGCTGCAGCCCCAGTACTAAGGGTCAGATCTGCCATGCTCCCAGCGTAAGACAGAGTGGTAACAGGGGGCCGTCAGTCATCCCTGCCCAGGAGTGATTTAGGGAAGCAGGGGAATCATGCTGCATGTGGCAAGTGTCTCCAACTCCAACTAGATCCAGCCTTTAATGTGGGAGTCCCCAGGCTTTCCAAACTGGGTCTGTGTCCAAGCACTCATGTTCAGGGCTGGAGCTGGCCGAGAGCCATGCAATAGATTGTGTGCAAGACAACAGTGCCTTGCAAAATCCATGTCAGAAGAAATTCCATGCTCAGAACTGCAGAAAATGTATTGGAACGAACAAAGTTAGAGAGTCACCATGCTTTTATTTTTTGATGTTTTGCCCAGTTAGGCTCCCTTGGCTATTTTGATTTTGATCATTACATGTTTGATTCTGTAGCAAGGTTCCCTCCAACCCCAGAAAAATGTGGCCTAGAGCTCTCTAGAGAGCTGTGAGATGCTCAGGCTAAAGATGTATCACGTTTGTAGCCTGCAAAGTTCTATTTGCATCAATGACACTACAGTAATTTTAACACTGATCTCCTTCCTTCCATTTAAATAGTTTTTTAAAAGATGCTTGTACATTGTTCTCAGCCACCTAATACTCCACCCACACTCGAGAACAAAGCCAGCAGCATTAAGCAATCAATCAGGAGCTCAGACAGCTGCTACCTACCAGAAAGCTCCATTCTGTGCTTCCAGTGTCAAAAAGCACAGCCTCCATCCTCCCCAGCAGCTCTGCTGCACGTGGGGACTCTGCAGAACTGTCAATAGGAATGTGCACAAGGGTTTTCTTCAATGCACGTGTGTGGTACCCAGAGCTGGGCACAAGCTGACACTCAGGGAATTGCAGAAGGGAGCAGGACTAGAGTTAAAGGAATTAAACACATCTCCATGCCACAATAAAAGGAGAAGATAGGAGCTATCCCTCACAAGGTATTAGTCCAAAGCTTTCTTCCTTAGGTCAAATTTTGCAGTCTGACCTAATGAAGTAGTGATGGATGCACAGGCATTTGCCAAGCATCCCACATTCACATTAAAATCTCAAATTATTCTTTCACTCAATGCTTCTTAGATATTTCACCCACATTAACCATGTCACACCATCACCCTGGATTTTTGAGTGTAGCTCAGAAGCCCGATTTCCTCCTCCCCCTCCCATCTTTTAGTAGTTTTCTGCTTCAAAAGAGCTGTAGCCCCACACAGTGTTAGAGATGCCACACTGCAGATGTGCTGTGCAATGATGTGCAGAAGGGCACGAGCTGCAGGGAGCCAAACACTCCACTAACCTTCTGTTTGTGCTTTTTTTTTCAGTGTGTCTGCAAATGATACATCATCATGGTGAGTCACTTCGGCACGAAATATTTTTATAGGTTTTTGTTGGTAGGTATTTTCTGTTCACAAGGTGCAGTATCAGCACACTGACTCACCAGCGGTGTCTGGTGTTTGACCGAGCATTGCTGTGAACTGTTACAACACAGGGCAGATGTCCTGAGTGGATGCCCCTTTGTATGAATGGCTGCTCTCAGAGCATCCTCTTTCCTGTGGAGTTATGTCAGATTGCTTTGTGAAGCATCTCAGCGCTTATTTGTAATACAATTCAAAGGTTTTATCGAAGTATTTTCATACTGTGTAACTCCAGGTAACTCATATTTAACAGTTTTTATTTGCCTGCTTGTCAGAAGGGAATGTGCCTTAGTACTCTTTTGAGCTTACACAACACTTAGAAAACAAAGCCCATTAAGAAATGACTAATTAGAGAAGCCATAAGTTAGAACAGTTCCAGACTCGGGAGGGTGAGGAAGCCAGTGCAGGAGACAGGGTGAGCACTGTCTGAGGGGCTGTCAGCATTTCGGTGCTGTCACCCTGAGCACGTGTGACCATTCTCTGAAGAGTGGCCTTTATCCTGATGACAGCCCTTTCTAAACTGGATTACATTTCCAGTTTCCAAGTCCTCCTTTAGAAACTGGCACCCATGAGCCAAAGTCCCCAGCTTTTTGCAGGTATAGGTTGTCTCTTTACCAACACTTTGGGCTTTGAGGGGAAAGAGAAAAAGCCTTTTCTGGAGGGGTTGGTTGCCTTAGAGTGGAAGGGCAGGGCATGGCAGAGCCCTGTTCTTCCACGAACCAGGAAGTTGTGCTGTTTCCTTGGCTGCAGCTCCCCAGTGATGACACGAGTGGCGCTGAAGATTGTGACCCCTGTCATCATCACTGTCTTTGTCCTGGCGCTGTACTTGCATGCCCAGCAAGTGGAATCCACTGCACGGCTCGATTTCCTCTGGAAACTCCAGGTTGGTGGGTCTTGGCTGTGTTGGAGGATTGCACGTGGTCTTTGGCGTTCATACAAAACTACTGAGCTGTTCACTCTCGAGGCGTGTGACAAAGTGCCTCTGAATTTAATCTGAAACTAGTTTATAACTGAGCATGCTAATAATGCTCTGCTCTTCTTTGGGACTGCATCCTCTGTCTTCTCATCTCAGTTATTTACTTCAACCCCTTGTTTCCCTTTAAATGCACTTTGGATGGTCCCCACAGTAAAAGATTATAGACCTGAAGGTTCAGATTAATGAATTTGGGCAACTGGGCTGTTACTGCTGCAGGAACCTGTAATATAACACAATTTGTAAATATAGAAAGCTCATATTCACTGCTGAGTTGTTTCCCAGAGTTCAGTGAGTTTTAGTTTGCTGTGTTCAGGGGTGTGAAAGATTCACATTTGCATTTTCATTCACTTTTCTGTTAAGCAGTGGGAACTGGCCCAATGTCCAGCCTTCATTAGCCCCCAGGCAGCAGTACTGGATAACCAACACACTGTGGATAATGCCACACTGTGCTCCTGTCCCTGGGTTCACTGTTGGTGTTTTCACTACTTGTGCCCATGAATGATGTTGATTCTCAAGCAATCAGGACAGGCCTGGGCTCTGCCCAGCACTCACGGCTGGGGGGCCACAGGACTGCAGGTTTTATTTAGATTTCTTACCTTCTGGGTAGCAGGAGACCGTTCTAATTATAGCTCTTTGTAGTTTGAGTATGAAGCACTATGGCAGCTACAATTAATTAAAGCTCCTTGGGAAGCAGATAAACATTGTTATCCTCATTTATAAATGGTAAAACAATGGAAGGGGTGAGCTGAGTGGTTACCCAGTTCAGGGCCCAGGAATACAACGCTGGATTCTGGCATTGTTCTGTGCCTGCTTCTACATACCTGTGTGCGCACAAAGAGATGGACCATTTTCCACCACAAAACACAAGTTTCTGCACCTCTCTGGTTCTGCTCTCCCTGCAAGTTAATTTTCAGCTTTCCCCCTGCCACCCCCAGAGCAGTTACCAAAAGAGTAAGTGCATCACTGTCTCTCCCTCCTTAACTAGGCCACTGAAGAGAAGGAGGAAATGGAGGAGCTGCAGGCCTACAACAGACGCCTCCTCCACAACATTTTGCCGAAGGATGTGGCAGCACATTTCTTGGCTCAGGAGCGGCGGAACGATGAACTGTACTACCAGTCCTGCGAGTGTGTGGCTGTCATGTTCGCCTCCATAAGCAACTTCTCAGAGTTCTATGTGGAGCTGGAAGCCAACAACGAAGGGGTGGAGTGTCTGAGGCTGCTCAATGAGATCATTGCTGATTTTGATGAAGTAAGTCACAGGAAATCTGGGTGGACAAAGTGAACTGAATCCATGAGTTGGGTTTTGCTGAGCTCCTGAAGGAGGGTGTTTTACCGAATCCTTGTGCTGTGCTTCATTTCTCCTTGCTCTAGAAGTCTTCAGTTTTAATTTGTTTTCTTCATTAAAATCCCTTCTATTCCCTTGTCAGTCTTCTGAGTATCTAATCCTCTTTCTTATACCTGGAGTAGTGGAGGCTCTGTCCGCTCCTTTGTAGTCCTTGCAGCAAGGCAGGACATGTGGCAAGGGTATCACCAGCATCTGTGTTTGTCAAGGTTTATTTGCTTCTTTTTCTCTTGTGAAACAGATAATAAGTGAAGACAAATTTCGGCAGCTGGAGAAGATCAAGACCATTGGCAGCACCTACATGGCTGCATCAGGCCTCAATGATTCCACTTACGACAAGGAAGGGAAGACACATATCAAAGCTCTGGCTGATTTTGCCATGAGGTTAATGGACCAAATGAAATACATTAATGAACATTCATTCAACAACTTCCAGATGAAGATAGGTAATGTCCCGGTAATCACAGGGTTCTATGTAGGTAGTGGTCATTCTGAGCTGCAGATTTTATGCAGAGTAAAAACTATGGATGTTACCTTAGCTGTACAGTGATGTTAACTGTCCTGTGCCTGGTGACCACTTTGGCCTCCATGAAACATCACAGCAGGTTTTTAGGGTGCAGCAGCATCACTGAAGCTCCCTGGGGAAACAGGAGCAGTTGGGAAGCCAGCCTTGGCAGAGTAGCTTTTACCAGAGCACAGTCTCACGTGGTGGTTGAGCTTGGGCTCCTTTTGCCTGTGATGTGCTTCCTGTCCTGCCCTCACCCCCTGTGCTTCCAGCTCTGCTGTTCGTGGACGTTAAGACACCTTTCAAGTCAGTCAATAAAAAGCAACAGAAAAACGAGAACAAGTGTGAGGATGTCAAGTGTGGTTTGTTTTGGAAGGAGGCTGGGCTGCTGCCTCGCAGGCCCTCAGCATTGCAGGAGGTCTGTGCTGACTTCCAAGTGAGCAGTTTGCTTGTGAGCCAGGTGGCAAACAAAATTTATCCCATTATCTGGTACTGGAAAGTTGTTTTGGATTGAGCAGATCCAGCCTGAGCTGCCAGTCATTTGGGCATCATGGATCAAAGAAGGCAACTTTTATTTTAATGTTTCTTTCCCCCCAATTTGGCCATAGCTTTACATGTCAGGGTAAAGCACAGCTGGAACCAGTGAGCCTTGGGATGGTTTTTAATGGTCTGAAAAATAACCTGCCTCAAGTAAGTGGATCTAAGCAGATTCCTCCTCTCCTTCCAGGCCTCAATATTGGTCCTGTTGTAGCTGGGGTGATAGGAGCCCGCAAACCCCAGTACGACATCTGGGGCAACACAGTGAATGTAGCCAGCAGAATGGACAGTACAGGGGTGCCTGACAGGATTCAGGTAAGGCATTCACTGGAAAACTTTCATTACCAGCCCTGTGTCGCTTACGTATTTTGAAACTTAATTAGAATTGGAATTTTTGTTTCATTTTATTCCTTTCTGCCATACATTTACCTACACAGAACTGAAAGAAAAGCCGTCTGGGGAATGCTGGTACCAGCAAGTTTTGTCTTTAATTGTGACCAACGTTGCAACCTTTGTTGAAAAACTTGCCGTTTAGTTCTGGGTGGAAATGTTGAGCTGAGCTTCCTTCCCCCTGTGCCGCACTGGCACTGAGCACAGTGCTGCTCTGCCCTTGCTCACACCTGCTGTTCAGCTGTGTGCAATGCAGGTTGTTTTATTTTCTGTAATTCCCTTTGCTGCTCACAGTGCCATGTGTGGTGTGAGGCCAGCAAGGGGCCAGGCATCAGCAGGATGGGGATATATAAGAGAGAAAGAGGATCCCTTAAGGGGTTAATGGGACCTGTCTGGTAATCACACATCTCCTTGGCCTTCAGATGTGACCTTTCCAGTGATTCAATTCCACTGTCCTGCTTTTGCTGAGCCAATGCCCACAGTATGAGAATGTCATTCCTTGGGAAGGTACTGAAGGGTTATAAAAACAGAGCAGCTGACTGATGTAAAGCCCAGGAGGGGCAGTCATGCTGTTTCCTTGCCTCTCAGTTAACTAGATCAATATTTAAGCAACACTCTTTAAGCTTCGCTATGAGGTGGTTTGTAAAGTCTCCTGAAAAAGGGTGAGAAAATACATTGTAATAAATAAACGTCTCAGGAATAAATGGTCTTTAAGCTTCTGTTCTTCTGCAGTACAAGTGATTATTTTTATTTTATATTCTGGCATCTGCAGAGAGAATTTGCATGCTGGCTAGAGTACTCCATTCAGTCAGTCTGTCTCATTGCCCACCACCTTCTCCTTCAGAAAAACAACCCCNCACAAGTGATTATTTTTGACTGGCATCTGCAGAGAGAATTTGCATGCTGGCTAGAGTACTCCATTCAGTCAGTCTGTCTCATTGCCCACCACCTTCTCCTTCAGAAAAACAACCCCTGACTCCTTCTAAGCTGTACACCCGCTGTGTAACTTTGAAGTCATTTTTGAGGACTTTTTAATAAGTTTAACCTCTTTTCCAACTGCCACTGCAGTGATAAAACAAAAGCATCTGAGTAGACCAAACTGACTGGTGTGTTTCTAAAAAATGTAACTAATCTGTTTCACTTTATCCTGTGACTCCTTGAAAAATGCAGTTTCCCCAGCTGTGAACTGCTTGTGACTTCTGCACTTCCTCAGGTTCTAAGGGTTGTTGTTCAGCAAGTTGTGCCAACCTTTCAGTTAGTGATTGATGTGCAAATGCTGATTGACTTAGCAACAAAACAGTTGATCCTACTTTAATTTTGTCCATGGATTACTCCAAAAGCAAGTGAAAAGACTGTGTGGAAGACATGGCAAGCATCTGTTTACTCTCATTTATTCTGCAGGTAACCACGGACATGTACCAGGTGTTAGCAGCCAACAACTATCAGCTGGAATATCGAGGGGTCATAAAGGTCAAAGGCAAAGGAGAAATGACCACCTACTTCCTAAATGAAGGGCCTCCAATTAGTTAGCACCAACTGCAGCGCCAGGCAGAGCCGGATTTTGCATTACACGGGACTGAATTGGAGAAGAATCATTTTTTGGCAGTGAAGCTGAAGATGCGGCGCAGTTGAAATTTCACCCCATGACTCTAGAGCTGGTATCAGCAAATTCTTTGGCCACCCGTCATGAAAGGCAAGTGAAAGAAACCACCTTGGAGTTGTTCCTGGCTGAGTGCTAAGTTGACCAAAGATGTGTACTGCAGAGTTCACAGATAAGACATGAATTCGGCATTTTTTAAAAAGGCTGCTACCACAGGACGGCTTAAGAAGCTATTTAAGTATTTATTGATGCAACACAACATTTACTTGGTTGAAGGAATGTATGATTCACTACAAAGCATTATTTTGGAATGGATTTGCACTCCCATAATGTTTCCATCCCATACTGCCAGCTATTTGAAGTGTACCACTGTGCTTTTATTAGCTGTTTTGAATGGGCTTTCAAAACTGACACCCACTGTTGCAGCACACAAAAAGGCCTTTTAGAAGGGCATTGGTAATGTTTTAGTGTGAAAAGACATTATAGCCTTGGCCCCCTCTTTTCTCTTCTTCTCCATGGCTAAATGACTGCTCTTCTGAGTGGGGCTGGCACACCTGCAGAAGGGAAGATCAAGATAAAGGAAGATGGCTCTACAACCATATTTATTAAAAAGTCGTCTGTGCTCTTCTTTGGTATCTATCAGTTTACAGGGGAAAGACTAGATGTAACCAAGAGACACTTCGTGGGGGAACTCCCCTGAAATTTGTTGTGGGTTTTTTTGTATTTTTTATTTTGTAATATTGAAAACATGGAGATCTAACAGATATACCAAATTCTATATTTTGTAAATGATATATAAATTAGAAGGCAGGCTGTCCACACCAAGGTGTGGGGGGAGGTGTATATAACCTGTAGACTTCTGTGTAATTTTTTTTTTCTGCATAATACTCTGAACACAGACTTGGCAGTTTTCAGATTATCACTATACAATCAACCAACAACAAAACAGGTGAGTTTCCAGGCTGAATCAGATGCATTTTAAAACGAAAATCCAGAAAAATCTACAACCCCAAAGAAGAGGAAAAAACCCACGGTAGTCACACAATTGTTCCGTGCAGGATTCCAGCGGAGGGTGGCGGCTACCCAGTGGAAACAGGACCTTTCAGTTTTAGCTACTGAGACAGTATAAAACATGTCAAAAAGAGCTCTAACCAAATCTTCTAACTCTTAACAAGAGCTCTTATGAGAAAAGGAAAAAAAGCTCATTTGAACTTTAATTTTTTAAAAATCATTTTTCATAGATGGTCTTACTAGAATCCTGCTGATCTGAGAGTTGTCTGACATTGTAACTGCCATTTGACATTACAAGGAACTATGTGCTGCAGCATCGAGTTGACTTTCCTGTAGTAAGCACTTATTTAAACTGATTCACAAATTTTCAATTTTCAGGAATTAGGTGATCTTCAAAAAAAGATGATGATGGCAAGTGTGTATATGAGGTGGTCAACCTTAAAATAGTGCCATTGATACTGTGTTGGACATCTTTATCACTAGTGGGGGGTTTCTGAATAGTTCACTGTTATCATTTATGTACCTTTTCTAACTATTAAAGAAAAATCCCTTGATATTTTATTAAAAAAAGAAAATAATTTTAAAAATGCTATATTTTTTATATTCTATAAGGGGAAAGTTTTGATATTAAATTTGGCTAGCACTAAAAATTACTCCAATCTTTTGACATTTAATAAACTTGTTTTCCACTCTTCTCAGGGCAGAATTATTGTAGTACTAACAGCATAATGATTGCACTATGGTGGTGGTGGTTTCTTTTTTCCTACTTGACCATGAGAATAAGTGAAAATCCATGGGCCTGTCTGAATTAATTTGCTGTATTGCTAAGCATGACCCGAGCATTAAGCCATTTAAACATGAGCTTAAATGGCATCGCCCCTTTCCTTCTCCCTTCCACTAGGAAACATCTCTGAAAAGTATAGTATATTGACTTCTGTAAAACTGCCAAGTCTGCCCTTGTACTATACTTTTGCTCCTTTTCATCTTTCCTGGTTTGCCAAATACTTAAGTTGCATCACACTGTTATGCCTTTCTCCCCCTCCTCCACTTCCCATCCCTTTTGCCCCTCACTGAGTTTCATTACCTTCATGCCATACACTTGGTTTTAGGTTTGCTTTCTGCTTTCCAAAAGTCTGCAGACTTAACCTTTGATTCATCTTATGAAGTTGTGTTGTCAATGAAATTTCAAGTCCCCAGTATCTCTAGCTGTGATTGTTGACAGTGTGTCATGATCATTTCAAGGGGTATTCACACACTCTTTACTCTGGATCTTGCAAAAATGGATACAGTTATGATTTCCCATGGAAATTGAAATCTATTTAAGTAATTTAACTATATTAAACACTGTTTCACTGGTAAAGCGTCTCTGTTTTATTTTAGCTGCATCTGGCTAGTGGGATCAGATGTAAGTTGTGTAGGAGAGAGTGGATCTGCAAATGGAAAGATCCAGTTCTTGTCTGGCACTGATGGAAGCCCTGGTCCTACCCTCTGCCCAATTATGGAGCCCCAAGCGCTTGGCTGCACAGCAGATATCCCCTGGATCCTTCTTGTGCATCCACTTGCCCTTGGAATGATAGTGCCAGGACAGCTGACAAAATACACTGGCATAACTGAACAGCTTAAATTTGTGTTTGTGTCCTAAAAAAAAAAAAGGTTGTATTTTAAGAAGTACATCACCTTTGCCAAGGGGTTCCCCGGGTACCTCCGTACTTGTCCTGTCAAGGACACCTGGAACCAGGCACCACTGCTGCAAGTGCAACAGTTTCAATCTTTCCAGCTGAAAGCAAATGTTACACAGGACTGTATCAATTAACAGAAGCCTGAGGTACAGCTGAGAAACAAAACCCTGCAGCTTTCAGCTGACTTTAGTTAGAAGACATTACCCAGGCAGCTAGGAACCAAATGACTTACAAATCTGGTATTGCTTAGGAGGGATTTTATGAGTGTGCCGAGAACACAGCTGCAGTAACAAAAAGCCATGAAGTATTTAAGGTATGAGTCTTTAAGGAAGTTGGTGAAGAACTATTTAATACTTTCTATGCTCTCCTAAGTAATCACACAAGCAGCAGTTTAGGACATTGTCTGATGTAAGCACTTTTTTTTTAATTATCTGGAGAAGGGTATTCCCCACAGGAGGAGGGAGGGAAGGAAGGAGCCTCCAATTTTCCCCAAATGTATCTTTTTCCCATCCAGAGAGCATTTTGATGAATTTTAAGGTATTTAGCCACTTCTCCCCAACACAGAGCTGGCTACATCAAGTATCTGCCTGCACATAGTAAAATGAGGGACACACCAAATTCCTTACTTGTGCACCCTGCACTGCAAATATCCCTGGCCTGGCTGGCTGTGCGTTAAACAACGCACATGGACACCACGCTTCTGGCCAAGGAGTATGCCCAGAGGCAAGTATTTTCATTCTGTTCAGCTTCCCCACTGCTGCTCAGGTCACCATCACTTCTGACTGAAGTCCAGAAGCTGTCACAAAGCAAGCTTGGGATGCTGCTCGGAAAAGGGCAGCTCAGCTGTTTTAAGCTGAAAAAATTCAATTTCCATGTTCTTGACCAGCTCTGTCCATGGCCTTTCAACTGAAGGAGCAAGAAGGCTCTGGGGAGATGGGGAGGGAGGACTGAGAAAATTAAATTTCAGGCAGCATAGGGGGCAGGAGCAGCAATGTTCTCCTGCCATGTGGCAGCCACGTAGTTTTCTCTAAACGGCTCAGTTTTATTTTTTAATTTCTGCCCCTGAGCACCTCTCAGTGCCCGCCTGTCCTGCCCTGCCCCGGCACTTGCCTGCAGTGCAGGAGAGGTGGCTGCAGTGCTGGTGCTGCCCTGTCCCGGTGGCTCCCAGCAGGAAAGCAGGCAGGGGGTCCAGGTGGGAGGCAGAGCAGCAGGGAGAGCCCAGCACTGACGCGCTCGGAGGCGATGCCGGTGCAGCACAGCACTGGCGTTCCACTAAAAGCTCCACAGAGCTAGAGAGAGCTTCTCTGTAAGCAGCTGGAGAAAGAGATCTTCTAACACAGAATTTCAGATGCAAATAACATATTGCCATCTACTGGAAACAGCATTCTATACAAACACCTTGTGTAGCTCAGTCAAGCTTCTGGCCATTCCTTCCTGGAAGCAAATATAAACAGTGATACCTTATTAAAATAAAAATATACTATGGTGGGTGCTGAATTAACCCATTCCAACCTTCAAGAGGTGGTCTTTTATAAATACAGCATGAAATAGGCTCTGCTTCTACTAAATCCCACAAATCCAAACCAAGTGACTAAGAATGACCTTCTGCAATTCACACTAAAATAAAGCATGACGTTCAAGAGAGTAATCAACTTTCCTAAGTTCATCTTTGTAAGTTAAGTACTTGGTAAAAGCACCAGGAAAGCCCCTGCCCTGACTGTTGACTTTGTATAAGCAAATGGGAAATCCTGAGAATTTTCAGTTAATTTTCACTTCCAACGTGGCCTGTTGTATCTTGGTTCTCATCTCACACCAAGTGTCAGCAAGTTCTAATATTACAGTCAAACTAAAACATGCTAAAAAGCCATGTTTTTAGCACCTAGTAATACCACATAATGATGAACAGTCATGCTCATTAACTTTTCATTGTGAAATGGGAATTTTATCAGTGCTATAAAAACAAGCAAACAAAACCCCAACTGTTTTCTGTTACAATGACAGTGGCATGTGTTCATCATACCTGCTAATCAGCTATTAGTTTAATGCCAGCATAATTGGAATGGAATAATGGCTCCAGATGCTATGACAAAGGAAGTTTTCATTCCTTAAAAATGTATCTTTAGGAACAGCAGGAAGGCGAGGTGCCTGAGAGAAAACAAGATTCTCTGCCAACATATAAGCTGAAATAATGATGCAACAGAAAATTCTTTACATGCACAAGAACCTGAGTTAAAAACTAAGCAGTACTTCAGGCATTCATAATAGCTTTCCTGCCCATCCATGGAGGTGACAAGACAGCTATAAGGACTCTTCTAGACTCTATTAAGCAAAGTAAAACCTGTTTTTATACTTAAAACATGTTAACTCTATCTTTTAATCACTAGTTTTAAATGGTAAAGGACTGCTCTTCACTCCTTTTGTCAATTTTTCAAGTATTTGTGGTGTAAATACTTCCTAAAATATTTGTATGCTTCAACCCAGTTCTCTTTATCATGTTCTCTGTTTCTGGATTCCCAAAAGCAGACCATGTTCATGAACACATTTCTTCTTCTCTGTCTCAAAGTGGGGAGGGAAAAGAATGAAGTGCAAAGCACAGCACCACCTGCAGCAACCCTGGAGCCTGCACAGCAAGGTGTCTCCAAGGGCTTCACCTCAGACACCAGTGTGAGACACACCTGTGCACTTCCCATTACAGTTTAACTCTCGAATTCTTCTCAATTGTATTATGCACGATTTTCTTGACTAATACTCCTATGTAAAAAGAAAATAAAATATCTAGTTCCTTTCTTCTTGGTCATAAAATCTGACACTAAATAACTTATTAAAAATGTAACATTTTGGTACGAAATGCCCAAGAAAATTTGCCTGAACCAGCATTTCATAGCAGAGCAAAGCACATCAAAACTCTGCCAATTCCCAAATCCAGCAACCCAAGAGCATGGTGACCTCCCTGCCATCAAAGCCTGATTACAACCTGTAGATAAAAACCCACATCAATTTGTACATTAGGAAATATTGTAAATAACTGTCACATAGAAATAAACCCAGTGTAACTGATGGTGGTACTACGTGGTTGGTTGGGGTTGGCTGGTTGATTCAGCAGCTTTAGGAGCATACACCAGTTCTCTCAAACACAAGTCTACATCAAGGAGGTTTTATCCCTGCACAAAAACACCCAACCCATAAAGCCAGAAGAATAAACACAATCCCTGTATTCCTGGTTTAAGCTAATCAGACTGATTTATTACTTTCCTGTCACCAGTTGTTTATCTCAGGTTTGAGCTAATTATTCATCCATTTCTGGAAGTAAGGAAGAACATGTAAAAAGAAGAACAACAGTCCAACAAGTCCAAGTCACTCCATTTACTCACCAAACTGTTCTCTTTCACCCTTCCAGAGTCCAATCATATGAAGCGTGCAAAAATCCTGGGTTAAGTGAGAGAACTTTTTGAATAATTACAAAAAATGAACCCTATCTATACAGATCACTTTCAAAGGATAATTTAAAGAAAATCATAAATGAGAACACATTAAAGAACTTACAGCACTAGACAGAGCGCCACGGGTGAAGCTGATCCCCAGAAACTGAGTTTCCAGGTGACATTTTAATTAGGAAAACATTCACATATATGTCAATGTGAAACAAAACATTCCAAAATGTAGTATCTTACATATTCCACATCTAGTTTGCTAATATGCAATAGCATTATTATCACTTATTCAGCCTATTGCCTACTGCCTCACAAAGGCAAAACTGCTCCTGGAAGTGAAAAGCTGGCATGATATGCAGAACACATACTCTACAAATTCCGCCATTAACATATAAATGTGTTTCCACATTATCATCAGATAATGTGATAATATGATAACATCAGATAATTCCATATCAGATTATCTCCATGAACATACAAATGAAGCTTTTTTACGTCACCAGTCATATTCCCCAAAATTGGTGTCCCTACATACATTTCACTGCATGGATATGCTCCACTTTCCTCCTCTAGTCCCATATTGTGTCCTTTTTGAGAAAATAAAAAAATAATTAAAAAAGAAGTTCAACCATTAAGTGAAAAAGGTCCACAGGCATCTTACATTGATTTATTTAAAAAACAAAAAAGCCCCATCCAGACAGCTTCTTCTTTTGGAGAACAGCTTTACATTCCTGAGAGTAACTACTGGAACAAGACTTCGTCTCAGTGTTCCAGCACTTGTCAGACATTGTAGTCAGGGGACTTTCCCTGCGGTTGTCGCAGTCGAATCTGTAAGGTAGAAAATGCTCCCACAGTCACGTGGAAGAAGAGCTGCCACAGGTTGCGCAGTTCATACAGATACATGTTACACAGGCAAATCAACCCAAAAGTCAGGAAGGATTTGGCATTCCTCCAGCCTGTGTAGTACACAAACAGGTAACACTGTCAAGAAACAAAAAAAAATAATTCTGATTACCTCTTGGAAAATAACTTCCACTGAAGAAACGCTGTCTGGTCACTGCAAAATTACAGATTAAAACAAGGAAAAGTCGAAATCAAACACGTAAGATCAGCATCAATTCATCAGTCATAGAAGGGTGAAAAGTACCTGACATCAATACAAGGTTACATTTTACTTCCATTAACCCTCTCTGAGAACAATTATCTCATAATAATTAATTATCGCCTGCGATGAGTGGCCCATGACAAAAGGAAGTGGATGTTCCTGGCAATCTCTGGTCAAAATACACTCTGTTCCACCCAAGCAGTGGAGAAGGAACATCAGCCACTGTTAAGCCTTCTTCAGGAAAGCAATGGGAGGACAGGGAATACCAGGGCCCCGCAGGTCAGCACAAGGCAATCCCCCAGGTACCTCCCAGTGTCCTGCCAGGGGTGATGCTGAGGATTAAGTGGTAGATGCAGAGGTCCACAAACACCCACTGCTCTGCTTCAGCTGCTGCAAGACAGATCACATTTGGAGAGAAACACACAACAACCCTACTGCCATTCCACCACATTTTAGGGTCTGTTCCTGCACACTGTGGTGTAATAAAGTGTCAGGACTGCCCACATTTCCCTACTTGGCCTTCTTCCTACTGCAACTGCACTGTTCAAGTCTTTTGCCTCAGTTTTTATGTCTAACAGGACACAGTTTTTACAGAGACATTATTTTTATTTCTTGTATTGTTCAAACTACTTCCTAACTGCTACCAAAAAAAAATTCTTTGCCCCCTCCTTGGATTCAGACCATTTTTGTTGAAGGAAGTTTTTGCTGTGTTTTAAGGTAGATAACAACAATATTTGGACTTACTTTCTATTCCAAATCTGTTCCCAGTGGATCTATAACCATGGTCACACAGATTTAACAGCATCCATCATCAGATTATCTGAGTGTCATTTCTGTTCTTCCTGGGCATTTGCCATGTTTTATCAGTCAAAAAAACTCTACTTAATTTTCATTTTTCATGTTTCTCAAAAAAGGGCCAAGGTATTGTACATTTACAACTGAACAATGCAATTTATTTAGGTTACTTTATATTCTATTTGAACTCAACTGTGTTATAAAGCATGCATTTTCACTGCAAGTGTGGCTGAGATCAACAAAAAGTTACTTGTAATTTCTGGATATCTAAATATTGTCAGAGAGGTGAGTACTGGTATCAGTAAGACCTGCATGTCCTTCCTCAAAGCAAAGTAAAACTGGAGATGAGTAATCCGCACATTTCAGAATCTAGACAGAATTTTTCAGAACCTGTTTGGCCATTCTGAGCAGAGTAAATGCAACCTACTTGTGCTGATAGTTTCACAAATCATATCTAAAAGAGCAATTAGTTGGTACTAGTATCTCAGCAGTCAGAATTCAGGTAATTTCCTAGTGCTGTCGCTTCCACTGACAATGTGTGACTGCTTCCAAGATTAAAATAAGAGTCAGGATATGCTTCATCAAAATGATTAATAAAGGCTTGAAAAAACAAATACTACTGAAGTTTAAAAATGCTACTGTAACATGAATGACTGAATTTTACCAAACAACTGTTTTAAATTAATTGTGAAGCATATCTTTCATTAGTCTACATCTGAAATACTAGATTTGCCCCTTAAAAAACAGATCAGAAGGCCAAAAAATAGTCAAAAGGCCAAAACACTGCAGTTTTAACACCTTACTATAACAAGTGCTGTTATGAAACTCCTGAGGGTTGTTTTTCTACTACTAAAGGGAAGTGTTATCATGGCAATTACTGAGCATGCTTTTATGTAGAAGGATCCTCTGTGCTACTTCAGATGACTGAAGGCTCAGCTCCTGATGTTTTGCACTTCTGGTACAACAGACAGTTGTTACTTTTTCTTCTTTAGAAAAGACTAGAAACTATGAAGCAACGCTAGACAGGTCAGTGAGCCTGAAACATCATATTCCATATAAGTCCTGTTTTTTTGCCTGCACACCTCGGTTATAAAGATGTCCTGGAAGCCAGAGACACACTGCTATGTTGTTATTAACTGAAGAAGACAATACAGCATGATGCATGCCTGGTGGGTGAATGACAGTGGAATGTGCTGTCATGCAACTCAGGGAATGAATATCCTGAGCTCTTAACTGCAGCTAAAGAACATCAGAACATGACAGAGAACCAACATCCCTCTTGGTTCTGAAAACTGACCAATCACATATTGTAGGAATGACACCAGAGGGGCAGAAACAGAGTTCCAGCAGATGTATTCTGAGTATTAATAAAAACCCTACATTCCAAGTTGCATGGATTCTTTCTTTCAAACAGCTCTATTCAAGGCAAACAGTGGAGGAAAAATATACATCCTTACGTCTCAATGCAGACGTGAACACTTTACAAAGTATAAGGTTTTAATTCAGGAGAAGAGGGAAAAATGTGTATTTTTTACACAGAAAAAAGAATGGAGGAGATCCACCTCATTTGATATGGAACAGATTGTTGGCATGGAAAATTAACACCAATCTAATTATTTAAGGCAGAAGTTGGTGGAAAGTCAACAAGTACTGAAGAACACAAGTTGCACTGTGACATTTTGCTAAATTGTAGAGAATGGAGATTACAGGTAACCTGAACAAAAGACTGATAGAAAGGCTGATATAAAAGGAAAATCCTAAGACATCGTTTTATTTTATTGTCTGACACTGTTCTAAACACTAGCACACAGAAGCAAGTAGAAATTGCATATTCCACAAGTGCAAGATTAAAGTCAAAATAATTATAATAACAGCAACTGAGCATGACAGCCATAGCCATAGGTTATTGTAACAGCAGTGTCACTGAATGACAGATGCCAATGGGCACCAGAATACCTTGCTATAAATGACACAGGAAAGACAAATTCAGATGCAGAAATTGAAAACCTACAGACATGAAAAGCAAGGGGAAGTATCAGGTAGGAGAAGGAAAACATAGTGAAAAGTGGCCAAAAGCTTTGAAAAGGCGGGAGATGCACATTAAGGGACAAAGTGAGGAGAACTCCAGGGTGTAGTACGTAGGTATTACTGTATTTACTTCAAACCTTCCCACAGGGAAGAAGCAGTAAGGCATTTATTCAGATGGTTAAGTCTATTTGAACTATGAAACTATGACTTCAAGAAAATAATATAACTTCCACTGCTCGTGACTTTAGAGATAATTTTAAGCTTCAAACAGAAAAATAAATGTCTTAATCATCTAACTGGAGAAAAAACGCCAGCAAACAGAAGTTCATTGTATCAATCTACTGCTATATGATAGTTCATGATTAATGAAATAGAACAGAGCAGAAATTATTTTTTATAATCACCCTATTCAAGTATCTGTATCATTTAAGAAAAGATGATGAGATTTATGCATGACTAGCTGATGTTTCTACATTCTAGTGACTTATGCAAACAGAAGAACACACCTGGTACAAACAGGCTGCCGTTCCAAGAAAAAATGCAATAACGTAGCTGAAATCTTCACCTTCATTCTGTGAGAATAAAACAAAAAGCCATGTTTTACAGTGTTTCAGTGACATACCAGACATTTATAGTACGAAAGTATGAATTATTGCAAGTTAAAATAGTTTCACGTAGAGATTTATAGTAATTCCTATACCACACTAAACCAAGAGTTAGGACTAATCAGTGCTTACTTACATGTCTGGGAAAAAAACACTGTGATCTGGAGTCTGACCAAAATGCTTATTCACAACAAACAACTAATGCCAAGATTTTCAAAAGCCTTAAAGGAAGTCCAGCTCTAACACCGGATACTTTCCTTCTCCAGACGCCTTTGAAAATTCAAGTCTCAACACTGGTAACTAGCTTTAATACCAACTTTGTAAAATTGTGCCTTCCTAAAACTCACAAAATGGAAACGAGATAACAGGAAAGGACCCGAACTGGCCACTAGGGTGGGGTAAAACTCTACACAGAGAGTAACGCAGGCAGCTCTGTGCTCATCCGGTGAGAGCAAACAGCAGCACAGGAATTTATCAGAGAGACTACTGGAAAATTAAGTTTTCTTGAAGGAAAGATGGAAAAATTTACTCGAACTGGCAGATTTCTAGTATGTGTTTAGAAAATAAAACAAATTCTTCTAACTTATTTGAACAGGTTGTTAATAGTTTTGACAGAGCTGAGTAGAGCAAATTTACATGCTCAGTGACTATTCCAACTGCATTTCCAACAAACATCTGCAACAATCAAAAACTTTCCTAGGAAAACAATGGGTACTCATGTAAATGTTCTTCCTTGAGAGCGAATATCACTTTGAGGAGACAGTGGTCCATTCACAAGTAGAACTTGTGTCTGCTGAGAGTATGTTCAGTGCGGAGCATTTCCAGCTCCAGTGCTGACTGGGAAAAACTTTGCATGTCTGCACGTAAGAATCACTTACACCGTGCAGTAACTTCTACACAGTGTGTAAGTCTTTGCCTCAGTGCCACTGCATGTTTGGTGGAGAACAGACTGTTACAGAATTTTCCTAACACCCAAATGAAAACAGGGATTATAAAGGAAACAGTAATTCAGAGAGATGCTTTTGAATGACTTCTCACAACACATTCCATTAATCATGTTTTAGATTACTTCTCCCTAAACCTTGTGGATTTTTTCCATAATAAAGTAAATTAAAAGAAATTTTAATGGGTTTTTAGTGTGCCTCATTTGTCAGAAAAGAAAATTATCTTCCATCTGTACTGCCATCTATTAGCTCCAGATGCAGTAACATTGAGAATAAAATTAACTGGTTGTCCTGTCATCACTTAAATAGGTTAATCTAACAATGGCATTCCTTTTAAAAAAATCAGCTGCGGAAAGGTAACAACATGAGTTCTAGCAACATCACACTAAGTGGCAGAAATCTGTTCAGTACTATTTGTACTGCAGCATACTTTAAACTCATTCCTATTTATAAACTGAGAGAATTGTGCATAACACAGAAAAATCTAATTAGGGATAAAGTAAAGATGTATGTTCACTCGGTTTTTCTTTAACAAACAGACCAAAGACAATTCAAAAAGAAGGACCTAGCACGGAGTATCTTCATTGACTCTGTACATCTATCCATTAGTCTTCATGAAATGCTGAGACCTCAAACATTACTGCTTATTAAATCTTTACACATATCAGTAACTATGTAAGACAACTGGAATACAGGTATTCTTCTTTACTTTATTTCCCTAAAAAAAATCCTTTAAGTATCAAAAATACTGCAGTTAGTGAAAGGCCTAGAGACCAAGACTTACGAGGAGTGGCTGAGGAAACTGGGGCTGTTTTGAGGGAGAAGAAGAGGAGGCTTAGGAGAGAACTTACTGCTCTCTGCAACAACCTGAAAGGAGGTTGTAGCAGGGTGGGGATCAGTCTCTTCTCCTAGGGAACAAGGGATAAGATGAGAGGAAATGGCCTCAAGCTGCACCAGGGGAAATATTTCTTCACTTAAAGGCCTGTCAAGCATTGGAACAGGCTGCCCACAGAAGTGATTGAGTCACCATCCCTGAAGGAATTTAAAGCCTCGCACATGTGGCACTTTGGAACATGGTTTAGTGGTGAACTTAGCAGTGCTGAGTTATGGTTGGACTCAGGTATTTTCCAACCTAAATGACACTGTGATTCTTTAAGTCCAGGTATGTTTGAATAAAAAAATTACCTATCAGCCATACAAGAGAACTACCATTTTCTTTCAGAAAATTTCCATGGGGTTTTTAGTTTCTACATCTATCACCACAACAGAGCCAATAAAGGGCACAAAAGTCTTTTTTTTGTTTTTTGTGGCAAGACACATGGATTTTCTGTGCATGCCTGCATATTCACCACCAGCACATTCACCTGACGTGCTTAAAATCATAAAGCATTATTAGTGACATTGCAGCAATGAGAATACAATCAGCACAAGAAATAGAATAGAAAGAAACTGAAAGGCTACAGGAAGGGGCGGGGCAGAGATTTTACAGAAAAAAAAATGAGGTTTGGGGAGGCTGTTTGGTGACGGAAGCATTGTTTGAGGAGGTGAGGGGAGTCTAGAAGAAATCACCATTTTCTGACATTGATCCTTACAGCACACAATGAGAAATAAGCATCCTACTTAAGGTTTATTAAATACAAACAAAAAATGAAAAAAAATCTTTAAAAACTATTTTACAAAACCTGTTAAAAGATTCCCGCTCTGTGGACTTTTCAAACAAACTGCCCAGATTTTCAAAGCTGTTCATCATCTCACTCAAGTGCTTTTAAATAGCACCTATAGAAATTAAACGCCTCATACCCTGGCATAAATTTAGAAAACAGAACATTATGTTCACATCCTCATTGCTACCAAGGTACCAGGGAAGGAGTTGGCCACCCACCTTCCACTGCTGTTGAAACAGCCTTAATGAATGAGGCATCACACTCAAGAAGGATGCACAGATTACAAACAATACAGGTTTCATAACAGAGGCCAGACCTCACGAACAGTACTTCTGAAAATAAAACTAGCATGACTTAGTTCAAATAGCATCTTCTAAGGTGGTATTTATGATTGCTATGCTGTATAACTTTTAAATTCGTAAACATGTACAATACCTGGAGAAGGCTTTCTATGGCATGGAAGCCACGAATTAAATTCAAAGCTCCACATAACAGACTAAGCACAAATGAGACAATCCCTGGCAGAGTCACAGGTTCCAGACGCTGATGAGGAGCTGCAAAGCAGATCAAAAAAAGATATCAAAGGTCAAAGCAATGCCTTTAGAAATTCAGTAAAATAGTAATCTCATTTATCAGTGGTTTCCAGCTCAAGAGATCACTGAATCAAACCACAGAATGTCAATTTTTTTTTCTAAAAAGACAAAAACACTGTAAATAGTGCAGCACAAGGTTTAGCAAAAAGTAAACTTTCCTCCAGTTCACATATATCTTGTTATATTTTATCTTTATCTCAATACTTTCCATTTATTCAGTATGGTACTGATAGCTGCTCAAACACGCCAGGAAATCAATAGTAGAAGATCCACTTGCTAGTGGAATACATCCACAATTAGTAACAAGCTAGTAAGTCACAAACTTAAGAGCTCTCACAACCTCTACTCTTCTTTAACACTAATGCATTAGTGAGATATTGAGACTGATTTAGTTTGTTTGCTGAACAGAACACTGAGACAAAGCTATCATAGTCCCCTTTCTTAAAAACAGCCACTGAGTGCTACCTAAGACATATACAGAAAGACAGCTCTGAAACTAAGCTAGTATCTATATTACAATCTTATATGGACCTTCCAGATTGTGCTTAGCCTCTTACAAGTAAAACGCTGTAAAATTAAAACACTCTTTCCATGCACACCCACTCTTTCGAGCTTATCTAGGGTCACAAGTATGTAACAGTTATGTATGTTCCTCATTACTGTTCCTTTCCATAATGAATAACAGAAAGCAAATGTGAAAAAACAAAGCAAAACTCTTAACAGTCTGGGCGACACTGGGAAAACAATGGGACTACTGAGCTGTACTCAAATCATTCTGTTCAAATCAACGAAGTGTAAAGATGTGAACAATGAGGTTAATGAACTGTAACATTAATAGAGAGAGGGGTGTCAATCCCTGTTGTTTGTACTGCACAGATCCAGGAAAAAGGTTTTTCAAACAATTTATGAAGTTGCAGAACCTAAAAAAAACCCAAGGAAAGCTATTTTACGTTGATAAGCAGGCAGGGCTGTCTAATTATGAGTGTATGATAACATAAAAATAAAACACAGCATTAGTTCAGTTAACTAATTTGTGCTGAATTTAATAGTGTATAATCAGTTGGGGTTTTCTTAAAACCAAACCATAACCCGTATTTAACTCTGAGAGCTCATTGCTTTTCTAACTGTAGGGCACATTACTCCCAGCAATCACTCAGTTAAGGTTAGATATGATAGATGTGCTATTTGCATAAGAAACCACTCTTTTTCAATGACTCCCAACTGGTTGTTTTGTTTTGGCTTTTTTTAAACCATCTCATCTAGAGAGTGGTAAAAAGCTGAGGGTGTATGTGACTGTTTTTAGCCAAAAGCAATTCCATTTCATTAACTGGTGGATAAAATTATTTCACTGCTCTGCACTCACAACTCTCTGGAAGTTCTCATTTTCTCCATGTATGGGGTAACTTAAAATTATCATGTGCTAAAACAGCATTTAGAACACCTCCTTGAGAATCGTGGGGGGAAAAGTAAAGAGTCTTGTCAACTGAATCAAGACAGTCTATGAAGGATCATAAAATACTGATTTTTCTCTCTTATAAAAATATTAAAATCAATTTTAAAAATTTAAAGGACATTGGTATCATTACTGATGTCCTTAAACTCTGCAAGGCTTAACAGATTTTAGTGCTACACTTAAAGCAACAAGAGTCATTTCTATACAAAGAAAAATTAAGGCAAAACCAAAAGAATGAAGAAGGAATGTCAGAGAAGGTAGGGTAGAGGGCAACTGACTTTGAATTGGTACATCCATCAATCTTAGAAATATGTAAGTACCATATCAAAAAGTCTCCATTCAAATAAAGTGCAAATTCTGAATTTAATGTTGACATTTAAATAAAAATTCAGGAAATTTACATGATATGAGAAACTGCATTACCTGTAAGGATGTTTATTTAAAACTAAAATGTTAAAAAAAAAAAGCCAGGAACAAAAGCATGGAGTATACCATCATGCTAAAAGTAACTTCGATTGGACAACTGTTCCTTCAATGAAAAAAAGGTCAGAAAATAGCAAATTTATCCTAACTCAAAGCATCACACATCAGCATGCTGTGACCCTATTTCAAATGCCTGCAAACACCTACATTCACCTTTAAAGCAAAATTCTATCCATAATCTGCACACTTTATGCTTCACACATTCATAATTACCCCTACTCCTCACTGCACAACTTTCTCTGAGGGAAAAGGGCTTCTATTTGTAATTCCTCTGACATCACAGGAGGCCTGGACACCACACCGTGGCTACACATCCAATTACGGGATGAGCAAGTAAGAGCCAGTGCTTCCCCACCACGGCCCCAAGTAACAAATCCAACTCCGCCATTCTCCATCACAAAACAAGATTTGCATCCACCTAACTCCCTACCTCTGTACGCTCTCCAACTTGTTTTAAAAAAATTCACTTAGGGCAAGTCTCACTTTTTAACAGTACAGCATATTCAGGAAATTACACTAGGCAAAACATATCTTTTTGTGAGAATTTGTCCTTAGAGCAAAGGAGAAACCTGGAAGTCTAGCCAACTGTGTGGGCAGCAAACATCCAGAGAAAGTTCTTTTCAAGGGTGGAGAGAAGTGATGAATGTAAAGAACTACAAAACTATTAGCAGACTTGCTAAAAGTGACACTGTTATTCAATAGCATCTAAAATGTGAAGAGCTGAAGAAGGAGCTAAGTGCAAACCTCTCATAATGTACAGCCCTTTGATGGTGAGTTTCTACAGCAACTCAAGGAAGGAAGTGGATAACTGAACAGAGATCTATGGAATTCAGAGGAAGAAGAAAGTTAAAAGCAACTGAAAGAGAAACAGAAGAAAATTGACATGGAAAGCAAAGAGGACAACAGAACTGCTTCTGTAAGTTGTGGAGAGGTAACTAAAATAATCTGCCAATTATTGTTGAATCTTATTTTTTAGTAGAAAGGGAAATGGTCCCTACGTATTTTAATTTAGGTCTATACTACCTTCCAACACTCTTACTCCGAAAAGTGATAAAAACCACATCCCCCAGTACATGGACAACTTTAAAAAAACAGCCAATTTTGACACAGGCCAAGTTCTCTCATGCTTATTGCTTTTTCTTTTCCCAATTGCACGAAGTTCAAATCTAGACAATTTTCACAGTTAACCAGTTGCCACTTCTGCCATCATAACCTTTTCCACAAAGGATTACACCAAAACATTTAGAGTAAAAAACAACATAAGCATCAAAAGTGGTAAAAGAGCAGCATCACAGCATTACATACCTTTAGAAAGAACCCACAATATAAGAAGGAAATGACAAAGGTATGTACAGTGCTGCTTAAAAGATTCCACTCTTTCAAGCAATGTAAACATCTTCCTGCATTATTTTTCCAGAATCTAATACTGTTAAATTGCAAATACAGAGGTTGCAAGCTATTTCTACACTGTCTCATAGCACCTGGAACTCTCAGAATCAGGGCCTCAAAGTACAAACAGGGAACTCTACTGATTTTGTTTGATTTTCATCTTCCATAGAAAGCAGTTTTCAATCTTCTGGAGTAATCCTTATGAGTAAGTACATAATGACAATACACTGGCAAAGAGATCCTATTAACATATACATAAACAGCAAAAAATTAAGCTGATCTCTTCTATTACAAAACTGTAGGAAGCATTTAGTTTTATGATTGCAATTCTATGATTTATGATTGCACCCTGATACTGTAAAGTGAACGGCATCAGTGTATGCCTGCTTAGGATAACTTATAGACAGATGGACTTTCGGGAAAAAAAGGGAAAGATATTAACTAATTAAAATCAACACTTCCTGCCATTCTATTTATGATTTTGCTTCACTAAACTTGGAAGAATGAAATCAGGTGATGTCAGTTTCACATGTGCAGTCCATGCAGTGCAAGGATTTGGCACTTTTTTTTCTGTCCTGCTGGGAAACATCTGAAGGTGGGCCTCAAACTGATTCAGAGGATTCACTTAATAGCACAAACCTTTAAGCCAGCTCAACCACCAATTCCACACTTACCTCCTAAAAGAAGTTAAAGTTTAAAAAAATTAACGACTACTTAAATGAATTTGCCAATTTTATACAAAACTGCAATTCTTAACATTGTACACAAGGCATTCATTTTAGAGAGTTCACCTTTTAGCCAGCACAGCCCTTTGGATTTGCACCATTGCAGATGCTTCCTAAAGTGATGCCTCTCCCTCCAGCCCCTCTAACTCCTGACACTGTGCTCTCGGCTCATATCAACATTGAGCCTTACTGGACAGAAGTAATAAAAATTTTGAGAAGTCTGAAAAGGTCAGAGAAAAAGAAAGATCATCTTCTTGTTAAGTGCTCATCTTCATTTGCAAGTTTTTTTTCCTTCAGTAAAGCAGTCCATTGAACAGACCCATTCCTCTCTCTGAGTGCCTTGGGAAGGCAAGCACTTGGAGCAGGGGACAAAACAGACATCTGAGCTAAAATACACGTAAGGTCATGCTAGCTTTATACATTAGAAAAATGAAAAAAGCTTTTTTTTTTTAACAGGAAAAAAAAAAAGAATTTTGCTACCTTGCATCTGTCTCAATTAAGGATACAATAACTGAAGTCTGGGACTTACCTGCAGATATCTTACCAGTACCCTTATACTCCCCCACAGATATATGTGAAAAGCCATTAACTGAACCAAGTTCTGACACAGAAATTTGATACGGTGGTCTCAGTTTGATTTCTGTCTGCATGTCAACAAGATTCATCTTTGTTGACAAAGAACGTGTGTTGTTATATCTCTGTTTGGTCCTCTGAATGAAATTATCTGTGCAAAATTTAAAAAAAGAATATATGTTTTTATGGACTTTTATTAATTACAAAATCCAAGACCATGCAGCTTTATGTACTACATACTTCACAAATTGAAATATATTGTTTCAAAAGTTTGTATTTATCTTGGATTTTTAACATTATTTCTGTTTTGTGACTAATACATCATGGGTTATTTAACTCTGCAGTGAAAAAAAATTAAGCTCTAAAAATCTAATTACATAATAACCATGAATAAACTAATGACTGAATCCATTTCTAATACAATGGATTTACTGCACTTATTCTAGCTTTTCTGTTAGTTTAGTAAATATCCTTATGAAAAGAATTACGTTGTGGAAAAAAAAGTGTTTACAGGAACCTTCACAAGGAAGACAATAATATTACACAGAAATTGTCAATAACTGACTGACTGAATTATAGACAGGAAATAACCAATTGGAATATCTTCCCACTCTTTTTGCTCTGATGTGTTTTTAGAAAAATATCTAATTACAGTAATTTCTACTATATAGTATTAAAGCTACATAAAATAATGGAATTCATAACAGCTGTTATCTGGTACATATGAGATGAGATGCATTTGGGATCTGCACAACAGAAGATTAAATGCTTTACCATATCATAAGACAAATAAAAAATTCTCCCTTTCACGTACTGAACAACAGGTAGCATAGCTAAGGGATAACATTAAACTGCAATCTTTTACTTGAGAAATTTACGAAGTTCAATGACTTTACAGGTTAAGTATTTCAACAGGTATGAAGTCAAACAACTCCTAGTATTATTAACTAGAAGATGAACTCCAGAGTTGGTCACACAAGGCTTACACTAAAACCTACTGGAATGAACAAAAAATTAGTTTGGATAAA
Source organism: Atrichornis clamosus (assembly GCA_013400975.1). NCBI lineage: Eukaryota > Metazoa > Chordata > Aves > Passeriformes > Menuridae > Atrichornis > Atrichornis clamosus. The sequence goes on from WBMZ01004198.1 coordinate 223,420, forward strand.
ACTCTAGAAGCCTAATTTAATGCCCACAGAAGTATTTCTTTACTGACTCTAAAAGGAGTTAAATCAGAATCTAAATCCGCCCGAAAGACCACTTTAAACTGCTTTGGACATTTCTGGTTTATGTGCACTAAGTTGCATCTATTTAAATACTCATTTGTCTTAGTAAGAGAATGAAGGGAAAAAAAGTCAGATCCTTACCAAACTCTATAAAACAGTATGGTCTGATAGCAGTATTTGTCTTCATCATATTGTAGGTAGTGATGAACTCCTTTTGAAGCTCATCCAGGAAACAGAAAGCCAGGACACTGGGATAATTTTCAGTGCACAACATCATATAGCTTACTCCCAGAGAACTTATAAAGCTAGAATTGAGACAACATATTCAAAATTTCAAATTTAAATCCAGTGAATTAGCTGCTTCTCTAATCTGATCTCATAATATATAATCAGAAAAGCAAAACTTTATCTGGGGTAGCAAAGGAATTAATGTGTACTGAAAAGTCCAACAGTATTCTAGAAGAAAACCAAGTTACTTTTAGGCAATGTTTTACCTGAACACCACATTGCACAATCATATGAGAAGCTGCATTACACACAGATGTGTGTGTGTGTGCATACACATATACAAGCACGTGTGAAACAGAAAAGAACATAAAGCTTTTAAAATACAGAAACACGGCAGGTTTGTCCCATAATAGCTCTTCACTCATCTCAAACGTAGAATATGTGATCTGATGCAGCCCAAAATGCAAAAATTTATCTTCAGATTGAGGGGAGGGCTGTTGGTTCTTTCTAGAACACAGGAGGAAATAAAACTGTTCTGTAGAACACAGAATTAATCATTCTCCAAAGACAGTTGCAAGGATGACCAGAATTGGCAGATATAAAATCAGAAAAGGAGAGTTTTCAATATATATTCCCCATTGCATTTAAGCAATTCACTAGAGTTCAGGTTTTCATGATGCATTCAAATTTCTTCAAAATCTTGCTGGATAACTTACTTGTAGTAAAAGTAATCAAAGACAAAAGTAATAAAAACAATCCTGATTAAGCCTTATGTATTATTCTTAAAAGTTTGATTCAAGCCAAACAGCTTACAGGCCAACTACAGTTGAGGTCTTATTAAAAAAAAAATTGACTGAAACAATTTAGTCCACCCTGGGCCTAATCCCAAGAAATGCTGGAAACTCCCATATCCAAATGGGAGAAGGAGAGGGCTGAGCACTTTCCAGGATCATTCAGATGGTACGCCTGCCACCACAGTAACTTCTACATGCTTACTAGGGGTTAAGATGAAATTACTCCCCTAATTTAAAATATCTAAAGTAAAATCAGAATTTAGGTTCAGCTAAAGTGCAAGTGAATTATAAATAATAAAGAATTTTTTCCTAATACATAATCCAAACCTGCTCTTTCAGTTTAAAGCCCCTCTTCCTTGTCCTATGACTAACATGACCTTGTAAAGGAACTTCCATCAAAGTCTGAGTAGGTTCAAATCTTTCTATAATTTCTTGGTTCTAAAACTCTGATACATAAATACTGCCAAGAATTAATCTTAGTTTGATTAAACATTTCTAATGTGAACTGCTAACTTTTTAACTTACAGACAGACACAACCCAGGATGTTGCAAATACATAAATGAGAAGTCTTACTTTATATTATACTGTCCAGTTTTCAGAGTACATCTATCAGGAAGCTGAGAAAGTTTCTTTGAGAGCATTTTAAAATATTTTCTACATTCTTGCATTCCTGTGCTTTGGTCATAATCAGTAGATGCAGACAGTGGGAGTCCATCCCTCACACGGACCACAGAGGCAGATAAAATCATAGACATTGCCACCAGAGTTAACAACAACCTACAATAAAATACAAATCAGGAGAAATCAGAATAAAGGTAAAAGCAGAAACAACGGAGTCAACTGTGATTCTCAAGCTGTATAATGGGTTCAAGCTTCAACAGGGGCACAGTGAGCATTTTCAACTGTAACTCAGATTAGAGTCTTAACTGAACAGGACCTATTAATGAGCCACAAAACAGTTCTTGAAACCTTACATTAAATCAAAACATCCAAAAGTTTAGCAAGACGAGCATTATAAGAGGGATTACTTATCTGCTAAGTATCAGTACACAAATTTGTTCTCCTACAAGTGGGCGAACTGCTAGAATTTATATGAAGCCAAAAGCAAACACTTCCTCAGTTCTTAACACTGCTCTGCAGACTCCTACCATATACTACACCTATCACTTCAGAGACTATGAAAAAATATTTTTGCCTCCCTCGGATGATGCTACTCAAGTTCCATACAGCCACAAACTGCAAAAGCAAACAGATTTCTGGATACAGCTGAAATATGCTTTGTGTGTGATACTGACATGTTTACAGCACCTTTCAAACTATGACATTAAGGGTGCTTTACAAGCCTCAGCAGCAGAAGGACTGTATTCTCACAAGTCAGAAATCCAAATTTTCCCCAAAAAACACTGTCACTTCACAAAAGAGAGGAAGTAGCTATTTTTTTCTCTCAACTCTCATCTTCTCTATTTCCCACTCCCAAAGGTTAAATATCCATCAGGATACTTAATGAATAATCAACAATATTCAGGTTTTTCAAGGTTATTTACTCCTCAGAGAGAAAGAGGCATACAATAATGTAAGCACTGAAAATGTGTCGTCATTTTCAGTTTAATAAATTCAGCTTCATCAGCAGTCAAACTTAAACCTCCTTTGAGATGCATCACATTAGCTGAATAAATTCCAAATTAATACCCTCATATTTAACTTGTACAGCACATCAGACTTTCCCCAAAGTCATACCAGCAGTGGAAGTCACTGTTGACTGTTCTCCGCTGAATACCTTTGGGCTTTTATCAGGTGCCCTTGTCATTTCAGCACTTCACTACAGAAATCCCTCCTGAACAAAGTGCTTTCATCAGCTGGACACAAGAACAGAAAATAACCCCAACTTTATTACTTCCTCTAGATTGGTTTGCTGGCATGAAGCATTCAAGAAACTAAACCCACCCACAGTTCTAGAAACTTTTACCTCTCTCTGCGTTCATGCACATGTTCCCAGAAGGACAATTCACACGGAATGCACACAGACATGCCATTTTCTTAACTATGCTGCTAACCATATAACCGAGGCAGCAGCTCAAGAGCACGACAAAATTGCAGAGGAGCTTTAACCTGTAATGGTTCTCTGACAATAACCATCTCTATCACTTGCAACTCAATGCTGACAGGGACTTTTGGGAGCTATATCAGTATAAACAAAAGAACAATGATGCAATAGCGAAGTTTAAATACCCCTTCATTAACTTACTTGCACAAAATGTAATTTCATGGATCTGCATTTCCTCTGATGAAACAAGTAACTTCGTTAGCACCTAACATGAAAGGAAGGAACATAGCTCCATGTCCTGTTTCAGGAAAAGGTAGTGAATAGGACTGCACTGCAGGAGAAACTCAGAATCCTGTAGCCAGCTCTCAGAAGAAGAAAAATTATGCTGTTCACTTTTTAAATGATCTTGACGGTTAAAGTTCATGTTGAGCTATCTGATGAGATAAGAACAAACAGAAAAAGTTAATAAATGTATTTACTGGCTAACAACATTCTTCAGCTCTTTTTGTGAGGGCATACATATTGGAAAGGCCTGAACATAGCCAAGGGGAAGTTACTCAAAAAATAAAGAAAACTAGAGTAATAGAGATATTAAAATGTTTCTGTGTTCTTTAAGTGAAGTTCAGGAAGTCCCATCACTTCAGCCACTTAAAATGGGAAAATATGTTGTTTGTCTGCACAGGACATGAGTAACTCAGGTTTACACAACCTTTGACTCTGAATCCCACCATTCACCACATACACTATGCTTAATTAATCTATAATGTGCTCTGATCAGAACATTTCAGGAATATAACACAATACAACCACAGCTGTGTTTCCAAAGCATTAAGATTTTCAATATTCAATCTCATCGTAGTTGCTTTGCTTCTACTATTAAGAACAAAGAATATAAATACCACTAACAACAGCAGGTATGCACAGACAACAGACAAAGCAAGTGTTAAAGGCATCTTTAGAGGTATTCTTTCAACTTTTATGTCTATTCAATATGTAAATATATATTTGCATAAATCTATAACAAAACTTTATTCAACACTCCTACTTATATTCAGAGAAATATAGGCTCTATAACAGAAGATAAGTCTCTGTTGAAACCTGCCAATTCTCTTAATATACCACAAAATCACACAAGGTAGAAATTGTGCTGAGCTGAATATCTTAATACCCATCAGGTTTTGTTACGATCATCTTAAAAACCCACACAGTGAAAATATGAACTTTTTCCTCAGCTTCCTAACAGCGGAATCAGAAAGCTATCTAAAAAACAAAGCTAATAAAAGAAAATTACTTTGGTTGCAAGATCATATATATGCCAAGAGATGTATAATACGCATACTGTAACAGAGTATTTGGCCTTACCTGAAAATGTATTAACATAGAAAACAACTTTACTAAATCTACTTTAACCAGCTCTCAAAGCAATACAGCTTTACACAAGGAGAGAAGTGGTAAATTTGATATACACTTATATAGTTAGAGATTTAAGAAAGAACATTAAGGATAAGCTAGTGCTTTCAGAGCTACCTCTAAATGTGTTTTTTAAACATCTATTCAAAGTTGCACGAAGTAATTCACCAAATCGTTACAAATTTCATACGTTTTCCTTCAAAAATTCTGTATCCCTCAACTACCTGAAGATGACAAGAGACTGCATTTCCTTTACAAATGGTCTATAAATCTATTACAGGTGCAAGGAAATGAACGGGTTGGGTTCGCTGTCCTATTCCATGACACAACTGAGGAATACCAAATTCAACCAGCAGGTGTTTGGCTCACAGGTATCACAGAGGGTTCTTCACAAAACATGTCAGCAGCCAGTGGAACCCCTTGTCACAGGCTTCTGTCCACGCTACAATGTCATGTGAATTCAAGTGGCAACTGGAAAAGTTCACAGAAAAACTACCAGGATTATTAAAACCAAATCACCACCCTTTGCTGAGTGGGATTCTGACCCCCACATGACCACCAACAGGAAGAGTACACCATGGAAGCATCACCCCATGCTTGCACTATTCTTGTTTCCCTTTAGTATCTACTTCTGCCCCATCTTTATGGATTTCCCCTTACAGCCCTTCACAGCCCTACCTGAAAATGAGGAGTGGGAGAACTCATGGAAAAGAGGGACATGGAGAAAGCTGGCCACGACTGGTAAGACTCCACCCTCCCTCCCTACATCTGTCCAATTCCTCATACACATGTGAGCACCCACTGCTTTCACAAACAGGAATTAGACCATGTGGCTGGCTTCACTTCCTCCCACGAAAGGGAATGCTCAGGTAATGGAAACCAGAGCCTGTTTCACTGCACTTTTTTTTTTGAAGGCATATTCAATTATCATGTTTATTTCTGTGTTACAATGGTACTCGATTGTGAGGCAGCATCTAGAAAAGAAACACTGGAAATAGAAACTGGAACATTCCAGTCTTTTGTAACAAACTGGTCATCCAATGTGATCTGATGGTTAATTGTTTTACACCTATCTGACATATTCTTGTAACACTTTTTACAAGTGTTTGAAAGTGACTTTGACTTGCTCAGAAGACTTCAATTTTTTTTAAAAGTCTAGCTTTTTCAAAATTCTAAGAAGATGTAGTGTAATGGCAAGCCTACCCTCCTGCACCTGATAGCCTTCAGTACCAACTTAAGCACAGCATTTCTTGCAAGGATGTCCACCTCTCATGACAACCTTTCATAAACTAACAAACTGGAAAGTGGGTGCAAGCTGCACTCCTGTCTGACACAGAACGAAGATAAAATTTCTGTGCTTACTTCAAGTGTACCTAATACTGTTGGACAATTATTGTCCTCACTTCTGAGGGTTGTGACAGCTGCATTATGCAGGCAGGAGTCTTAAATTTTTCCATGCTACAGCTTCAGAAATTCATTTTACAAGCTGGAGCACTACAGAAGGACACAATAAATAAAGCCACTTTGACATCGTCAGGTATGATCAGACAAGGAAATAATCCTAAACTACAAGACAACAAAATCCTTTCCATAAAGCCAAAGGCAAAGAGATCTCAGGGGCAGAATCAAGATTCACAACATCAATTAGGCTGGAAAAGACCTCTGAGATCTTCGAGTCCAACCTATAACTGTACACCATCATGCCACCAGGCATCACTAAGTCCTACGTCCAGTCTTTCCTAAACAGGTGACTCCAGGAACACTGACTCCACCACCTCCCTGGGCATCCCAATCCAATACGTAATCACCTCTTCTGTGAAGAAATTCTTCCTAAGGTCCAAACAATTCTGAGAAACTAAGGGAACGGAAAAAGCCACATCCCAAAGTTTGGGAGCTTGACCCTTTCACCTACCACCTACTTACGTGGCAGCTCCGACACGACCATCTGCAGTCGCAGCAGAAGCGCTGACTCAGTGGTCACTGACTGAGGCGGATCCGCACCGCTCCACATCACAAAACTTCACACACCCTCCTGCAGAGCCTGGAAAGCGGCGGAGACCCCTATACACAGCAGGCTCCTGCTACCGAGCGGCGCTTGCGAGGAGCCCCGAGCGGCCCTCCTGCGCCCGCCCGGCCCGAGGCAGCGGCACTGCCGCCACCACCACCCCCCGTGACGACGGCGGCGGCAGCCCGGCGCTCACCGAGACTGAAGCGCGAACGCAGCCGGCCCTAAGGCTCCGCGGCCGGGCCTGGGGCCGACAGGGACGAGCAAGCGGAAGCGAGGCAGCGGCGCGGGCAGGGCCGGGCCGGGCAGG